>CM060312.1:6085027-6102527 GCA_030674185.1 Monoplex corrugatus | reverse complement strand
TAGTGTAGTGTACGTACGTAGTGTGTGTTATAACACTGACTGACGGTCGTCAGATTGTCTACGGATACTTTTACTTTTCTCTGAAGAACGATATCCGACACATCTATTGCAAAAATACCATCCCAAATTCACGCAATTTCCTGCCCACAGAAAACTATTAAAAGTCCAACACGTGAGTTGCTGAGTTTCTAGGTCAGACCGCAATCCTTGTCATGAAATATCAGGACTCTTGTGGTGACCTTTTACATTCAGCGTTTTGTAGCTTCTCTAGATTTGCTGGATGCAGCGAATATGTGCTCTTAATATGTACCGTAAAGTTGCGGCTATAAGCAGCGAGTTTTTTCCCCAGCTTTTACCCCTGCGGCTTAAAAAACGATGCGGTTTATTTGAGGGTCTTCCCCAATCCCAGGAGCGTCACGTTCTCGTATATTCTGGCTTCTCTTTAACTCACCAAAATCGTGTTTACCGTTCATGGATTTTTCGGTGAGCTCCATGTTAAAGTCTTAATTGTTCACGTTACAATATTAACTGTTAACTGTTCTGTTTTTAAATCAAATCCGCACACATGAAGCATTTGGATCGATATTAGGATCTGCTCTGCTCAAGCGCACACCCTAACCATGCCGAAAACGCAACGTAATGTCTACGAAGCAGCCTTCAAGTTTCAGGCGATCGACCTGGACATTGAAAAAGTGCTGTTTATAAACCAGTGCGGCTTATGTGTGAATATACACTGTAGTTAAAATTTTTCTATAAATTACTGGGTGCGCCTTATAAACCGGTGTGCCCAATAGCCCGAACTTTACGGTACGTAAACAAGGGCTGCGTCTGGAGCATCATGCCTGGCCACTTCCGTTCAAACAACCCTTGTGATTGAAGAAAGGCAACTTTGGGAGCTTCCGACTGTTAGTGTCAGACGATGAATTAATTAAGGAGGAAGAGACTGGAAGATGCAAGCTGGTGGCAGAGCGGGCTGCCCGAAAGGGAGATGAAGACAAGAGTGGGGCGAGAGAGGGGACTTTCATTCTCTCTTGATCCGGAGGCTGGGCTGGACATGTTTGGTGCGCGTTGTGTGGCTATGTCCCTGGGTTTGTCATCTCCTTCACCTTGCCATTCGGTTTGTAAACAAGGTAACCGGTCACTTAGTCCGAATGGCTAGTGCAACGAATGGACAGACCACCACCACCACCTCTTTTTGTAGTTGTTTTTGTTTTTGTTTTGTTGTTGTTTTTTGTTTTTGTTTTTTGCTTGATAAATGACTGTCGAATGGCATTGGAAGCTTGGGAGGTGACTGTCCAGAGAGTGGCGAAGCATCGATGCTCCAGGTCCCATTGGCACCCGCGCGGTGTTTCTTGTTAACCAGAGGATTTGCTGTTATGTACGTAAACATAGGCAGAAATATAATTTCTGTTGCAAGTAGGGGTGTGTGGGGTGTGAAATCGTGTGCATGCGTACGCGCGCGCACGTGTGTGGATGACAGAGAAAGAGAGAGAGAGAGTGTGTGTGTGTGTGTGTAGTGTGTGTGTGTGTGTGTGTTGTGTGTGTGTGTGCGTGTTTGTGTGTGTGTGTGTGTGTGCGTGCGTGCGTGGTGTGTGTGTGTGTGTGTGTGTGTGTGTGTGTGTGTGTGTGTTCTCCGTCCTACCCGCATGTCCCATCCAATTGAAAACGAACAAGACAGTACTGTTTGAAATTGATATTTATCTTATGGCGTAGACCCAACTGTTCGGCAGTGACGTAGTTAGGTATCCAGCTCTTCAGCTCAGGTGGAACTGCTCATGATTCACCAAGGTAAGGTTCCATTTCACCCCTCTTCTATCCCCTTCCCATTTTGCCCCCGTTATACACATGCAACATATATACATAAATACGTACGATATACATACATACATAAATACGTACGTACAACATACATACATAATCACACATAATACATACATAAATACGTACGTCATACATACATACATAAATACGTACGTACATACATACATACATAATACATACGACATACATACATACATACATACATACATAACATACACACACTACATACATACATACATACACACACACATACATACATACATACATACATACATACATACATACATAATATACATGTGCACTTATGTAAAATACACATATGCATGTGTGTGTGTATGTGTGTGTATGTGTGTGTGCGTGCGTGCATGCGTACGTGCGTGAGTGTGTGTGGTGTGGTGTGTGTGTGTGTGTGTGGATGGCAGTGTGTGTGTGTGGTGTGTGTGTGTGTGTGTGTGTGTGTGTGTGTGCGTGTGCGTGCGCGCGCGCTGTGTGTGTCGTGTGTGTGTGTGTGTGTGTGTGTGTGTGTGTGTTACGCGCGCGCAAGCACGCGCACGCAGAATGGTTCAAACATTCTCCTGCCAATAACTAAACTCGAGATTCCAGGGTTCGTTTCCCGTCGAGGCCTCGACTTTTCTACTCAGTTTGACCGGAAAATCGAACTGAACGTCCAGTCCTTCGGAAGGGGACCGAAAAACAAACAGGGCCTATGGGCCTTCTGGCATGCGCACGTTGAAGATCCCATGGCAGTTGAAAACTGTGAAGACCGAGGCATTCACCTGACTACCCTGGTGAGAAACATTGGACGGATAGATTCGTTTCCGAGGTCCCTCACCTTGAGGGCCAATTAACCTTCTTGCCTTTCTGAAGTAATGGTAACAAAATTTGGATGGCACTGCACACTACGACGACGTGTTCTCAAAAGAGAAAGCAGTCCAAGTTTCACATGGTAAATAGAAATCGACTCTAAGAGAGAAGGAATTGAATATGAAAATGAATATGAATATATATGAGAGCGACCGAGCAATAAAGAGAAAGACAGAGAGACAGACAGACAGAGAGAAACAGAGAGAGCGAGAGAGATACAAACACATACACGCAAAGAGAGACAGACAGACAGACAAACAGACAGAGAGACAGACAGACAGATAGACAGACAGATAGACACAGACAGACAGATACAGACAGAGACAGACAGACACAGACAGACAGAGACAGAGACAGAGAGACACAGACAGACAGAGACAGACAGACAGACAGAAAGAAGACAGAGACAGACAGACAGACAGAGACACAGACAGACAGACAGACAGACAGAGACAGACAGACAGACAGAGACAAACAGACAGACAGACAAAGACAGAGACAGAGAGTTGTATGAACACGTAATCCACACAGAAGACAACTACATCCCAAAGCTGCTTCACAGAGAGCTGAAGCATGGACACCCGTGACCAGGGGAGACCACTAATGTGAGACAAGGACACTCTGAAGGCCAACCTCAGTAGGATTGCCTGCAACATAGCAAGCTGGGGGACGACAGCAGTGCACACAGGTTACAATCACGTTTGAACAACGCAGAACAGCTGCTGTCTGTGGTACAACATGACGTCTAGTATCAGCCTTGTATCCTACATGAAGATAAAGGACACACACACGCACACAGACATAGTCATACAGAGAGAGAGAGAGAGAGAGAACAAGACAGACACAGACAGAGAGACATAGTCACACACACACACACACACACACACACACACACACACACACACACACACACACACACACACACACACACACACACACATGTAAGTCAGATGCCCTAGATCTCCAGCATCCCCATCCTTAACCCCCATCCCACCCACACACACACACACACATACAGAGACACATACATACACACATTCACATGCGCACACACAAGCTCAGACAAATACACACACATATACACACACACATTCACATGCAGATAAATAGATAATCAGATAAATACACAAACACACACACACATTGTCACACACTCACACACACTCACACACACACACACACACACACACACACACACACACACACACACAACACACACACACACACACACACACTCACACACACTCCACATCACCACACACACACACACACACTCACACACACACACACACACACACACATTGTCACACACACAACACACACACATTGTCACACACACACACACACACACATTGTCACATACACACACACACACACACACACACACACACACACACACACACACACACACACACACACACACACACACACACACACTATTTCTCATTCCTTTCAGTGTCCCTTTATACAGTCATGCATATCTCTGTGTGAACCTCACTATACAGCTGTTTCACATGTATGGAGCGTGGACATATCTATCTATCTATCTATCTATCTATCTGTCTATCTATCTATCTATCTATCTATCTGTCTGTCTGTCTATCTATCTATCTATCTATCTATCTATCTATCTTATCTATCTATCTATATATATATATTTATTTATTAGTGATATGTACTATTATTATTATTTATTTATTTATTTATTATTATTTATTACTTATTTATTTATTCATTTATTTTTTACGAATTTTCGAATTGGCAAACTGATTTGTTCATACAGAAATCATCAAAACTCGGCCACGTCTATGAAAAAGATACGCTCAGGTGTCACCATCGTCAAATCACAGATGGCACACACACACAAGCTCGTTGTGGACGGAAGAGGGAGATATGGGGGGGGGGGGGGGGGAAGAACGAAACACTGACATCAACATACAAATCAAACAAACATGACACAGCAACAGTAACAACATCACCATCCATCACCATTGCCACAGCGACCTTCACCACCACACCACCTTCACCACCACTAACCACCACGTGCACATCACACTCACCACCTCACCCCCCCCCCCCCACCAATCTCTGCCAACAAGCCCATCATCACCACAGCTTGCCCCACCATTGCTTTTTCCATCCCAGTACACCACATGAGAGGTCTAAAACGCCATTAGCCAGCACCGGTGGGGGGAGGGACTGAAAACTAATCAGACTTTTGTTTACCACTGTTGCCGTCTCGTCTGCCACAATCCCATTCTTCCCCTCATAAACACACACACACACACTGGCGCAAAGACCCGCGCGCGCGCGCGCGGGCACACACACACACACACGTGCGCGCGAGCACACACAAACACACATAAACACACGCAGACACAGACACACACACTTCGACTAATACCACTCAGTGAAAAGACGTCAAATCAAAGAAGGAAAACCGAAACACACACACACACACATACACACACACACACACACACACACACACACACACACACACACACACACACACACACACACACACATTACGCATATTACACACGCAACACACACACACAACATTACGCATATTACACACGCACACACACATAAACACACGCAGACACAGATAACACACACACACACACACACACACACACGCGCGCGCACACCCACTTTGTCTAATATCACTCATAGTGAAAAGATGTTAAATCAAAAAACGAAAACCCAAACACACACACACACACACACACACACACACACACACACACACACACACACACACACACACACACACACACACACACACTTCGTCTAATATCACTCATAGTGAAAAGACGTTAAAGAACGTAAAACGAAACGCACGCACACACACACACACACACACACACACACACACACACACACACACACACACACACACACACACACACACACACACACACACACAAACACACACACCACATACACACACACACATCCTCATTACAACACACACACATCTCATACACACACACACACACACACACACACACACACACACACACACGTCAGCACACAACACCACCTTTCACACCTGTACTCGTACTGCCACACACAAACACAAACTGCAGCACCCACTGACAGATGTGTTCAACTGTCTCTGGCTTTTTTTTACCGACCTGTCTGGCACTTGAGTTCACAACTCTTTTACAGTGCACCCTTCTTATCGATCAGTTTCAGTTTCAGTTTCAGTTTCTCAAGACGACGTCTCCGCGATCGGAACGAATTCCATAAGCACTAAAGTCCCAGGTGCCATGTGTATGGTGATCATGGCACAAGCCTTAGGCCTGCACATAAACCCATGAGCTGGCCAAGTCCTGAGGCCCTACCTAGACTATGTTTTACCTAGTCCATATTTTATACTGGTATTTTGTCAGCCTTCCGATGGAATAATCTTGGTTACATGTAAATGGTATGTGTTGGGGGCTCGTCCGGGATTATCGGTCACACCCTTACCATCACCCACCCACTGCACGTCCACACTATCAATTAACCCTTTGATCCCTCACCCTGTCCAACAGCATCCTGCATTGTCAACCATGCTAGCATAGCAAAAACTTAACCCTTTGATTCCCTCACCCTGTCCAACAGCTTCCTGCATTGTCAACCATGCTAGCAAAGCAAAAACATAACCCTTTGACTCCCTCACCCTTTCCACCAGCTTCCTGCAGGAAGCTGGTGGAAAGGGTGAGGAAGTCAAAGGGTTAATTTTTTTGCAGTTAGTAGATAGGGTGCGGAAGACAGAGGGTTTAGAAAAAGGAGTATCAAAATTCTATAAGCAAAAGATCTCTCATCCAAACCTTTATTCGTCATCCTATTCATCAACCTATACTTATTATTTGTAATGAAGAAAGGAACAAAGCAAACAAACTTTAAAAAAAACTGTTAATTTTTTACTAATGATCCAACAAAACGAAACCAAAACAACTAAGATGGTCGATTATTTAAAAAATGCTCGTTTTGCCCGTATGAAAACAAACCATAGCAAAACTAGAGAGCAGTCTTACTGTGAGTTAGTACCTGGACAGTTACGAATAGGACCTGAGTATCAATTTTAAAGCTGAAAAAAGTAAAGCAGCAAATGACAGGAGACATGCACTGCTCTCGTAACTACTGTTCGCCATGACTGTTATTCTTGTTGTCAGTTTTATTTAAAGCCCAGCCGACTGCGTAAACCCATATCAGGGCCATAGCGGTTTCAAAACATGTACAATACTTCAACAGGAAAACAAGGGGAAAAACATTTAGTGAACATATCAGTGCATTCGCGAACATAATCTAAGAAGACACCCCTGGCGTTGACCACTCCGTCCAATATATCACACGAGGGATTTAAAAAAAAAACATATCTGAATACAAATGTAAACATAACTCATCATCATCAGCTCAGGTGCCCTGCCCATGGCGTTGGCGACCATGGACTTCCAACCATCTCTATCTCTCGTTGCCCCTAGCATCTCCCTCACCCTCCTCATCCCCAGCCACTCTGCAAGTCCGTCCAGCATTCTCTCCCTGGGTCTATCTGGTGCTCTCATGTAAACATAACTAAAGACACTAAAACAATGCAAAAACTGGCCTAAATTTCCCAAAATAGCTTCCGCACATCACTTTTCCCTGGAGCCACAAACGCACTTAATGTATGAACACAAGTTATCCGCAGCCTTAAGAGAAAGTACATAATACTTTATCGAACACACACAGGTCAATGGACCAGCAAGGTAGAAAATGATAGCGAGAAATGACAGAAAGCATAGGAAAAAGGCAGGGAAAAAAAAGAGTGACAGAAAAGAGGAAATTTCAAGCACAGAATTTCCGAACAGTGGGGATACTTGTCCACCACAATCTCAAGATTACTGTACAACCTGTTTTTTTTTTTTTATATAAAGATTGGTAACTCTCATACAGTTAGAAGTTACCTTACTCGCCTTTCGTATGTTTTATACGATCTTCACGTGAAGACTGGTTGATTTGTCCTGCTTTTAACGCAGTATTGACATAAAATTATGTTCAACATTGTTTTGCACATATCACGGCAAGGGACATAACTGTGATCCGTCTAATATCACTTACAGTGAAAAGACGTTAAATCAAAGAACGAACGAACATAACTGTGAGAAAACGTGATGACCATTAATGCACCTGATGTCATATACAGCTTGCAAACCTAACATAAAGAACCACTCTTCTACAATTTGTTAACTTAAAGAAAAATGCTGTCTTTTAATGATACAAAATTTTATTTGGATTCAAAGTGAATGCCAGCGTTCAAGCAAATACGATCCAGAAAAAAATTGAAAATAACATCAAAAATAACGAAACAAGACAGGGGCAAATTTTCGGCCAACTGTCCTTTGTTAAGCAAATTTTCGGCCAAATGGCCTTTGTCAAGCAAATGTTCGGCCAACTGGCCTTTGTCAAGCATATACAAAATACAACAAAGAAAGAACGCACAACATAACAAAGAACAAATGCACAACACTAGCAGAAGAAAATATTGTTGACAACTTTCTAAAGTGGCGTTGAACAGGAGGAAATGGCAGAAGGGAAGTTGAGGTTTTTGTTTTTTTTCTGTCAAGTGTTGTACATTTATTCTTTGTTGTCTTTTGTGTCACTTAGGTCTGTCTTGTTTTGTTCTATTAAATACGCGTTCTGGTTCTATTTTTGTCTTTTTCTGGTTTATACAAAATTCAGATTCCAAAGTTGAAAAGATGGCCCGAATTTGGTGAAAATATGTAGCGATAAAAAGCCAGGAAATCACTGACCAAACAGTAGCATTTCCACCAGGAAAATATGACGTCGTGTTTATACAAATATTAGACAACTGTTTGCTGGTCAGCTGATCATAGGGGGCATCTCGAAGCAGCTTTTTGCTCGAGGACCTCAAAAACTTCAGAACGAGCATCAAAAGCATCTGCATAAAACATTGAAACTAGTCTACAACATGTAATACCAAAGGAAGTAAGAGGGAAGCAGGGAGAATTTTAAATATCAACTAAGTAACATAACTCTTAAGAGTCACGGAGTTATCTCCCATGTAGAATTTCTCAAACCCAACACAGTTTGCGCTACCCATTCAGCTAGCATAGAACATAAGGAATGTTCTGAGCTTACCACTTTATGCTTTGTGGCTGCGTCTATGCCAGCTGAATGGGTAGCGCAAATTGTGTTGGGTTTGAGAAATTCTACATGGGAGATAACTCCGTGACTCTCAAGAGTCATGTTACTTAGTTGATATTTAAAATTCTCCCTGCTTCCCTCTTATTTCCTTTGGTATTACATATAGGCCTTGGAAGCAACCCTGTAAATGTTCTGTCTTGTCTATGTGTGTGTGTTTGGTCAGTTTCAAGAATAAAAGACTGTGTCAATCTTGAACATAAGACCAATATAATGTATGAATTTCTCTCTACCATCGTGGTTGTATGTAGCGTAGTTGCAGGGTATATGGGTAACTTGGGCATTCCTTCTTTTTTAAGGAATGTTCTGAGCTTATCACTTTATGCTTTGTGGCTGCGTCTATGCTAGCTGAATGGGTAGCGCAAATTGTGTTGGGTTTGAGAAATTCTACATGGGAGATAACTCCGTGACTCTTAAGAGTTATGTTACTTAGTTGATAGTCTACAACAGACAGTGAAAAGGAGTAAATTCAGAGCGAACACCAAAAGCATCTGCATAAAAGTTTGGTAACTTGCCTGCAACTGAAGTAAAAAGAAGTGTTTAACTTGGTAGGTTCAGAGCGACCATCAAAAATGTCAGCATAAAGAATGGGTCAGTGTTTACAACTGACTATGAAAACGAATGCATAAATTACTATGTTAAAAGCGAGCATCAAACGCATCTGCATATAGCATTGATCACGTGTCTGCTATACAGTATGTTAAAGTCGAGCATCAAAAGCATCTGCACGAAGCATTGGTCGTTAGTCTACAAATGACAGTAAAAACGTCTATAAATCGACAGGTTCAGAACAAGCATCAAGAGTCAGCATAAAGCATAGGCCACTGGTCTACAACTAAGAGTGAAAAGGAGTGTATAACTCTGTAGGTTTATTACGAGCATCAAAAACATCTGTATATAGCATTGATCACATGTCTGCTACACAGTAGGTTAAGAACGAGCATCAAAAACATCTGTATATAGCATTGATCACATGTCTGCTACACAATAGGTTCATAACGAGCATCAAAAGCATCTGTATATAGCATTGATCACATGTCTGCTACACAATAGGTTCATTACGAGCATCAAAAACATCTGTATATAGCATTGATCACATGTCTGCTACACAGTAGGTTCATAACGAGCATCAAAAGCATCTGTATATAGCATTGATCACATGTTTGCTACACAGTAGGTTCATAACGAGCATCAAAAGCATCTGTATATAGCATTGATCACATGTCTGCTACACAATAGGTTCATTACGAGCATCAAAAACATCTGTATATAGCATTGATCACATGTCTGCTACACAATAGGTTCATAACGAGCATCAAAAGCATCTGTATATAGCATTGATCACATGTCTGCTACAGAGTAGATTAAGAACGAGCATCAAAAACATCTATATATAGCATTGATCACTTGTCTGCTACACAGTAGTTCATAACGAGCATCAAAAACATCTATATATAGCATTGATCACTTGTCTGCTACACAGTAGGTTCATAACTAGCATCAAAAGCATCTGCATATAGCATTGATCACTTGTTTACAACTGACATTTAAAGAAGTATATAATTCTACTTACCCTTTTAAAAAAAAAGTAAAGAAAACCCGAGCCCCACTGTTGCTGTGTGTCCAAAGCAGATGTGTGCTACTTTACGCCAAACGAGTTGCTGTGAACCTGATGACACCTGGAAGGTGTGAGCGTCCTGCAGACGGTTCCAGACTGTCTGCAGCATACCGTCATAAACCTTTTTTTCAAAACACCAAGCTAATTGCTAAAAGTGCGTTCTTCAAACACTGGGAGGGGTGGAGGGGGCATTCAGATCATTATCTATATGGTTCCAGTGAAAGAAAAGTTAATTCAATAAACTAACTTAAACATCAAACTGCTTGAATATTTAAAAATAAACTTTAGCTAATATCTTACTTGACCCATATGCTATGGACGTGTGCATCGCACACGCACGCGTGTGTGTTTTTGTGTGTGCGTGTGCATGTGTATGTACGTGTGTGTGTGCACGCGTGCGTGTGTGCGTGCATGTATATGTGCGTGCGTGCGTGCGTGCGTGCGTGCGTGCGTGCGTGTGTGATTGTTATAGCAGCATCAGTAGCAGCAGAAGTAGCACTAGTGGCAGCAACATTTGTTGCTGTTGTTGTTGTGTATATGGAAAGGTGGTGTAACTTCTGCAACAGTGGCAGTAGCAACGGAAACAGTAGTAGCAGTATTTGTTGCCATTGTCGTTTTTATTGTTGTGTGTGTGTGTGTGTGTGTGTGTGTGTGTGTGTGTGTGTGTGTGTGTGTGTGTGTGTGTGTGTGTGTGTGTGTGTGCGTGTGTGTGTGTGCGTGCGTGCGTGCGTGAGTGCGTGTGTGTGTGTTTGTGTGTGTGCGTGTGTGTGTGTGTGCGTGTGTGTGTGTGTGTGTGTTTTAATTTTGTACAGCCAACTTCAGTTAGAGCTGGAGAGTCTTGTAATTAGGTTCTTTATGAAAAGGGAAGCTCCCCCACCCCCACCCACCCCCCACCCCCCACCAACGACCACCTCGCCTGTTGGCCTGGCAGAGAAAACAGTGGGAGCAGCTGCAGGAAGGTAATGATGTCAAGGTGATGATGTCTGAGTTCCTGTCAGCACTCCACAGAACAAGCAAGTGACTTGAAAGGCAACTATCCGCAGAGCATTAACTGTCAGTGATTGAAACGATTATCCACTTTATGACGACACTAAAAGACACTTAACTGCAAAACATGAACGTGCGTAGGTGTGCGCTCATCTACAGGCACAAAGAATGAGAGAGACAGACAGACAGACAGACAGAGACAGAGAGAGACATACACAATCTCAGACAGACAGAGAGAGATACAGAGAGAGAGAGTGAGACAGTGAGAGAGAGACAGACAAAGAAAGACAGAGACAGAAAGAGACATAGACCAGACTATTAATTATGCGTGTATGTTAGAGAGAGACAGAGAGAGGCACATAATTATCACACATCACTACAGACAAGGCACATAATTCTCATTACTACAGCCACTGCAGAGAGGCACATAATTATCATAATTCTATTACTACAGCCACTACAGACAGGCACATAATTATCACTACAATCACTACAGACAGGCACAAAATTCTATTACTACAGCCACTACAGAGAGGCACATAATTATCACTACATCGCTACAGACAGGCACATAATTCTATTACTACAGCCACTACAGACAGGCACATAATTCTATTACTACAGCCACTACAGAGATAGGCACATAATTATCACTACAATCACTACAGACAGGCACATAATTATCACTACAATCACTACAGACAGGCACATAATTCTATTACTACAGCCACTACAGGGAGACACATAATTATCACTACAATCACTACAGACAGGGACATAATTCTATTACTACAGTCACTACAGAGAGGCACATAATTCTATTACTACAGTCACTACAGAGAGGCACATAATTATCACTACAGAGAGGCACATAATTCTATTACTACAGCTACTACAGAGAGACACATAATCATCACTACAATCACTACAGACAAGCACATAATTCTATTACTACAGCCACTACAGAAAGGCACATAATTATCACGACAACCACATCCACTTTCCAACTCAAATATGGAATCCTGTTTTCCAGTGTTTAAAACTATGCTAAGGCCAGCTATGGTCGCGTTTTGCAGAAGCTCCTTTGCCTTCACTGGAGAAGCTTCAGAATTAAGAAATGTCAGACATTTTCAAGCTGTGACGATGTTATTGTTATTGTTATTGTTATTTTTCTTTAAAGCCAGCCGACTACGTACAGCCATATCAGGGCTATAACCGTTTCAAAACATACAATACTTCAACGGGTAAAAGGGAAAAGAAAATTAAGTACACATGTCAATGCATTCGGGCACATAATCTATGGACATGCCCCCGGCGTTGACCACTCCGTCCAATTTATCACACAAGGGATTTTTTTAAAAAAACATTCCTGAATACATGATTAAGTATAATTAATGACACTAAAACATACATAAAAACGGGCATAAATTATTTGAATTTGCTTCCGCATATCTCATTTTCCTGGAGCCAAAACTGCACTGAATACATGTACCCAATCGTCAGTCCTAAGAGGAAGCACGTAAGATTTATCGAACACACAAGTGAATGGACCAGCAAGGCAGAAAATGATAGAAGGAATGACAGAAAAACGAAGTAGTAAGAAAAAACAATGGAGTAACAGTAAAGAGGAAATTTCTAGCACAAAATTTCCAGAGATGGGAACATTATTTATACTGAAAGAGCCCCGGCATCTCCATGGAGGGTGACAAGAAGAAATGACAGAAAGCAAAGGAGGGAGAAAGAAACAAAAAAGAGGAAATTTCAAGCACAGAGTTTCCAGAAGGTGGGGATACTATTTATATTGAAAGAACCCCCGGCATCCCCACGGGGAAGCTCAGACAATGAAGCGGAGTGGTCAATGAAGAAGAAGAAGAAGAACTGTTTTATGGAGGAACAGATAGATGAAGAAGACGACGTAATAAGCCCCGTTTGTAGCTGACGACAGTAACGATGTTTACAAATGGTCAAGCAACAATTTAAAATCTCCTTTTCTCTCATCGCTCCCCAATCCCCAGATAGTCTTTTTCTTTCCATTTTTTTTTCTTGCGTTGTCTTCCTCAACGATTTGTTTCGTTTTGTATTTGATATCAACAACAACAACAATAACAATACTATAATAATAATAAAGATAATAATAATATAATAACAATAATAATAATGATAATAAATAACAATAATGATAATAATAATATTATTTATTATTATTATCATTATTATATTATTATTATAGTAATAATAACAACAAACAAGATGATGATGATGATGATGATGATGATAAAGATGATGATGGATATTTATTGTTATTATCATCATTGTTATATGGCGCCAAGTTTTGATTCAAGAATCAAATCACCGCAGCCACTCCAGACAATCACCAACAACAACAAATCTCCAGGGCACAAAGTACACGCAAACTGGGAGGAGGAAGACAGGAGGGGAGTACAGCGTGTGACTGCTGACCCAGGCCGTCAAGTCCTTCAAATGAGGACTACAAACAAGCCGGATCACTGGGGCCTTCTGGTCTGTGAGCGCAGAACAACCCATGGAAGTTGAAAATCGAAAAGAGTAGGGAATTTCCCCGAAGGAGAAGGGTAGAGAAGAAACCTATGAAACACTAAGCTGACACCACCAGAATGATGTAAACATAATCAAGGCAGTGAACAGACCAGTTTTTAATGTTGCTGGCTGGGATTGAACTCGAGATAGCGGACTTTGAGTTCACGGTTCTACCCACATCTCACTACCATCTTCATCAGCCGTTCATTCACATAATGATTATATTCACCAACACTGCCGTCACTGCCCATTACTTCACACCATAATCATTATCTTTTTGTTTTTCTTCCTTCTATATGTCTGCTTGTACATCTTGGTGAGCTGATGATGTGTAGTGAGCTAGAAATTCCAAAGATGAGAAGAACCATGTGACGCCCAAGTCTTCTGCGATCATATTATCAACGTAATTACACAGCCGAAATACGAAATACTACCGCCAGCAAACTCATCATTATGATGTGCCCTGCCGCATGGTTATGGTCCTCCATATGAATCTATACCTTGTTGTTGCAAGAACATCTCCCACCCTCTCTGTCTTCATCCACTCCGCAAGTCCGTCCATTATTTTCTCCCTGGGTCCACCTGGTGCTCTTTTCCCCTCCAGCTTTCCTGTTGTGACTAGGTGCTCTTATTTTTCTTGCCTCATAAAATGTCCTATAAATATTGTCTGTCTTTCCCTAATCTTCTTCATTATTGTTCTTTTTGCGTTTGCCTCTGTCAAGACTGTTTCGTTTGTTTTCTTTGCTGTCCATGGAGCTCTTAGCATTCTTCTTAGAAACCACAACCTAAACTAAAAGGAGGAACAACACAGATGTTGATGTTTTCATCACAGTCACCATCACCGACCTCTCTTAAACTTATGTCTGGAATTGAACCTCAGCCTGAAACACAAGAACTGGCCTCTTCGTTGCTCACCTTAACACTGCAATCAATCTAGTAGTGTCACTATTTCATTTATATCATTTCCTGCCATTTCAAAACCTTGCCGGTGCATACCAGACAAGTGCTGGTATAGTTTTGTAGAGTGCATATGGAATTGTCCATACACCAAAATTCTACGAGGACACAGAAAAGGGAAGACAAAATAAGAAACAAATAAATAACATAAAAAGTGGACATGGGCTTCGAATCCCCATCAGTCCCTTCAAAAATCATTGTGGGATTTTTCGGCTCTAACCGTCTCCTACCCAGAGTTGGGCGTGCTATGGGCTCATTGGGAAGACTGGGACCACACAGTCGAGTCTCATCCACTTCCCGGATGCGTCATTGAGGGCGTTGCTCAAATCTTCTGACCAGCATCGCAGGTGTCTGTATATCTCGGGCCTGCTTGACGCCAGGATATATTATGATAGTAAGCGTAGACTACAGCCCTGTCACGCAGTCTCGATCCTAGATGGAACTCCATAGCATCATGATTATCATCCTCATCGACATCATCATCATCGCATTGTTAAAAGAAACTGTGCAAGCTTCTGTAGCCATTAAGATGGCACAGAAAATGGGACAGGAAAAAAGGTGAGCACAAAAGTAACCTCTCTGAGAGCGACGATCCTAAAAAAAAAAGAACCAAAAGTGGACTGGACTGAATGTTCACCACACATAACGTGAAAACACAGTTCTGTCATTAGATGGAGATCCTGCTGCCAGCCCTGTGGTGCCTTAACGACCACGTTCATCACAGGATAGGAAAAAGTAAAGCTAAAAGGTAAAAACAGCTGACACTGTTATACATGACAATGTTCATTTCATGCCAGGGTAAGATATACTCACACACAGCCTGGCAATGTCAGATGTAGGGTATAATAACAGTACATAAACATACTAGTGTCAACACTGGAATGTCATAACTCGGCAAAAAACAAAAATATTTTGGGTCTGCACCAAGACTATAATAATCATATGCATGATGATGCCAGAAACCTGGTTGGGTGTAGATAGGGAATAAGAATGGTCACATTCCACTCAGTTCCAGCTTAACTCTGCCTTACACACCTGTGTGTGGTATTCAGTATTGTGAATGACTATCTATTACATTTCTACTAGATAGATGGTTGTTTGTTTTGACAGAGCCGAGTTCAATCCAGCCCACAATTTAAAAAACTGGCTGTTTGCTGCCCATCATAATGTTTCCATCATTGTCAGCTTAATGTTTCATAGTTTTCTCCCACCCCCTTTCCAGTTCAAAATCTTGCTAGTGTGTAGGGGTTTGTGCTGGTTCAGGGAGATGCTGGACATCACTTTTATATAGCAAGCATGAGAATAGTGGTGTCTGGTGTGTAGGGTTTTGTGCTGGATCAGGGAGATGCTGGACATCACTTTTATATAGCAAGCATGAGAATAGTGGTGTCTGGTGTGTAGGGTTTTGTGCTGGATCAGGGAGATGCTGGACATCGCTTTTATATAGCAAGCATGAGAATAGTGGTGTCTGGTGTGTAGGGTTTTGTGCTGGATCAGGGAGATGCTGGACATCACTTTTATATAGCAAGCATGAGAATAGTGGTGTCTGGTGTGTAGGGTTTTGTGCTGGATCAGGGAGATGCTGGACATCACTTTTATATAGCAAGCATGAGAATAGTGGTGTCTGGTGTGTAGGGTTTTGTGCTGGATCAGGGAGATGCTGGACATCGCTTTTATATAGCAAGCATGAGAATAGTGGTGTCTGGTGTGTAGGGTTTTGTGTTGGTTCAGGGAGATGCTGGACATCACTTTTATATAGCAAGCATGAGAATAGTGGTGTCTGGTGTGTAGGGTTTTGTGCTGGATCAGGGAGATGCTGGACATCGCTTTTATATAGCAAGCATGAGAATAGTGGTGTCTGGTGTGTAGGGTTTTGTGTTGGTTCAGGGAGATGCTGGACATCACTTTTATATAGCAAGCATGAGAATAGTGGTGTCTGGTGTGTAGGGTTTTGTGTTGGTTCAGGGAGATGCTGGACATCACTTTTATATAGCAAGCATGAGAATAGTGGTGTCTGGTGTGTAGGGTTTTGTGCTGGATCAGGGAGATGCTGGACATCACTTTTATATAGCAAGCATGAGAATAGTGGTGTCTGGTGTGTAGGGTTTTGTGTTGGTTCAGGGAGATGCTGGACATCGCTTTTATATAGCAAGCATGAGAATAGTGGTGTCTGGTGTGTAGGGTTTTGTGTTGGTTCAGGGAGATGCTGGACATCACTTTTATATAGCAAGCATGAGAATAGTGGTGTCTGGTGTGTAGGGTTTTGTGCTGGATCAGGGAGATGCTGGACATCACTTTTATATAGCAAGCATGAGAATAGTGGTGTCTAGTGTCTAGGGGTTTTGTGCTGGTTCAGGGAGATGCTGGACATCACTTTTATATAGCTAGCATGAGAATAGTGGTGTCTAGTGTCTAGGGGTTTTGTGCTGGTTCAGGGAGATGCTGGACTTAACGTTTATACAGCAGGCATGAGAATAGTGGTGTCTCCGCTACTTCAAG
>CM060312.1:6072527-6080027 GCA_030674185.1 Monoplex corrugatus | reverse complement strand
CCGTCTGTCTGTCTGTCTGTCTGTCCGTCCGTCTGTCTGTCTGTCCGTCTGTCCGTCTGTCTGTCTGTCCATCTGTCTGTCTGTCTGTCTGTCCGTCTGTCTGTCCGTCTGTCTGTACACCAATACAGAAATAATAACAAACACGAGTAACAGGTCTGTCTGTCTGTCTGTCTGTCTGTGTCTGTCTGTCTGTCTGTCTGTCTGTCCGTCTGTCTGTCTGTCCGTCTGTCTGTCTGTCTGTCCGTCCGTCTGTCTGTCTGTCCGTCCGTCTGTCTGTCTGTCTGTCCGTCTGTCTGTCTGTCTGTCCGTCCGTCTGTCTGTCTGTCTGACTGACTGACTCCCTCACCTTCTCCACTAACTTCCTGCAGGTAAGGCACATGACGAATATTGTGCATGCTTCATGCAGGAAGCTGGTGGATAGGGTGTAGGAATCAAAGGGTTAAGTTTTTGCAGTTGGTGGACAGGGTGTGGGAGTCAAAAGGTTAATGTCCCTTACACATTCACCAGATTCCTTCTTTTCTATTTTGGCAGAAAATGGAAATACAATATTTATCTTCAGCGTCAGATGACCAGAAGACAGGAAAAGAAGGAACTGGTTCCACGAAGACTGACAGCACTGGGTAGACAGCGGGCAGTCTCCTTGACGCTACAAACTGAATCAGATTACAGCAGTCAAAACTGTTCACGGCAACAGGAGATAAAAATCTCTGGCACCGTACAGTGAATTCAACAGTTTGTACAACTACAAGTTACACCTTACAAGTCCATGATGATGAAACTGCTCTAAAGACATAAAATAAAAAAAGGAACTGGAATGGCAAAGCAAAAAATGCTCCAACGCAATAGTCGAGGCTAACCAAATGGTCTGAAAATTAAACTTTTAAAATGTTTGATCTGGCCAGTCATGATTTATGGCTACAAAGCCTGGACTCTCAGAAAAGCTGATTGCGAAAGAACTGAGGTAGCAGAGATGTGGTTTTATCAGAGACTACTGCGTGTCAAATGGACAAACAGAAGAACTAATGGAAATGTCTTGGAAGAACTTGATACCACCAGAAATTTACTCGCAAACATCAACCAGATAAGACTCAAATATACTGACCATGTGCCACGTAGCAAGAACATTTACCTCATGGCAACCAGTTTTCAAGGAAAAAGAGGCAAAAGGAAGAAAAACAGACCTCCAATCTCATACATCGAGAACATAACCATCATCAGTGGCCTAAATATTCAAGAAATTGTCCACAAAAGTCAAGACAGAGCCATTTGGAGGAGAGTGGCCGTGTCAAAGAGTGCAGCGGCCAACACTGAGATATCTTACAAGTCCAGGATGAAACCTGTATGGAAAGACAAGATCATCTCCATGAAACACAAGATCAGGCTCTTGTGCGCGCTGGCAAATTCCTTTTTCCTGCATGCACGTGAGACACGGACTCTCACAACGGATTCAGTATGCAAATTCAAGCCATGGAAATGATATATGTTGTTGCAAAATACTAAAAGTCAGATACACTGACTACATCACCCTTAAACAGGGGGACAAAACACATCAAGCAATACACTGGACCATATAAAATACTAAACATCAGATACACTGACTACATCACCCTTAAACAGGTGGACAAAACACATCAAGCAGTACACTGGACCATATAAAATACTAAACATCAGATACACTGACTGTATCACCCTTAAACAGGTGGACAAAACACATCAAGCAATACACTGGACCATATAAAATACTAAACATCAGATACACTGACTGTATCACCCTTAAACAGGTGGACAAAACACATCAAGCAATACACTGGACCATATAAAATACTAAACATCAGATACACTGACTGTATCACCCTTAAACAGGTGGACAAAACACATCAAGCAATACACTGGACCATATAAAATACTAAACATCAGATACACTGACTACATCACCCTTAAACAGGTGGACAAAACACATCAAGCAGTACACTGGACCATATAAAATACTAAACATCAGATACACTGACTACATCACCCTTAAACAGGTGGACAAAACACATCAAGCAGTACACTGGACCATATAAAATACTAAACATCAGATACACTGACTGTATCACCCTTAAACAGGTGGACAAAACACATCAAGCAATACACTGGACCATATAAAATACTAAACATCAGATACACTGACTGTATCACCCTTAAACAGGTGGACAAAACACATCAAGCAGTACACTGGACCATATAAAATACTAAACATCAGATACACTGACTGTATCACCCTTAAACAGGTGGACAAAACACATCAAGCAGTACACTGGACCATATAAAATACTAAACATCAGATACACTGACTACATCACCCTTAAACAGGTGGACAAAACACATCAAGCAGTACACTGGACCATATAAAATACTAAACATCAGATACACTGACGTATCACCCTTAAACAGGTGGACAAAACACATCAAGCAGTACACTGGACCATATAAAATACTAAACATCAGATACACTGACTGTATCACCCTTAAACAGGTGGACAAAACACATCAAGCAGTACACTGGACCATATAAAATACTAAAACATCAGATACACTGACTACATCACCCTTAAACAGGTGGACAAAACACATCAAGCAATACACTGGACCATATAAAATACTAAACATCAGATACACTGACTAATCACCCTTAAACAGGTGGACAAAACACATCAAGCAATACACTGGACCATATAAAATACTAAACATCAGATACACTGACTACATCACCCTTAAACAGGTGGACAAAACACATCAAGCAGTACACTGGACCATATAAAATACTAAACATCAGATACACTGACTACATCACCCTTAAACAGGTGGACAAAACACATCAAGCAGTACACTGGACCATATAAAATACTAAACATCAGATACACTGACTTAATCACCTTAAACAGGTGGACAAAACACATCAAGCAATACACTGGACCATATAAAATACTAAACATCAGATACACTGACTGTATCACCCTTAAACAGGTGGACAAAACACATCAAGCAGTACACTGGACCATATAAAATACTAAACATCAGATACACTGACTACATCACCCTTAAACAGGTGGACAAAACACATCAAGCATACACTGGACCATATAAAATACTAAACATCAGATACACTGACTACTCACCCTTAAACAGGTGGACAAAACCATCAAGCATACACTGGACCATATAAAATACTAAACATCAGATACACTGACGTATCACCCTTAAACAGGTGGACAAAACACATCAAGCAATACACTGGACCATATAAAATACTAACATCAGATACACTGACTACATCACCCTTAAACAGGTGGACAAAACACATCAAGCATACACTGGACCATATAAAATACTAAACATCAGATACACTGACTGTATCACCCTTAAACAGGTGGACAAACACATCAAGCATACACTGGACCATATAAAATACTAAACATCAGATACACTGACTAATCACCTTAAACAGGTGGACAAAACACATCAAGCAATACACTGGACCATATAAAATACTAAACATCAGATACACTGACTCATCACCTTAAACAGGTGGACAAAACACATCAAGCATACACTGGACCATATAAAATACTAAACATCAGATACACTGACTTATCACCCTTAAACAGGTGGACAAAACACATCAAGCATACACTGGACCATATAAAATACTAAAATCAGATACACTGACTATCACCTTAACAGGTGGACAAAACACATCAAGCATACACTGGACCATATAAAATACTAAACATCAGATACACTGACTATCACCCTTAAACAGGTGGACAAAACACATCAAGCAGTACACTGGACCATATAAAATACTAAACATCAGATACACTGACTACATCACCCTTAAACAGGTGAACAAAACACATCAAGCAGTACACTGGACCATATAAAATACTAAACATCAGATACACTGACTGTATCACCCTTAAACAGGTGGACAAAACACATCAAGCAGTACACTGGACCATATAAAATACTAAACATCAGATACACTGACTACATCACCCTTAAACAGGTGGACAAAACACATCAAGCAGTACACTGGACCATATAAAATACTAAACATCAGATACACTGACTACATCACCCTTAAACAGGTGGACAAAACACATCAAGCAGTACACTGGACCATATAAAATACTAAACATCAGATACACTGACTGTATCACCCTTAAACAGGGGGACAAAACACATCAAGCAATACACTGGACCATATAAAATACTAAACATCAGATACACTGATCGTATCACCCTTAAACAGGTGGACAAAACACATCAAGCAATACACTGGACCATATAAAATACTAAACATCAGATACACTGACTACATCACCCTTAAACAGGTGGACAAAACACATCAAGCAATACACTGGACCATATAAAATACTAAACATCAGATACACTGACTGTATCACCCTTAAACAGGTGGACAAAACACATCAAGCAGTACACTGGACCATATAAAATACTAAACATCAGATACACTGACTACATCACCCTTAAACAGGTGGACAAAACACATCAAGCAATACACTGGACCATATAAAATACTAAACATCAGATACACTGACTACATCACCCTTAAACAGGTGGACAAAACACATCAAGCAGTACACTGGACCATATAAAATACTAAACATCAGATACACTGACTACATCACCCTTAAACAGGTGGACAAAACACATCAAGCAATACACTGGACCATATAAAATACTAAACATCAGATACACTGACTACATCACCCTTAAACAGGTGGACAAAACACATCAAGCAGTACACTGGACCATATAAAATACTAAACATCAGATACACTGACTACATCACCCTTAAACAGGTGGACAAAACACATCAAGCAGTACACTGGACCATATAAAATACTAAACATCAGATACACTGACTGTATCACCCTTAAACAGGTGGACAAAACACATCAAGCAGTACACTGGACCATATAAAATACTAAACATCAGATACACTGACTACATCACCCTTAAACAGGTGGACAAAACACATCAAGCAGTACACTGGACCATATAAAATACTAAACATCAGATACACTGATCGTATCACCCTTAAACAGGTGGACAAAACACATCAAGCAATACACTGGACCATATAAAATACTAAACATCAGATACACTGACTACATCACCCTTAAACAGGTGGACAAAACACATCAAACAGTACACTGGACCATATAAAATACTAAACATCAGATACACTGACTGTATCACCCTTAAACAGGTGGACAAAACACATCAAGCAGTACACTGGACCATATAAAATACTAAACATCAGATACACTGACTGTATCACCCTTAAACAGATGGACAAAACACATCAAGCAGTACACTGGACCATATAAAATACTAAACATCAGATACACTGACTACATCACCCTTAAACAGGTGGACAAAACACATCAAGCAGTACACTGGACCATATAAAATACTAAACATCAGATACACTGACTACATCACACTTAAACAGGTGGACAAAACACATCAAGCAGTACACTGGACCATATAAAATACTAAACATCAGATACACTGACTGTATCACCCTTAAACAGGTGGACAAAACACATCAAGCAATACACTGGACCATATAAAATACTAAACATCAGATACACTGACTACATCACCCTTAAACAGGTGGACAAAACACATCAAGCAGTACACTGGACCATATAAAATACTAAACATCAGATACACTGACTACATCACCCTTAAACAGGTGGACAAAACACATCAAGCAATACACTGGACCATATAAAATACTAAACATCAGATACACTGACTACATCACCCTTAAACAGGTGGACAAAACACATCAAGCAGTACACTGGACCATATAAAATACTAAACATCAGATACACTGACTACATCACCCTTAAACAGGTGGACAAAACACATCAAGCAGTACACTGGACCATATAAAATACTAAACATCAGATACACTGACTGTATCACCCTTAAACAGGTGGACAAAACACATCAAGCAGTACACTGGACCATATAAAATACTAAACATCAGATACACTGACTGTATCACCCTTAAACAGGGGGACAAAACACATCAAGCAATACACTGGACCATATAAAATACTAAACATCAGATACACTGACTACATCACCCTTAAACAGGTGGACAAAACACATCAAGCAGTACACTGGACCATATAAAACACTAAACATCAGATACACTGACTACATCACCCTTAAACAGGTGGACAAAACACATCAAGCAGTACACTGGACCATATAAAATACTAAACATCAGATACACTGACTACATCACACTTAAACAGGTGGACAAAACACATCAAGCAGTACACTGGACCATATAAAATACTAAACATCAGATACACTGACTGTATCACCCTTAAACAGGTGAACAAAACACATCAAGCAGTACACTGGACCATATAAAATACTAAACATCAGATACACTGACTACATCACCCTTAAACAGGTGGACAAAACACATCAAGCAATACACTGGACCATATAAAATACTAAACATCAGATACACTGACTGTATCACCCTTAAACAGGTGGACAAAACACATCAAACAGTACACTGGACCATATAAAATACTAAACATCAGATACACTGACTACATCACCCTTAAACAGGTGGACAAAACACATCAAGCAGTACACTGGACCATATAAAAATCTGCTGACTTCGGTTAAGAAAAGAAAACTAAGCTGGTATGGCCAGATAACAAGTTCCGATGGTCTTGTTAAATCAATCCTTCAGGGAACTGTTTAAAAAGGCAGATGGGAATGGGGAGAGATAGAGACAGAAAGAACGGACTGACAACACTGCAACATGGACAGAGAAACTATTTGCAGAGTCCCACCCAGGCTTTGGCACACAACCGACATAGCAGGAGAAATCTGGTGAACAGTTCTTCAGTGTAGCGCCCCAATGACTCTTCAGTGAGTTACAAGGAGAACAAAATGAAGAAATCTCACAAATGACACAGCTTACTGCCCTAAAAGAGTCATGACCAGAAGGAAAGGCAAGCATATCATTATCAAAAACAACAATAACAACAAAAACACGTAGGAGACAGTTCCCAGTTAGAGATATATTTGATTCGTATGGAGGGCCATGATCGCCAACGCCCATACGGCAAGGCACATGATGACAATGATGATGATTGTGCCAGTTGAATACTGTGTTTGTTTCAAGGCAGCCATCTACACATAAGTTTGTTCCATACCATACCGTACCTACCTTACCGTACCGTACCATGCCATGCCATGCCATACCGTACCGTACCGTACCGTACCATGCCATGCCATACCGTAACGTACCGTACCGTACCATACCATGCCATGCCATGCCATACCATGCCACACCGTACCGTACCGTACCGTACCGTACCATACCATGCCATGTCATGCCATGCCATACTGTACCGTACCATGCCATACCGTACCATACCGTAC
>CM060312.1:6012527-6070027 GCA_030674185.1 Monoplex corrugatus | reverse complement strand
AGAGAAAGAAAAAAAAGAAAGAAAGAAAAGGAAAACAGAATATAAGAGGGTACATGTGTAAAGAGTTAATGGCATTATAAAACAACAGACTTTCCCCATTCAGCACTAATCTGTGATCTGTCGTCGATGCCAGCGGACAGAAAAATACAGCTTCAAACTTTCCGATACACTTTTTTTTTTTTCATCTATCAGCAAGAGTTCGCATTAAGTCCCAGTCCGAGTTCTGAGTCATCGCAAATCGTTCACTTCAACAAACAAAACTTATTTGTACAGGGAGAAACCTTTCTGTGCCAGTTCAGCCGTCAGTTTCGTATTACTCCTAAGACTGATATGCAGATTCAGTCACTATGAATATGATGAAGTGGTCAGCGCGATTCAGTGATGGCTGGAAGTTTGGAGTTTCGAATCTGCATCAGTTCATATCATTGCGGGGAGGGGGGGGGGGGTTCTGACTCAATTAGCTCCTACCCGCATTTGAACATGCTATGGGATCATTGGGAAGACTCGGGTCCATAACGTCGCGTTTCATCCAGTTTATGGATGTGTCGTTGATGGAGTTTTTCATATTTCCTGACCAACACCACAGGTGTCTGTGTCTCTTGAACCTGGTCGAGACCAGGATATGTTGTGATATGTGCACTCCAAAGAAGTCTCAGCTGGAACGATATGTGGCACATGGCTCCTCTAAGGATAAGCTTCCTCCTCAGATCTGTATATGACCTGCTCCCCTCGAATGCAAACTTAGTGAAATGGGGGAAATCAGATGACCCAGCATGTCCGCTCTGTCAGAAGAAACAAACAGTGGAACATGTCCTAAGCTCTTGCAAAGTAGCGCTAGCCCAAGGAAGGTATACATGGAGGCACAACCAAGTTCTGAAAGTGATCACAGACGTGGTTAGCGAAAAAACCATGACCCCAAATGCACCAATTGCTATGACAACGTTCTACAAAGCAGGAGGGAAACAGGTCTGGCCCGAAATTGCTATGACAACCAGCACATTGCCAAAGGGTCTTCTGGATGGAGCAGTCGACTGGGAGTGTACAGCAGACCTCCCAGAGTGGAGAAATTGCCCAGATGTCATCAGCAAGACAGGCATGAGACTAGACATCGCTCTCCACTCTGACTCCTCGAAACAAGTTATTCTGATAGAACTCACTGTGCCATACGAAAGCAGAATGGAAGAAGCACATATCTACAAGACCGAAAAATACGCCGGTCTTGCCAGCACCCTGAAGAAAGCAGGTCTGCGGGTCAAAATCTTCGCCATAGAGGTCGGGGCAAGAGGGTTTGTGGGCACCTCCGCTTATGATCTCATGAAACAACTCGCCATTTCTGGGAAGAAGAGGACTAGAGCCCTTAAAGCGATGGCAGAGGCAGCAGAAAGGAGCTCAAGCTGGATCTGGGCAAGGAGGAACCAAAAGTGAACTTCATAAGGATTAAATCCCCTACAGATGATGTGTGCCCCGTTAGCACATTGGTAAAACCGCGTACCGCAGTTTTGAAGCGCAGAATCGCCCAGGTTCGCTCCCCGGCGTGGGAAAAAAAAAATAGACAACAGCAGAAGGGCATCCAGGAGTCATGACCTGGATGTGGCCCGGCCCCCCGAGAGTGTAAGGAGTTCAGGGCCGAAACACTTGTCTAAAGGGGGTTACTTCTCTGAAGACTTTCTGTTGTCTAGCTCTCCCTAGAGTTTCTTTCTACCTGAAAAGAAGCGCAGAGAACAGCCTTGTCATCAAGACTCAATCCAAAATGGATCCCCACAGCATCATTACTAGCATGGCCATTCTCATGTGCCATCTTATTATTATTATTATTATCATTATTATAATCATTATTATTATTATTATTATTATTCTCTTAACTCCGTGAAAAGTCACTGAGCTGAGGCGCCTCACTAAAGAACTGTTCACCAGATTCCTTCACCTAAAAGAAGAAAAAGAAAGTCTGTTAAGCAGCAAACTATGAAGCGAATGTCCAAGCCTTTTCCAGCTGGCTTCATCATCATCATCATCTGGGCCATGCTGCATGGTGGTGGCGATTATGGCCCTACATACGACTCTACCTTTTGTTGCTGTAAGTATTTCTCCTACATTTCTGTCCCCATCCCCTCTGCAAAACAGTCTCAGATTTTCACCAGGTGCTCTTTTCCCCTCCAGATTTACTGTTGTGACTAGGTGCTCAAATTTCTCTTGCCTCATAAAATGTCCTATAAATGTTGCTTGTCTTTTCCTAATCTTCTTTACTAATCTACTCTTTGTGTTTGCTTCTTTCAAGACGGTCGTTTGTGTTCTTCTCCGGTTACCTTAGTTGTTTGAAAACCATCAAATTCCCCTTGTACAATATGAACTCAATTGAACAGATATGCATGATGCTCGTTTTAATAATAGTTTTAGCTAACGTTTTCTAACCCTTATTAAGTCTGATTTAGAATGACTGCCAGCGCTCAAGCCACTAGGAACCAGAAACACAGAAGACAAACGAAGAGTAAATGCACAAAACGTGTTTAATCCACTACGTTTTGTGCATATGTTGTTTGTTTGACTTTTGCATACGCTTGAAAAAGACCAGTTGGCCAAAACGTTGTACCTGCCTAGTTTTGTTAATTTCACTTTTCAGTTTCAATTTCTCAAGATGACGTCTTTGCGCTCGAAATGAATACCATATGCACTAACGTCACAGGTGACATGTGATGGAGAAGATCCAGAATGATCACGGCACACGCCTTAAGCCTGCACATAAACCCATGAGCTGGCCAGGTCCTAAGGTCCTACCTAGATAGTTCATAACCCTGAGGTCATAGGGGAGTGAGGTGACAGAGACCTCAACTTTTTCCCGGGTCCAGCACCACGAGGGCGGCGCCCATCCCCTCTCCCTCGTTTCAAATTGATACTTATATTCACATTTTATTTTACCAAGAGCTCAGAAAGGCAAGAAGGCTAATTGGTCTTCAAGGGGAGGGACCTGAGAAATCAACCCATCTCTCAATGTTTTATACCAAGGCAATGCCCTGCATTTCACGATTTCAACTGCCGTGGGATCTTTAGCGTGCGCAGCAGAAGGCTCGGGTCCAACTCGTTTTTCGTCCTCTTCCGAAGGACTAGACGTTCAGTTCAATTTTCTGGTCAAACTGAGGAGAAAAGTAAAGGCCTCTACGGGGAGTGAAGCCTGGAACCTCGAGTTTAGTTATTGGCGGGTGAACTTCTAAACTATTCTGCCACTCTTCTCCCGTAAATATATGTGCTACTAAATACACGTTCTGATTCTATTTTTGCTAACATACTTCATAAAGGGCGATCACCACAAACTCAAAGACACAAGAAGAAAATCGGAAAGGCTGGAGGAACGGGGGGAGGGGGTAGAGAAAAAAGTACAGAAACCAGGGTAATGAGTGTTGTGACAACTGTGTTCATATTAAATATTCAGATATTGCACTATCGTATATCATGTCATATCATGCAATGTTATATCTTGTAATACATGATGTCGACTACTTTATCTTATCAATTGTTCCAGATTATTTTTTTATGAAAAAATCTTAATTAAGTGACAGCTGGTGAACGAGAACAGTATTTTACAGAGAGTTGTAAACTGACGAATACAAAGAGTGACCACAGAGATTAGTCTGTTAACCCTTTGACTCCCGTACCCTATCCACCAACTGCAAAAACTTTAACTCTCACTCTATCTACCAGTTTTCACACTCATTTATTTATTATTCATTTATTTATTTATATATTATTTATTTATTTATCTATTTATTTGTTTATTTATGTATTCATTTTTAGTTCCATGATTTCTTTTTGATGTAGTGAATACATGATGTTATTTGCTTAATAACGTCAGAAAGTATCATATTTGTTACTTCATTTGCAAGTGTGTGTGTTTGTGAGTGTGTGTGCATCTGTGTATGTGGTGAGACAGAGAGTGTATGTGTGTATGTGTGTGTGTGTGTGTGTGTGTGTGTGTGTGTGTGTGTGTGTGTGTGTGTGGTTGCGTGTGCTTGTGTATGTGTATAAATGTCGGTGTGTGTTGCGTGTGTGTGTGCGCGCGCGCGCGTCTGTGTGTGCGTGTGTGTGTGAGAGAGAGAGAGTCCGTGTGTGTGTGTGTGTGTGTGTGTGTGTGTGTGTGTGTGTGTGTGTGTGTGTGCGCCCGCGCGCACGCACGCGCGTGCGTGCGTGTGTGTGCAAGCGTTTGTATGTGGATTTATGTGTCTGCGCCTGCACGTACGTGTATGTTTGCGTGCGTGTGAGTGTGTGTGTGTGTGTGTGTGTGTGTGTGCGCGCGCGTGCGAGCATGCGTGCATGCAAGTGCGTGTATGTGTGTGTGCGAGCGTGTGTATGTGTGTGTACGTATTCGTGTGTGTGTGTCTGTGTGCGTATGAGGTCTATCTGTTTACGTCTATCTGAGCATTTGTGCGTGCGCGTGCGTTCTCTGTCTGTCTGTCTATCTATCTGTCTGTCTGTCTGTGTCTGTCTGTATCGTCGTCCATGCTGCCCCCTTCTCATCCCATTGAAAAAGGAACAAAACAATAGTGTTTAATGTTGTTGTTTATCTCGTGGCGTGTTTCCAATTGTTCACCTGTGACGTAGTTAGCTGTCTACCTGTCCGGGTCAGGTGCAACTGTTCACGATTCACCTGGTGAACGTTCTGTTTCACTTCTCTTCCATTCCCCTCCCCTGTCACCCACCAGTCACAGCTAATAGTCATAAGACACACATACGGAGTATAACACGCACATACACACACGCACACACACACACGCGCACGCACGCACACACACACACACACACACACACACACACATACAGAGAGAGAAAATATAACACACAAACACAAGATCACACACACACACACACACACACACACACACACACGTACACACGCACGCACATACACAGTATACTAGACACCACCACACAGAATAACTATCTCTCTCTCTCTCTCTCTCTCTCTCTCTCACACGCACACACACACACACACAGACTACATATTTAACAAATACCACCATACAGCGTAACATATGTATACACACACGCACGCACGAACACACACACACACACACACACACACAAAGAATAACAACACCGCAATACAGAATAACACACACACACACATACACACACACACACACACACACACACACCACGCACTGAGTGTAACTGCTACAACCACGCAGAACAACGCAAACATACACATACACACAAGCACTCACACACGCATGCACGCACGCACGCGCGCACGCACACATACAGACACACAGACATAAACACACATATACACACAGTATAAAAAACATCACCATACAGAATAACACACACATATACACATATACACACACAAAAGTTATAACATACATTACCATACATTCGAGAGACTGAGAGACAGACAGACAGACAGACAGAGACAGACAGACAGAGTATAACAGACACCACCATCGACCACAATCACGCCAAGGCCACGCATTCTTATTTACTCACTGTCAATCAATATTTCGCACTAGGCCTAAAAGTCGACCTCGCATTGCCCAGGCATGTCTGTATGTAATTTAGACTGCAGCTGTGATACACATGGATCTTTCATATAGGCACAGCCAGCACACCTTTCCTCTCACTGCTAAATGTTATCACCGTCACTCATTACCTTTAATGTATCTTTTAAGCAGGTTTTATATTTGTCTTTGCATCGTGCGAATAACGAATCAAACAATATCTAAATGAAACGAAAATAATTTTGGATGAAGGGCTGTCCTGTTTTACTTTTTTTTTTTTTTTTCGAAATAAGCACGTACTAGCTGTTGAATAGGTGCAGATGGAGCATAGATGGATTTTTCGATCGTTCTAGTATTACGTGAATTTTTTTTTTTTATTGAAATATCGATGCATTCTGAATCAAGGGCTAATGCAAACACATCCGTGCAAAGCATACTTGCAATTAAAACGTAAGACAAACTTTCTCAAATCTGCAAAACATATTAACATGTTTATAACAGAGCGTCTTACACATTTGTATAATGGATAACACACACACACACACACACACACACACACACACATACACACATTCACATACACACATTCACACACACACACGAAACGATTGATAGACAGGAAGGTAATTTAGAAAACATACGTATTCTTATTTAATCCTGGTAATATATGTGTTACAAATAAAGAAGAAATAATATCAGAGTTCAGATATAACTAATGATGAGTATGGCAGCTAATTCGTTTAAAGTGAATCCCATGTTAAATTTGCGCTGTGTTTACGATATGTGATATACTGTGGCCATACTTTTTAACGATGTTGTGTTTGGCTGATTTCTTGTAAAAATTGCATTAAAAAATGTACATCCTCAACAAACAAACAAAAAGCTAATTAAACAAAACTTCTAAATGATGAATCTGTGTGGATATTTTTTATTAATGCCGAATAACACAAGTGATGTATTCTGATTTCAACAATACTTTTGACCCTTTCCCAGAATCGTATGGTAAAGACACATTTCCAAAATAAATGATCCAATCTATCTTTCATTTGCAAACTAAAGTCACAACAACAAACATTAATCACAACTCCCATTTCTTTCGGGATGACACTAGTTTTGAGCATGCTATGTACAATGTATACATTTGGGTCATTTTAATGAACTTTGTATTTTCTCAATTTTCGTAATTATTATTTTCCATGGAACATCACTTCCTAGTGTCTCTGACCATTTAGAAAAATGCATTTGGTCGTGAGTTATCTGTTGTTAAAATGTCATCGTATAACAGTATTCCTTTTGGTATAGAGTAAAGTTGAGACAGGTTGATAAGTTTAAATACCTGGGAACGATCATTTCACCAGACGGCAGATGCACATCAGAAAAAAGCCAGCAGAATTGGCCAAGCCAAAACAGCATTCAAGAAAATGAAAAGCATTCTCACCAACAAATGCCTATCAATTAACATCAGGAAGAGAGTTCTTGAATGTTATATAGAACCAATACTGTTGTACGGATGTGAGGCATGGACAGTCAACAAGCAAAGCTATAACAAGATTGAGGCAGCCGAGATATGGTTTCTAAGAAAAATGTTGAGAGTTCCATGGACAGCAAAGAAAACAAACGAGACAGTCTTGATGGAGGCAGACACAGGAAGATCATTCATAAGAAAGATTAGGAAAAGACAGGCAACATTTATATAGGCCATTTTATGAGGAAAGGGGAATTGGAACACCTGGTCACAACAGGAAAGCTGGAGGGAAAGAGAGCACCAGGTAGACCCAGGGAGAAGATACTAGACGGACCTGCAGAGTGGCTGAAGACGAGGAGGGTGGAGGAGATGCTTGGAGGCAACAAGAGATAGAAACAGATAGAAGTCCATGATCGCCAACGCCATGCAGCAAGGCACCTGATGATGATGATGACAGAGTAAACTACTGTCAGTGTTTCAGGAATACCATGCACACTTCCATTTATTCAGTTCAGACTACTGCATGTACTCATTTTACACTTTCTGTTGAAGTCACCCAATTTCTGAAACAATCCATCACCATGTAAAAGATGTGCAACACAATAAACTCCATAGAGACGTAAAATGCAATGTGATTAATAACAGAGATCACTCATTCTCTCTACAGCAAATGAGACTCACTTGTTGATTAACACAGATAAAATACATTTCCATAAACTGTACTGATCTCGTTTTAAAGTTTAGAAAAATCTTCAAGGTTTGTTTGAATGCTGATAAAAAGCAGACATTCTGGTTAATGAGCAAAAATGATTGAAAAAGCAAGTATGTGCAACATTTCAATATAAACTAGAATCCCCAAAGATTAAAGTGATTAGATTACAATTTATATAGCTCGTACAAAGGGCTATTATTACTAAGCAATATCCATTTATCTATTCATTCTTCTATTCATTCATTAATTATGAATTCAATGTACAGAATACAAGCGTCAACACTTACGTGCGCGTGCGTGCAAACGCAAAGAAACACAAACATGAGCACACACGCTCGCACGCGCACGTACACACACACACACACACACACACACACACACACACACACATACGGGCACACAACACATACGGACACAAACCAGCATTTACAGAGAGAGAGAGAGAGAGACAGACAGACAGACAGACAGACAGACAGACAGACAGACAGAGACAGACAGACAGACAGACAGCAGACAGACAGACACAGTGAGAGACAAAGAGAGAGAGAGAGCAACAGTCGTAACATTTCCATCACAATAGCCATCACAACCTGAACCCCACCACCCCACCATCTGCACCAACATTACCATGTGAACATGGCCACCACCACAGCTACACCACCTACAGCTCCAGCATCACCACTCCCTTATTGTCTGTCTCTGTCTCCTCTCAGTGCACGTAGCGTGAGGGTTAAAATGGCATTAGCCAGCACCGGGGACAGACAGACCTTTGTTTTCCACTGCTGTCGTCCTGCCTTCCACACTCCCCACCCCAACACACACACACACACGCAAACTCTCTCTCTCTCTCTCTCTCTCTCTCTCTCTCTCACACACACACACACACACACACACACACAAACACACACACACATCCAAACACACACACACACACACACATCCAAACTCACATACACATATACACACACACGCAAACTCTCTCACATACATATACGCACATGCAAGCTCTCTCTCTCTCTCTCTCTCTCTCTCTCTCTCTCTCTCTCTCTCTCTTACACACACACACGCACGCAACCCCCCTCCACATACATACACACATATGCAAACTCACACACACACACACGTGCAAGCTCTCTCAACACACACATACACATACACACGTGTTAACACACACACATACACGCGCGCTCACACACATGCATTCACCTATGCCTACACAAACATATGTGCACATTTGCACGCAGACATACACACACACACACATACGCACACAGGCACGCATGCAAACACAAAACACACACACACACACACACACACACACACACACACAATAAAAACACACACACACACACACACACACAACACACACACACACACACACACACACACACACACACACACACACAAATAAAACACACACACACACACACACACAACACATTCACACACACACACGAAACGATTGATAGACAGGAAGGTAATTTAGAAAACATACGTATTCTTATTTAATCCTGGTAATACATGTGTTACAAATAAAGAAGAAATAATATCAGAGTTCAGATATAACTAATGATGAGTATGGCAGCTAATTCGTTTAAAGTGAATCCCATGTTAAATTTGCGCTGTATTTACGATATGTGATATACTCTGGCCATACTTTTTAACGATGTTGTGTTTGGCTGATTTCTTGTAAAAATTGCATTAAAAAATGTACATCCTCAACAAACAAACAAAAAGCTAATTAAACAAAACTTCTAAATGATGAATCTGTGTGGATATTTTTTATTAATGCCGAATAACACAAGTGATGTATTCTGATTTCAACAATACTTTTGACCCTTTCCCAGAATCGTATGGTAAAGACACATTTCCAAAATAAATGATCCAATCTATCTTTCATTTGCAAACTAAAGTCACAACAACAAACATTAATCACAACTCCCATTTCTTTCGGGATGACACTAGTTTTGAGCATGCTATGTACAATGTATACATTTGGGTCATTTTAATGAACTTTGTATTTTCTCAATTTTCGTAAATATTATTTTCCATGGAACATCACTTCCTAGTGTCTCTGACCATTTAGAAAAATGCATTTGGTCGTGAGTTATCTGTTGTTAAAATGTCATCGTATAACAGTATTCCTTTTGGTACAGAGTAAAGTTGAGACAGGTTGATAAGTTTAAATACCTGGGAACGATCATTTCACCAGACGGCAGATGCACATCAGAAATAGCCGGCAGAATCGGCCAAGTCAAAACAGCATTCAAGAAAATGAAAAGCATTCTCACCAACAAATGCCTATCAATTAACATCAGGAAGAGAGTTCTTGAATGTTATATAGAACCAATACTGTTGTACGGATGTGAGGCATGGACAGTCAACAAGCAAAGCTATAACAAGATTGAGGCAGCCGAGATATGGTTTCTAAGAAAAATGTTGAGAGTTCCATGGACAGCAAAGAAAACAAACGAGACAGTCTTGATGGAGGCAGACACAGGAAGATCATTCATAAGAAAGATTAGGAAAAGACAGGCAACATTTATAGACCATTTTATGAGGAAAGGGGAATTGGAACACCTGGTCACAACAGGAAAGCTGGAGGGAAAGAGAGCACCAGGTAGACCCAGGGAGAAGATACTAGACGGACCTGCAGAGTGGCTGAAGACGAGGAGGGTGGAGGAGATGCTTGGAGGCAACAAGAGATAGAAACAGATAGAAGTCCATGATCGCCAACGCCATGCAGCAAGGCACCTGATGATGATGATGACAGAGTAAACTACTGTCAGTGTTTCAGGAATACCATGCACACTTCCATTTATTCAGTTCAGACTACTGCATGTACTCATTTCACACTTTCAATCCATCACCATGTAAAAGATGTGCAACACAATAAACTCCATAGAGACGTAAAATGCAATGTGATTAATAACAGAGATCACTCATTCTCTCTACAGCAAATGAGACTCACTTGTTGATTAACACAGATAAAATACATTTCCATAAACTGTACTGATCTCGTTTTAAAGTTTAGAAAAATCTTCAAGGTTTGTTTGAATGCTGATAAAAAGCAGACATTCTGGTTAATGAGCAAAAATGATTGAAAAAGCAAGTATGTGCAACATTTCAATATAAACTAGAATCCCCAAAGATTAAAGTGATTAGATTACAATTTATATAGCTCGTACAAAGGGCTATTATTACTAAGCAATATCCATTTATCTATTCATTCTTCCATTCATTCATTAATTATGAATTCAATGTACAGAATACAAGCGTCAACACTTACGTGCGCGTGCGTGCAAACGCAAAGAAACACAAACATGAGCACACACGCTCGCACGCGCACGTACACACACACACACACACACACACACACACACACACACACAACACACACATACACACACACATATAACATACGGGCACACAACACATACGGACACAAACCAGCATTTACAGAGAGAGAGAGACAGACAGACAGACAGACAGACAGACAGACAGCCAGACAGACAAACAGACAGACAGACAGAGACAGACAGACAGCAGACAGACAGACACAGTGAGAGACAAAGAGAGAGAGAGCAACAGTCGTAACATTTCCATCACAATAGCCATCACAACCTGAACCCCACCACCCCACCATCTGCACCAACATTACCATGTGAACATGGCCACCAGCACAGCTACAACACCACCTACAGCTCCAGCATCACCACTCCCTTATTGTCTGTCTCTGTCTCCTCTCAGTGCACGTAGCGTGAGGGTTAAAATGGCATTAGCCAGCACCGGGGACAGACAGACCTTTGTTTTCCACTGCTGTCGTCCTGCCTTCCACACTCCCCACCCCAACACACACACACACACGCAAACTCTCTCTCTCTCTCTCTCTCTCTCTCTCTCTCTCACACACACACACACACACACACACACAAACACACACACACATCCAAACACACACACACACACACACACACACACATCCAAACTCACATACACACATACAACCACACGCAAACTCTCTCACATACATATACGCACATGCAAGCTCTCTCTCTCTCTCTCTCTCTCTCTCTCTCTCTCTATCTCTCTCTCTCTCTCTCTTACACACACACACGCACGCAACCCCCCTCCACATACATACACACATATGCAAACTCACACACACACACACACGTGCAAGCTCTCTCAACACACACATACACATACACACGTGTTAACACACACACATACACGCGCGCTCACACACATGCATACACCTATGCCTACACAAACATATGTGCACATTTGCACGCAGACATACAGACACACACACACATACGCACACAGGCACGCATGCAAACACAAACACACACACACACACAAACAAATAAAACACCACCACACACACACACACACACAAACACACAACACACACACAAACACCACACACACACCACACACCACACACACCATCCTTACTTCTTTTCACACCTGTATGCGTACCGCCACACACTCACACTCTGGCACCCTATTGGCAGATATGTTCCAACTGTCTTTTGTCAGGCCTGTTCCACATATCAACTCTCAATGTTTTTTAGTCATCGTGTTTCCACACTCATCCACACACACACTTTTACACGTACTTACCTAATATAGAATAAAACAACAAACAAACTAAAAAAAAGTGCAGCATAATTGAATAATGGAAAGAATATGTACAATAATATCAGCATTTTTGAATTAACCCACAACACATTGGGAACCAGAAAAACACGAAAATAGTATCAGAACGCGTATTTAATATAACCAGACAAAACAGGCGCAAATTTTCGACCTGTTTGCTTGAACGCAGGCAGTCGTACTTGTTTTGGATTCCACAACACAGTGTACCTAAAGCTAAAATCATTTTTTTTAGAAACCCCCACAATTCATCCGGCAAATCAACAATAACCTTAAACAAACTGATCTGAAACGATAATGCAATCGAAAATGATTTAGCATAGGTAACCCAATTTTGTAGAAAGAATCACGAAATGGCATTGACCAAGATGGATATTTTGAAGGTAGTCTGTCCGCATGGCGCCGAAGAGCCAGGAAACATGGTACATGAGTCCCTTTTGTGAACAGCAGCACCGTCAGTGGACACAATGCACACTGCCTCGCCGGATCAGACCAAGTTTCAGCCAGCACACGCCGTCAGCCGATTCCCACCACTGTCCTCTGTCGGTGATGTGTGTCAGATGTTGAATGTTACCATACTTACCGGTGTGTGGTAACTAAGGTTCCTGACCAATGCAGAGAACGACCTTGACCCAGTTCTCATGGTATACCTTAAGCAGACGATGCCATGGTATATTCATTCATCTGGTGGGGGAGGGTGCATTATTGCTTCATTACAGAAATTGTAATTTCTTTTTTAAATATCCCATCATTGTGGTGGATTTATACTCAGTGCACGAATTGCAACATGTATGATTGTGATACATAGAAAGAGAAGCCAAAAAGAAAAGCAAAATGCTCTGTTACGACTGCTGTCCATTTACAGTGCTGCTGTTCGTGTAAGCGACCCACATATATTACACAAATCAATGCACAGTCCACTCAAAACGAATATCACAATTTTTCCCCTGCATGCATGGTCCACTTTTCTTTGCTGTGCCAGAGAACCATCTCTCACTTCTGCTCCAGCAGCATCAACAGATGGGTGACACTGAATAACAACCATTGATCCAGGCACATTAATTCAGGGTGTAGTTATGGTGCTCTCCATAGCTCCATGTTCTGGGGAGTAGGCAAGTGATTTCTGCGAAGAATTATGCTCAGGAGAGCATACTGCATTCGCTACTCAACCTCTGTTGGAAACAGCGTTGTCATCCTGAAATATGGCAACTTGTCTCATTGCATGTTTCAGTTTCACTTTCTCAGGATGGTGTCCCCATGTTCGCAGTAAATTTCGTGTGCGCTGACGCCATGCCATGTAATGGAGAAGATCCAAACAGCGAGTCAAGTGATTCGGCACCTGACCAGAACGCCCATCAACCAGCCAGTTTTACGAGCCTACAACACCAAGTACATATGCTCGGGTTTCAGGACCAGAAGAAGACCATGGCAGCACTTGATAAATGGGAGTGAAAGACATACACATCATCATCTCCATTCCACATGACTATAGCCAAGTTTTCCATCTAGCTCCCGACTTGCCAGCTTTATCTACCTGTGACACCTCCCAAAAAAACAACAACAACAACAAAAACGAAAAAGTGAAGTACTGGTAAGTAAAGCAACAGGCAATTCTAAGGCGATAGCTGAATCCCACCGTAGACCACCAAATAGCATTCTGCGTATGTTTTTCCCCCTCTTTCAGAAACATCTGCATAAACAAGGAACACTCATCCTTGAAAAGGAGTGAAAATCGTTCTTAACCATGAAAACAATTTAGTTAGTTTATAATCAATTTAAAATTCACAAAACATACATGTTGGCAGCGTATGTAATGAATTATGATGGCGATTCTTGACTTCTTAACGGTCATGTACATGAGTATATAAGTATGCCACTTCTTTTTGTTGTTTTGTTTTTTTGTTTACTGCTAATTATGCTTCACGTAGATGTGCATATACTCGTATTTGGAACATATGGATGCTTTGCTTGGACTTGAACTGTTTCTTAGAAAATGCCTGTAATTACGCTTTGCTGTTGTGTTGTTGTATATGTCTGTATATAGACTCTGATTGTTTACAACGAATAAACAATTTGAATAAAAAAAAAACAAACAAAAACAAAAACAGCTGAGGCCCACAGCTGCTGTGTCTAAAACAGGTGTGTGTTGCTTCCTGCCAAACCACCTGCTGTGCAGATTTTAAAGGCGTCATGTTAAGTCTGCTCGTGTGAATATTGGTGTCACCTGGATGACCCAAATTGGGGTCATGCACAAGGTCTGAAGTTTCAGGTCAACTGTCGCATACCGTCACCCTCACATTTTCACCTTCCCTTGTTTTCATTACAGGTGGGGACACCTGGAAGAGAGGTTACTTCAACAAACAACAACAACAAAAACCACACACAACTCCAAAATCAGACAGAAGACTTACTTTTAAAAAGGAGAAACCTATATTTCATTTGAACCACGACATTGAATGCCTGCATAATTATTATGCGTCTGTATATACGTGTGTTTACGTACTTTGCTTGGTATTGTGTCCTACAATGGCTAGATCTCCTCTCTCTCTCTCTCTCTCTCTCTCTCTCTCTCTCTCTCTCTATCTATCTATCTATCTATCTCACTCACACACACACATGCACATCACACCACATCACACACACACACACACACACACAACACACACACACACACACATACACCACAGAGAGAGAGAAGAGAGAGAGAACACACACACACACACACACACACACACACACACACACACACACACCTATGGGTAATGGTAGAGATTTTCCCAATCTTCCGTGTCAACATATTGCAGACCTGCTTGGTCCCGAACCCTTGTCGTATGTGTATGTATGCATGACATCAAATGCATGCATCAAAGACTATAAACCTTGTTGACGTTCAGTGGCTAATTCAATCACAAAATACCCAACAAGCGCACCCACTAAAGATGTAGCACGAACACTGTGCAGCAACGTAACGCCTGCACAGTGTGGGATAAACAACAGACTCACGTGCATTCAAGAAAACATTGCCTAAACGAAAATAAAAGCCCAAACACACAAACAAAAACCCACTCAATCTCTCTAATTTCCCATTCTTCAGCACATCCTACACATACAACTATAATCTTTTTTTCTTTCTTTCAATTGCTGTCTGTAAGGTCAGGCCGATCCAGTGATGCATGTGGGTAGTTTTTGTTTGTGTGTTTGTTTGTTTTTGTTCTTTTTAATTCCTGCCGGTTGCACAGGTTTTGGTGGTTAGAGGAGTTGTCGTCAGTCATATCTCCTGTCACTCCACGCCACTAAGGTGATATCACTAAACTATGGTAGTTCTAGTCCTCCTGACTACAGCACAGGTTGATGAGGTGTTGGTTTGAACTTGCGGTTCATATGAGAGAGAATCGTAACTAAGTAAGAGCTTATTGCTTCTATCTCATCAAATATACCACATTAGTTCCACAGAAGTCCAGAAAGACTAGACCCTTTTGATCTATTTTTTTCTATGATCATCGCACTTTGGGAGAATTCCTTTGTGCTCACCTCCACATCTATCTATCTGTCTGTCTGTCTGTCTATCTATCTATCTATCTGTCTGTCTATCTATCTATATATATATCTATCTATCTATCTGTCTGTCTGTCTGTCTATGTGTGTATGTTGTATGTATGTATGTATGTATGTATGTATGTATGTATCTATCTATCTATCTTCTATCTAACTATCTATCTTCTATCTATTCAGTTACCTATCTTTGTCCCATTTTCCACGCCACCTTAATGGCAACAGAAGCTGGCACAGTTTTTACAATGTGATGATGATGATGACGATGAAGATGATAATCATGATGCCATCTAGATTAAGACTACGTGACAGGGCTGTACTCTTCATTTACTATTATAACAAATCCTGGCATGAACAAGACCTGAAAGATACAACTGCCGCGGTGTTGGTCAGAAGATTTGAGCAACACCCTTGATGTCTCATCCGTGAAGTGAATGAGGCTCTAACTGTGTTGTCCCAGTCTTCTCAATAAGTCCATAGCAAGCTCAACTTTGGGTCGGAGCCGGATCAAGCTGAAAAATCCCACAATGATTTGAAGGGATTGATGGAGATTCGAAATCACAACCATTCAATCTGTAGTCCTTTGTTTTAACCACTACTTCATGGCAACTGGTCCCTCTTGTTGTAATGTTTAACTTTTTATTCCCATCACCTTACCTCTGCCTCCTCTCCCTTGTACATCTGCAGTGTGTTTGTTTTCACAGGAAAAGGGGCAGAGTCCCAACAAGTTGAACCAGTTGGCACCAAGCTGTGGTGGTGTGGAGAGAGCTGCCATCAAGTAGCAGGGTTTTCCACTCTCCTCAAAAAGTCAGCCACTACAGGTCTGGCCTCCCGCTCTCACCGGTCACAGCACGGAGCCAAGTACAATGAGGGGAAAGTGTCTGGGAGCGAAATGAGTGGAAGAGCTACTGCAAACTGGATCCGGGAGAGATGGGTTTCAGAAGAGGTTTTGACTGTTGTGTTTGTTGCTTTGCTGTTTTGGCCTAGACTGATGCCATCTGCAAACACTCTTGTGGGAATTATAAAGATGCCTGTTGCTGTTTATTGGTTGCTGGTTTGCTGATTGGTTCATTTTTGGTGCTGTTCGTTTGCTTGTTTGTTTGTTTATTCAAAGTTTCAGTTGATGTTTTCTTAAGACAACATTACAGCAGCACTTGAAACGTTCCGAATGTATTTACATTACAGACGCTATGCCATGCAAAAGAAAGTGAAGTAGACATGGCAAGTTCTAAAAGCATGTGCTAAGCCCTTGGAACTGGCTAAACTCTATAACTGGAAAGGTATAAAGGTTCTGTTCGTTCGTTCGTTTTTGATTTAACGTCTGTTCACTATGTCTTATGATTTTTATGCGCAATTTTCTATCCTGACACCCGTCTGTCACTAAAGGCAAAGGAACATCCTCTTGCTTTTAACTTTCTCCACTGGTTGTTTGTTTTTTTGTTTAAGCCCAGCCGACTGTGTACAGCCATATCAGGGTTATAACTCTTTCAAAACATATACGATACTTCAACAAGAAAAAAGGGGGAAAAAAATTAAAAACACATATCAATGTTTCATGCACATAATCTACGAAGATGCCCCTGGCGCTGACCACTCTGTCCAGTTTATCACACAGGGGATTCCTGAATACAAATTTAAGCATACCACAGTTCTTCAAAGAATTTCTTACACAGTCAATACATTATGCTACAAGTGTATCAATGGTACTGCACTATTTATCTTTGTGATTACCTGTGAGTGTGTACCCCTGCCTGACCTTTTTTCTGCTTCTGATACTAGTTGTTTACAAATTCCTTGATTAACATGTTCCACAGTCGGCCTCTGCTCTCTTTCTGTGTCTGATCCGTGCAGATAGAGCGGGCTTCTCTCGTCTGTTCAACAATCATGTACTCGACGTTTTCCTTCGAATCTAAGTTGAAGATGTTTTTATTGTTGTTGTTGTTGTTATTGTTATTGTTATTGTTATTGTTGTTGTTGTTGTTGTTGTTGTTGTTCAGCAATGATTTCCATATCTATGTGCCCACCCTTTTGTCCTATTCTGCTTCTGTCTTCTCCCTCCTGGTTTGTGTGTGTTTTGTGCTCTTGAGCTTGTGTCATTGCGAATGGGTGCTTTGGTGAATAATGACTGTACGCTTTGATTTGATCTATAAACCAAGATTTGGTGACGTAATGTCATCATCATTATCATCGTCATTGTTATTATCATTATTATTATAGTAGTATTATTATTATTGTTGTTGTTGTTGTTGTTGTTATTATTGTTGTTGTTGTTATTGTTATTGTTATTATTGTTATTATTAGTAGTAGTGGCAGTAGTAGTAGTAGTATCATCATCATATTAACATCATTTTCATCATCATCAACATCATCCTCAACAACATCAGTTTCAGTTTCAGTTTCTCAAGATGACGTCTCCACGCTCGGAACGAATTCCATATGCACTAACGTCACAGGTGCCATGTGTATGGTGATCATGGCACAAGCCTTAAGCCTGCACATAAACCCAAGAGCTGGCCAGGTCCTGAGGCCCTATCAAGAGTAAAAACATCATTGCATTCTAGTAGAATGTATCTCTTGTCCAATAAAACCTCGAATACAATCATCCTCATCAAAAAATCATTATGTACTCTTTCAACTGACCAAATATCCTTCAACAAGTGTTAAATCCACTAGAAAAGTTCGCCTATCAACAAGCAAGTCTTGAAGCTTCTTACTATAGCAGTCATCTTTCTATCATTAGCTTCACTCAAACACAACCCCCAGTCATCCCATAGAAACTATACACAATACAATCAACCAGACACCAAGGTCAGACCCTCTGTCTTTTAATCACTGACATTCACCTTTACTTTCACCCACAACTCTTCACCTCTCTCTCTCTCTCTCTCTCTCTCCTCTCTCTCTCTTCTCTCTCTCTCTTTCTCTCTCTCTCTCTTCCTCTCTCTCTCTCTCTCTCTCTCTCTCTCTCCTCTCTCTCTGTATATCTACAGCAGGTATGTTTTTGCAGACAGAACAACAGTGTCTGAAACAGCTGAACCAATTGGCACCAAGCTGTGGTGGGTGGTGGTGAAAGCTGCCATCAGGTAGCAGGGTTTTCCACTCTCCTCAAAGCGTCAGCCACTAAAATGTGACCTCCAGCTATCATCGGCCACAACACGGAGCCAAGTACAGGGGGGAAAGAAGTTGAAGAGCTACAGCAAACTGGGAGATGAATTTGAGAGGAGATTTTAACCGTTGTGTTCAATTACCGTTCTGGTCTAGACTGATGCCATCTGCTAGAAACTTAAGTGGGAATTGTAAAGATGCCTGTTGCTGTTTAGTTGTTGCTCAATGGTTAGTTCCCATGACTGAAATTCTCGTTGTTGTTGTTGTTGTTGTTGTTGTGTGTGTGTGTGTGTGTGTGGTTGTTGTTGTTGTTGCTGCTGTTGTTTGTTGTTGTTGTGTGTGTGGTTTTGTTGTTGTTTGTTTGTTTTTTGTTTTTGTTTTTTTGCTGTTTTTGGGGGTTTTTTTTTTTTTTTGCTTTTTGTTGTTGTTTGTTTTGGATTGGTTCATTAGTCAATTGATTAGTTTACGTTATAGGTCGTTTTTTTTTCCTTGTTGTCAAGTGGATTTACAGTGTTTGAAAATTCTGTGTGGGTTAAATCCATAGATGCTACGCAATGTAAAAGAAATCATAATAATCGTGGCAAATATAGATGGCTTTTGCAGAAAACCCGTGCACAGGCAAGGTCTTAGGTTTCTCTGTAGCGTATGATTTCTACATAATATTTTATATCCTTATACTCACCAGTCATTTTGCCCAAGTACGCAACCTCCTAGTCACCTCCATCAAAACTACAACCTTCTGGTCATCCCCATCAACACTACAACCTGACCACCCCCATCAACACTACAACCTGACCATCCCCATCAACACTACAACCTGACCATCCCCATCAACACTACAACCTTCTAACCATCCCCATCTACACTACAACCTGACCATCCCCATCAACACTACAACCTGACCTATCCCCATCAACACTACAACTTGACCATCCCCATCAACACTACAACCTACTGACCATCCCTATCAACACTACAACCTTCTGACCATCCCTATCAACACTACAACCTGACCATCCCTATCAACACTACAACCTGACCATCCCCATCAACACTACAACCTACTGACCATCCCTATCAACACTACAACCTTCTGACATCCCCATAACACTCAACTTGACATCCCTTCAACACTACAACCTGACCATCCCATCTAATACTACTCTGACCATCCTATCAATCACTACATACCTTTGACCATCCCTATCAACAATACAACCTGACCTTCCCCATCAACACTACAACCTGACCATCCCTATCAACACTACAACCACTGACCATCCCTATCAACACTACACCTCTGACCATCCCATCAACACTACAACCTGACCATCCCCATCAACACTACAACCTGACCATCCCCATCACACTACAACCTACTGACCATCCCTATCAACACTACAACCTTCTGACCATCCCTATCAACACTACAACCTGACCATCCCCATCAAACATACAACCTGACCATCCCTATCAACACTACAACCTTCTGACCATCCCTATCAACACTACAACCTGACCATCCCTATCAACACTACAACCTTCTGACCATCCCTATCAACACTAACAACCTGACCATCCCCTATCAACACTACAACCTGACCATCCCTATCAACACTACAACCTTCTGACCATCCCTATCAACACTACAACCTGACCATCCCCATCAACACTTACAACCTGACCATCCCATCAACACTACAACCTGACCATCCCTATCAACACTACAACCTGACCATCCCCATCAACACTACAACCTGACCATCCCTATCAACACTACAACCTTCTGACCATCCCCATCAACACTACAACCTGACCATCCCTATCAACACTACAACTGACAATCCCCATCAGCACTACAACCTGACCATCCCTATCAACACTACAACTCTGACCATCCCTATCATACACTACAACCTGACCATCCCTATCAACACTACAACCTGACCATCCCCATCAACACTACAACCTGACCATCCCTATCAACACTACAACCTGACCATCCCCATCAACACTACAACCTGACCATCCCATCAACACTACAACCTGACTACCACCCATCAACACTACAACCTACCGTCTCCCCATCAACACTACAAACTGACCATCCCTATCAACACTACAACCTGACCATCCCATCAACACTACAACCTGACATCCCCATCAACACTACAACTACTGACCATCCCTATCAACACTACAACCTGACCATCCCATCAACACTACAACCTGACTCCCCCATCAACACTACAACTACTGACCATCCCCATCAACACTACAACCTGACCAATCCCATCAACACTACAACCTGACTATCCCCTTCACACTCAACTACTGACCATCCCATCAACCTACAACTGACATCCCCATCAACACTACAACCTCTGACCATCCTCAACCTATCAACTGACCTATCAAACTCAACCTGACCATCCCTATCAAACACTACAACTACTGACCATCCCTATCAACACTACAACCTGACCATCCCCATCAACACTACAACCTGACCACCCCATCAACACTACAACCTACTGACCATCCCATCAACACTACAACCTGACTATCCCTATCAACACTACAACCTGACCATCCCTATCAACACTACACCTGACCATCCCATCTCAACACTACAACCTGATCCATCCCATCAACACTACAACCTGACATCCCCATCAACACTACAACCTGACATCCCATCAACACTACAACCTGACAATCCCCATCAACACTACAACCTGACAATCACTATCAACACTACAACCTGACACATCCACATCAACACTACTAACCTGACATCCCCCATCAACACTACAACCTGACAATCACTATCAAACACTTACAACCTGACAATCCCCATCAACACTACAACCTGACATATCCCATCAACACTACAACCTGACATCCATCCCCACTCAATACACTACAACCTGACTCCCCATCAACACTACAACTCTGACAATCCCCATCAACACTACAACCCTATCAACACTACAACTCTGACCATCCCATCAACACTACAACCTGACCATCCCCATCAACACTACAACCTGACCATACCCCATCAACACTACAACTTGACCATCCCCATCAACACTACAACCTGACTATCCCATCAACACTACAACCTGACATCCCATCAACCACAACTGACCATCCCAACTAACGACTCCCAACCTAACTGACCATCCCATACACACTACAACCTGACATCCCATAAACTACAACACATCAACTACAACCACCATCAACCTACAACTGACCATCCCCATCAACACTACAACCTGACCAATCCCATCAACACTACAACCTGACACCATCAAACACAACCTGACCACCCATCAACACTACAACCTGACAATCCCATCAACACTACAACCTGACATCCCATCAACACTACAACCTGACATCCCCATCAACACTACAACCTGACTCCATCAACACTACAACCTACACCCCATCAAACTACACTACATATCAAACTACACCTCACATCAACATACAACCTGACACCCCACCACAACAACTAAACCTGACCATCCCACACAACACTACAACACTGACCATCCCATCAACACTACAACCTGACATCCCCCATAACACTACAAACCTGACCATCCCATCAACACTACAACCTGACATCCCCATCACACTACAACTGACATCCCATCAACACTACAACCTGACAAAACCCCATCAACACTACAACCTGACCATCCCATCAACACTACAACCTGACATCCCATCAACACTACAACTGCTCCCCATCAACTAACTAACCTACCTGACATCCCATCAACATACAACCTCTGACCATTCCCCCATCAACACTACAACCTGACATACACCACCTCACACATCACAACCTGACTACCCATCAACATCAAACCTGGACATCCCTATCAACACTACAACCTTGGACCATCCCTCTTCAAACACTACAACCTGACACCACCTTATACATACACTTACAACCTGACCATCCCCATCAACACTACAAACCTGGCACCATTCCCCATCAACACTACAACCTTCTGGCCATCCCTTCAACACTACAACCTTCCCGACCATCCACCTCAACCACTAAACAAACCATGGCCATCCCATCAACACTACAAACTGATCCATCCCTACTGAATCATCACTACAACTCTGGACCATCCCCATCATTCAACACTACAATCAACTGCCATCCCCCACCTCCTCAACACTACAACCTTCTGGCCAACCCTATCAAAAACTACAACCTGGCCATCCCCATCAACACTACACCTTCTGGCCATCCCTATCAACACTACAACCTGACCATCCCTATCAACACTACAACCTTTTCTGACCATCCCCATCAACACTACAACCTGACCATCCCCATCAACACATACAACCTACTGACCATTCCATCAACACTACAACCTTCTGACCATCCCCATCAACACTACAACTGACATCCATCACCATCAACACTACATACCTACTACACATCTCCATCTCAACACTACAACCTTCTGACCATCCCCATCAACACTACAACCTGACCATCACCATCAACACTACAACCTCTGACCATCCCTATCAACACTACAAACCTGACCATCCCATCAACACTACAACTTCTGAACATCCCCATCAACACTACAACCTTCTGATCATCCCTATCAACACTACAACCTTCTGACCATCCCCATCAACACTACAACCTACTGACCATCCCCATCAACACTACAACCTACTGACCATCCCTATCAACACTACAACCTACTGACCATCCCCATCAACACTACAACCTTCTTGGTATCCCCAGCAAAATTACTTCTTGGCCATCCCCATTAAAATTATAATGAATCCTGCCAGCTTGACGAAACAGTTTCACCTGTGTCAATCCATTAGAAAGTGTCCGCTCTCGATTAGAGGAGTGTGTGTGTACCGACGGCAAGCAGTTTGAGTATCTGAGAGATTAAGGCTGTGCTTGTTATTACATGTATATGCAATATTCATTTGTTTGTATAACAACTTCACTGGCTCCCTGTGTCAAAGCGCATGCAGTGCAGGCTGGGCACCATGTGCTGCAGGAGCCTCGGTAGCGCAGCCCCCGATTGCCTGTCGGGCCTGCTTGAGATCTGTGTTCCCTCACGTGCCATCCGCTCTGCCTCCGATCCTCTGACTCTTCGCTTTCCACACTGAGCTCAATGCCTGTGGTCCACGGGCCTTCTCTGTTTCTGGTCCGCTCTCCTGGAGTAGGCTTCCTCTCTCAGTCCGTCAGCGACCTACTTTTGTCTCCTTCAGGTCCGCTCTCAGGGCTCACCTTTTCTCCTCTGCATAAAATCCTAACCTCACTCAACCCCCCTCTGCAGCCTGTCTCCGCTCGGAGGGGAATCACTTTATAAAATATATGATTGTATGTGATATGCTCTCTGTAATTTTCCATTGCTTTTATTCTTGCTTTTATTGCTTTTATTCTTTCTCCCCATTTATAGCCATGCGTGTGTGTGTGAGTGTGTGTGTGTGTGTGTGTGTGTGTGTGTGTGTGTGTGTGTGTGTGTGTGTGTGCGTGTGTGTGCGTGCGTGCGTGCGTGCGTGTGTGTCTGTTTCAGCGCTTAGATTTGATTTTGTCGAGATTTTGCGCTATATAAATATTGTAATTATAATTATTATATTTCTATCCAACAGAACAAATCTCCCATACCCAGCAAGACAGTGAAGTTCCACCCACCAACTTACAGGCTCTGTGGATTTTCACATCCTCATCACTCATCGCTGAAACAGTCATCGTTTCTCCACTAACATCACCCAACACCCCAACACAAGTGCCAGTTATCCCATGTATATGGCAAACAATGCTGAAAACCACACAATAAGCCCAGACTCTCTTGTTATGATCGCTGACGTTCATCCCAATCTCTTCACTTCCCTCTTTATCACCAGCACCACCTCCTCCTTGCTCATCTGCAGTGTGTGTGTGTGTATGTGTGTATGTGTGTGTGTGTGTGTGTGTGTGTGTGTGGAGTGTGTGTGTGTGTGTGTGTGTGTGTGTGTGTGTGTGTGGTGTGTGTTTTCACAGGAAAAGGGGCAGAGTCCCAACAAGTTGAACCAGTTGGCACCAAGCTGTAGTGGTGGAGAGAGAGCTGCCATCAAGTAGCAGGGTTTTCCATTCTCTTCAAAGCGCCAGCCACTACAGATCAGGCCTCCTGCTATCAGCGGCCACAACGAGGAGCTAAGTACAGGGCCAAAAGTGTCTGTGGACGAAAGTAGTTGAAGAGCTATAGCACACTGGGAGATAAATTTGAGAAGAGGTTTTAACTGCTGTGTTGTTTTGCCCTTCTGGTTTAGACTGATGCCATCTGCAAGCACTCTGGTGGGAAATGGGAGGCTGTCTGTTGTTGTCTGGATGTTTCTGGCTGGATCATTTTAAATGTTTGTTTGTTTTTGTTTACAACATTGATAGCAGCAACCTGTTCCTTGTAACTAGCTTGATATTCTTTTATGATTCATACCACTGTGCCACTAACAATTTTTAAAAAAACGTTACTTTCACCTCTGGTTTTTATCACTAAAAGAAACAGCACTGAGCCGATGTAATATCGATATTCACTTTATTTTTTCACTTTGCAGACGATTGGGCATAGCCTCTAACACTCACAAGCATATACAGGTGAAAGCATTCTGTCTCAACACCATTTTTATAACAAGTAAGCTGAAAGATCAACCAGAAGAAAACGTTATCCACACTGAACATTCCAAACCCCTCATTAGTCCAAGCTGATAGAACATACCTATCTAGGACGGAAAGGTTCACCTACCTCGGCCTGGCAGCATTGAAAGACCTGACAGAAAAGCAAGCAGTAACATCAAACAGCCGTCTGTCAAGACGAGAAATACCTTCAAAATGCTGAACAAAGTGTGGAGGTCCCCAAGTACATCGTCAACAAGTACATCGTCAACAAGTACATCGTCAACAAGTACATCGTCAAGTACATCGTCAGCAAGTACATCGTCAACAAGTACATCGTCAACAAGTACATCGTCAACAAGTACATCGTCAACATCAAGCTGAGACTGTACCAGAACTGTGTCCTGTCCACCTGTCAGGGCTTAAAACAGGAGGCGGAAAAAAACCACTGAAACTAGAGGGGTCCGGGGGCCATAACTTGCGCGCCGTTGCTCTGAACGCTTGCAAGCCGATCATGGATGCCTTGCTCCTTTCGTTTTTTTTGTTTTTCTTTGTTTGTTTGTTTGTTTGTTTGGTTTTTTTGACAAACCGAAATCGCGGAATTCCGCCCAGACGTGGAACGTTTTAAGCCCTGACCTATTTTGTGACTCAAAATTCCGGATGATGACAGAAGTCAACCTGACAAAGCTAGCAACTTTCCCGACAAGGAACCTCTGAGGAATCATACAAATCTTGTGGTCTGATATAATCAAAAGAGTATATCAGAACATTGTCATCATGGACATGACTACATGCTTGATGATTGGGTATTGTGATATAGTGGTTCTGTAAGTTCTCTTCAGTTGGTAAGTATTCTTGTTTTTAAATTTAAAGTTGAGAGTGTAGCTTTCACGATGGACACTTACATTTTAATCCAAAGTTACATCTCTTAATACTTGCATATTTCTGACACGTCCTCTTGAAATGCACTAAGTGGGAAATGGATCGACAAGACTCGCCAGAACTTTTCTAAAGAGCTAAAGCAACAACAGTAGCAAAGAGAGGGGAAAGATCTCTTCATGGATAATGACTGCCATGTGGTAACGGCGATGATAATGACGATGGTGATGATAATGATGGTGACAGGATAATGATGGTGACAGTGATGGTAGTGATGATGATAATGATGATGACTGATGTATTGACACGATACTAATTGATGATGAAGCATGACGATAATGATAACCATCACAACACACCATGTGGCAGTACCGACAACAAAAGCATATAGTACTGTGGTATTTACAGTCAGCAGATTGTCTGCAGGGAGCCTGCTGGTCACACTCTCTCTTTTGTTGTAGCTAACTGACAACAGCTGTACATGGTTTCAAACCATATCGGTGCACTTACACTAACACACACAGACACATACACACACACACACACACACACACACACACACACACACACACACACACACACACACACACACACACACACACACACACATCAATCACGAACACATTATTTACAGTACATGCATACAGCATAATACGATCGTTCAACAGACATTAGCACCACACCACAACAAACACAACAGCAAGCGGCACAACAGGGGGCATGTTAAAGCTGTCATCAAGCAAACTTCATACACAAACAGACAGACATCAATCCTTATTTAATCACACACGTCTACACTAATTGATCGAAGTAAAACACACACACACACACACGCGCGTGATCATCCCCATGCATAAATGAAAAAACCTGTCTAACTGTACCACTGTACCATAATTACTGAGGCATTTGTCCAATAAATAGCCAGGTGTGAGGTTTTTTTTTCTAAAGTCTTTGATGTAAAAATCTTATCGTAAAATGTTGTATCATGCTATATCAGTTTTCAGCAGCTTTTCGTTTCCAAGATCCTACAATAAAGTTCGTTGTTTAAATTTAAGGGTTGCGGGACATAAATGACTAACTTCTGATTTACGAAATTCGTTTGAACTATTGCTATACCCAATGTTTACATAGACTTTTTTTTTATAAATAGAAAAATTGTTCTTTGTTCCTTGCAGACACAATATGTGACAGTACAGTTTTCCCGTTATTTACAACTCCATGATAAAAATGAGCATGTAGGTATCAAGATTCAAGGACTTTTTTTTATGTAGTTACAACCTGTTAGTACTTAATAGTTCTACTGAAATATGAGTCAAAGTAACTGCCAGCGTTCAAGCAAACAAAACAAACAAGAACAAAAAACACACAAAAAGACAAACGCATAATAAACACAAAGCCAACAAACACAAAAACTCACACGACCACAAAACAAGACAAACACTCACCGCACTGTCCATCACACCCATCAACCACATAGCAAACACAAACACAACAACCCACTCACCACACCACCTCACGCAGAAACCAAGGAAAGTCGAAAGCAGAATCATGGATACAACGAAACACCACACAAACCCAAACAGCATCCAACACACAGAACACGCAAGAAGACCAAACCACAGCAACACTCACACGATGCCCTCACCACAAACAGAGCACACAACACTCACCTAAAACCCCAACACCATGCTCAGACACCCCACAACCAAACCACAAAAATTGAATCAGGACTCGTATGATTATTAAAGCAAGCCAGAAAAGACAGAAGAAGATGCAGTGTTCTTAATTTTATTTTTGTGTTTTCCATGGTATCTGAAAGTTGTTTTAGTTAAACCTACTCCCGCATTCTGTCCATCAGCATCCTGCATTGTCAACCATATTAGCAAAGCAAAACTTAACCCTTTGATTCTTTCATCCTATTCACTGGTGGATAGGGTGAGAAGTCGAAAGAGTTAAGTTTTTGCAGTTGGTGGATAGGGTGCAGGAGTCTGAAACTATGTCCATGTACAAAGTACGTGAGGTCTTGTTATCTCCAACAATTTATCAGTAGTTATCTTATCGTAGTGTTTCTTTCAGGTTGATGAATTCAAATACCTGGGAACGATCATTTCATCAGACGGCGGATGCACATCAGAAATAGCCGGCGGAATCGGCCAAGCCAAAACAGCATTCAAGAAGATGACAAGCATTCTTACCAACAAATGCCTATCAATTAACATCAGGAAGACAGTTCTTGAATGTTATATAGAACCAATACTGTTGTACGGATGCGGGGCGTGGACAGTCAACAAACAAAACCAGAACAAGATTGAGGCAGCCGAGATGTGGTTTCTAAGAGGAATGTTGAGGGTTCCATGGACAGCAAAGAAAACAAACGAGACGTCTTGATGGAGGCAGACACAAGTAGATCACTCATAAGGAAGATTAGGAAAAGACAGGCAACATTTATAGGCCATTTTATGAGGAAGGGGGATTTGGAGCACCTGGTCACAACAGGAAAGCTGGAGGGAAAGAGAGCACCGGGTAGACCCAGGGAGAAAATGCTGGACGGACTTGCAGAGTGGCTGGGGACAGGGAGGGTGGGGGAGATGCTAGGGGCAACGAGAGATAGAGGCAGATGGAAGTCCATGATCGCCAACGCCATGCGGCAGGGCACCTGATGATGATGATGAGTGGGTTTTTTTAAATCTTATTTCTTGGTCTTCCATATCTCAGAACCTGGCTGAGCACACGGTTTTGCGTTGAAATCTTCAGATCAATCCCTGCAGCAGATTTGGGCGGAGTGCATGCGGAACGTTTACGCCCAATGAATCCTTGGGTAACACCCAGTTCTGTGTGGGGTAAAGCCTCACTGAGCAATTCTTACAGTTGATACGGTTTTGTGAAAAAGACCAATGACTCTTACGATAGCCACTGCACGGTAGCTTAGCTGTTGACGAGTGACATGCAAAACAACGTGACAGCTGTTGTCACGTATTTGTTCGTCAGTCGTGTCAATGTTCGGCAGGACGGCATGTGTGTGTGTGAGACAGAGGGGATGGACAGAGATGGGGGGGGGGGGGTAAGAGGAAGAGAGAGAAACAACAGACAGACAGACAGAACAGACAGACAAGCACAGACCAGAGAGATGGGGGAGACAGATAGACACAGAGACACAGACAGACTGACAGACAGAGAGACAGAGCCGGAGAGAGGGGGCGGAGAGGAAAGAGAGAGAAAGACAATAGGAGCATTAAGAGAATGACAGAGGCGGGGGGTGGGAAGTGAGAGAGCTTCAAAGCCCAACGTATAACAATGTCAATGAATTGGGAGCCACAGGTGTTCCCAATGCTAAAGCACAGTTCGTAATTCGTTGAGAGCATGGACAGGTAGAGAGTGTTGTTTTCAAGCCGGCGGCTACTGATCCAATCGATTTCCCGTGCCATCCACACGGAGAAAAATGCTATAAAACGCTCTCAGGCACTACCACAGAGTTTACATAAAGTCAGCCGAACTTAAGTGGCACTGCTTAAACCGGCAACGGTACTGTAGAACATATCTGCTAAAGACATAAAGATGACCCTACTATAACAACTCTACATAAACACGCAGTGAACACATCATCAGAATTGTGTAGTTCATCAACAACTGTAAACTACTGCCTTGCATACATTTCTTATCAAACCCGATCTTGTTGTTGAGAAATTCAGGATGCTGGATCTCTTCGAGTACAGAACATTTCCACGTCTAAAGCTGCTCACTTTTTTTTTTCAATTTTTGCATACTTTGCAGTCTGATTTCCCGTGCAAACTGGCAAGGGCATGACCACTTCATTCCCAGGTTTCTTTAAAATGTGCATGATTAAATGGAACCTCATTTTATCAACCCATCCAAAGGGCCAGCACCAATACCACGATATATGTCCGTGGAAAAGAAAGTAAATCAAGGGTCCAAACCGGGACCTCTCGTTTCTAGGTGAGCGTTCTGCCTGCTAACAACTCTTCGATTACTTATTATTACACTATCATCTCTCAAATCTTTGTTATTCGTCATTATACCATTACCTCTCAACTTCTACATTATTTGTTATTACACCATTATTTCTTAGCTGTTCCATTAATTGTTGTTGTTACATTATTATATCTGAGTACAATACACCAGTCTTTAGTTTGTTGACGGTATGCGTTTGCTTTGCGTTTAAAAACTCACAAACTTCCACCATGATCATACAGATTCAGTTTATCAATAATAATATGAGCTCTGGCTGTGCCCTGCAAACAAAAGCGAATACACTCATAACAAAAAAGAAGCGAAACACTCATAAAAAAACAAAACAAAAAAAGCGAATACACTATAAAAACAAAGTGAAATGCTAACAAAGAACTAAATCAACTCATAGAAAACAAAAAAGAATTCATCTAGAACGACAAGAACAATCATCATAAGCAACAGAGCGATAAAACCAATGAGGAAACCATCCATAATCTCTATCAATATTATACGCTAATTTTTCAGTAATGTATTGTTTCAGATTTTCCAATCATTGAAAACAGCACATCATTATCAGAACTTTGAGAACCGACAACGCACACTCTATCAATGCCATACAGTCCCAGCAGACGGTAAATCAATGGACGGAAACCATCCTATGAAGCTGTCTATCAATTATTATCGCTCTCTTGTTCAGCGTTTCTGTTTTGCCGTCAGCGTTATCATTTCCGTTTCCATCATGGCAGACAGCGGAAGTGCAACACTGTTTCCGCTCCACTGTGGTCAATCAAGTGACAACAACTTCAAGGTTGTGAGACAAAAGTCTGTAGTTCTCTTTAGACGTCGTCATAAAAAGTTATACCTCATCCATGCTTTAATCACAGTGTGTTGTCTGTGTGGTCGATCAAGTAACAACAACGTCAAGGTTGTGAGACAAAAGTCTGTAGTTCTCTTTAGACGTCGTCATAAAAAGTTATGCCTCATCCATGCTTTAATCACAGTGTGTTGTCTGTGTGGTCGATCAAGTAACAACAACTTCAAGGTTGTGAGACAAAAGTCAATAGTTCTCTTTAGACGTCGTCATAAAAAGTTATGCCTCATCCATGCTTTAATCACAGTGTGTTGTCTTGTGGTCAATCAGGTAACAACAACGTCAAGGTTGTGAGACAAAAGTCAGTAGTTCTCTGTAGAGGTCGTCATAAAAAGTTATGCCTCATCCATCCTTTAATCACAGTGTGTTGTCTGTGTGGTCGATCAACCATCAGGCACTGCCGTACAACAAAGCAATGTGCTGCACGCTCAATTCAAGTCCTGACACGGACGAACAGAGCGGTCCACGCTTTAGACAAACATCACAAGACGCTGTGGTGGTTTCGATTTAATGTCTATTCATTAAAGTGATTTTAGATACACACACACACACACAAAAAAAAGGGGGGGGGGGATACAGGAGGAGTGAAGAGGGTATTTGAAAATTGTCAATTTTGATCGTAAAAAAAAAAAATCCAGAAAACAATTATTTTTGAGGAGGGGAAGGTAAAGCTAACAAATACTGTTATCACAATTAAAGATTTAAACAATCAATTTAATAAACAAAATTAATAAACATCAAGATGCTGTATAAGTGGACAGGTGCGACAGTTTTGTGGGCAACTGCTGGACTTCCAATCAGAAGGTTCAGGTTCGATCTTGCCCTGGTACCTGCCGCCTGGTGGGTAAAGGGTGGACGTTTTTCTTATCTCCCATGTCAACATGTGTGCAGACCCGCTAGTGTCTAAACCTTTTTCGTGTGTAGGCCTATACGCACACAGAGTAGCAATTATGCACGTTTAAGACCCTGTAAGTCATGTCAGTGTCTGGTGGTTTATGAAAACATGACATCACTCAGCATGAAGACAGGTGTGCAGACTGTGCAGCAACACATCACCTGCACAGAGTGTTGGCAAAACAATGTGCATGCACGCGTCTGATGTCAGATTAATTAGCAATTATTTCAGAAGTTAAAGGCACGTTTTTGTTTTCCTTTGTTTTTTGTTTGTGTTTTGTTTTGTTTTGTTTTGTTTTGTTTTGTTTTTTCTACATCAAAACTGGTGTAATCGCGACAAAACAGGTTTGAATAGCTGAAAATGTATAAAAATAAAAGCTCACTCAAGACTTCCAACATAAAATTAGCACTCTCCAGTTTTACGGGAGGCAAGACCTCTGCACTTCAGGCACTGCGAAGCGCTAAGCTCCGCCCCTTTAGGGGATTCTAAAAAGAACGGTACACAACGTACCACCTCGCTTCACGCCGTGGGGATCACTCGTTATTTCTCGACGTGCGTTTCGGTTTGTTACCCGTTTATGACGGGAACCCGTTGACGACACAACATACGTTACCACCCAGCTGTATCCCACACTGATATAGACATGAAATGTAAATAATTGCCAACATTTTCTTTATAATCTTTTGGTGTTTGTATCCTGGCAGTGTTACTCAACTAAGCTACGGATGCCAAATAATAGGTCAAGCTTCCACCTGACAGTCTGACTGCATGATTTCAAGTCTGACAGGAAAGCCTGTGTTCACGTAACGTCCAATCCACTCAGCTGTAAATGTGTGCCTGACCCTGTCCAGTGTTGGGTAACAATGAGGGAAAGGAGATGGGCATCATTCTCATAATGCTGGCACCAAGAACAGTTGATCTCTACTATCTCCCCCCCCCCCCCCTATGACACCAGGATCATAGGACAATGTTTACCTGAAAGAGACTGAGCTGAGCTCTCCAAAGGTCCACCATGACGTTCACCTATTCTTAACTGTGCTCAACAAGCTCAATAAGTGCTTATCTGAGCGCTCTAACGATCCTGCCATTACGTTTAAGTGGTTCTTAGCTGTACTGAGCAAGCTCAGTAATTACTGATCTGAGCATTCCAACGATCCGCCATTACATTTACCTATTCTTAGCTGTACTGAGCAAGCTCGGTAATTACTGATCTGAGCACTCCAACGATCCGCCATTACATTTACCTATTCTTAGCTGTACTGAGCAAGCTCGGTAAATACTGATCTGAGCACTCCAACGATCCGCCATTACATTTACCTATTCTTAGCTGTACTGAGCAAGCTCGGTAAATACTGATCTGAGCACTCCAACGATCCGCCATTACGTTTAACTATTCTTAGCTGTACTGAGCAAGCTCGGTAAATACTGATCTGAGCACTCCAACGATCCGCCATTACGTTTAACTATTCTTAGCTGTACTGGGCAAGCTCGGTAAATACTGATCTGAGCACTCCAACGATCCGCCATTACGTTTAACTATTCTTAGCTGTACTGAGCAAGCTCAGTAAATACTGCTCTGAGCACTCCAACGATCCGCCATTACATTTACCTATTCTTAGCTGTACTGAGCAAGCTCGGTAAATACTGATCTGAGCACTCCAACGATCCGCCATTACATTTACCTATTCTTAGCTGTACTGAGCAAGCTCGGTAAATACTGATCTGAGCACTCCAACGATCCGCCATTACATTTACCTATTCTTAGCTGTACTGAGCAAGCTCGGTAATTACTGATCTGAGCACTCCAACGATCCGCCATTACATTTACCTATTCTTAGCTGTACTGAGCAAGCTCGGTAAATACTGATCTGAGCACTCCAACGATCCGCCATTACATTTACCTATTCTTAGCTGTACTGAGCAAGCTCGGTAAATACTGATCTGAGCACTCCAACGATCCGCCATTACGTTTAACTATTCTTAGCTGTACTGAGCAAGCTCGGTAAATACTGATCTGAGCACTCCAACGATCCGCCATTACGTTTAACTATTCTTAGCTGTACTGGGCAAGCTCGGTAAATACTGATCTGAGCACTCCAACGATCCGCCATTACGTTTAACTATTCTTAGCTGTACTGAGCAAGCTCAGTAAATACTGCTCTGAGCACTCCAACGATCCGCCATTACATTTAACTATTCTTAGCTGTACTGGGCAAGCTCAGTAAATACTGATCTGAGCACTCCAACGATCCGCCCTTACGTTTAACTATTCTTAGCTGTACTGAGCAAGCTCGGTAAATACTGATCTGAGCACTCCAACGATCCGCCATTACATTTAACTATTCTTAGCTGTACTGGGCAAGCTCGGTAAATACTGATCTGAGCACTCCAACGATCTGCCATTACGTTTAACTATTCTTAGCTGCACTGAGCAAGCTCAGTAAGTGCTGGTTTGAAGGCTCCAAAGCTCTACCGTTATGGATAAAAACAGCAAATCACCATAACTATGGAGCAGCTTGACTGGTTAAAGCACGACTGTAACTGATGAAAATCAGATTTTAAAATTCATAAACACTTACTGAAGGACAGCAGCATTACGTCCCACTGAACCTGTCTTTTAGCAAGTCTTTACTGCACTAAACGTATCACATACCACATAAGCGTGAAGACGTAAAAGTGATCTGAATTACTCAAAACTAAACAAATGAAATAAAACGTCTCCATGCCATACGTCAGCGGCGTCACTGAGGCTCTCAGCAGGAAGATCAGGAAGTTGGGAGTCAGTGTCCACGCCAAGCCCACCAACACCATCAGAAGCCAGTTAGTCCAACCCAAAGACAAAACAGACAAATTGGACACATCAGGGGTGATATACAAGATAGACTGCCAGGACTGTGACCATAGTTGTATTGGCGAAACTGAGCGCAACTTGCACAAAAGATTAAAAGAACACAAACGTGAGTCCTCTCCAGTGGGAGAACATCTGACACCACTTTGAAAAGGACAATGTGCAAGTTCTCGACAAAGAAGCAAGATGGTTTCAGAGGGGAGTAAAGGAGGCAGTTTACATCGCCGCAAGGAACCCCACCCTCAACCGTGACCGGGGCCGACACAACCTGCCATCGGTGTACTCCTCACTTATTCAGTCGCACTGTCGTGAGTTCGCTCACGGCGGTGCGCACTGAAGCCAGTTCTCAACCCAGCAGTTGCGCTGAAGAAGTCGGCTGGATCGCCGATGAAAGCTACGCAGTAAGTCGCCTTTTTTGTAACTGAAAGCCAGGTTCAACCAGGTAGCCATTATAAATCATAATCATACAAAGAAAAAAGGAATCATGGAGTTGGACTGGAACACGGGGCATCCCATCAGACATCAGATACAACTGGATGGCCACGTCTTTTTTTTGTCTTTTTTTTTAATTTCATTTCTTTGAGAACGCACAATGTTGTACGACTGTTCTATGACAGTGTCTGACAGTAGATCAGGCCCTTAAGTTCACCGCAAACAATTAATACCTCAATCAAATGTGTGTAGAACTCCTTCGTAAGAAACAATTAAACTGGAAAAATGGACGTCATGCCTGCTTCAACACATACACATGTTCGCATGTAAGCCCATGCACACACATATATATATATATTTAACGCTCAGCAAATTAGAGCGAACCAATCAATTGTGAAAATTGGATGCTGTTCATGTTTATGACAATTGCTGGGGAAACGCCGAGGAGGTCAAGATCATTCGTAACATCAGCCTTCAGAGTCAGGGTTCTGCCTTGTCCACGTCGAAGGTTGACACGGTCGCTGAGGTTGGCAGACAATATGTCACCCAGGGGAGTGGGACACCTTGTCTGCATTCGAAGGCTATGCCCGATCAGTCTCAGTCGGCGTCTTCGAAGCGTGTTGCTCAAGGGTGAGAGCTTAGTCCGAGAGTAGAGCGCCTTGGTGGAGATTTTCTCTGGCCAGTAGATGCCAAGTGCCGAGCGGATCATACGCCGATGAGAAGAGTCGATCAACTTCGAGAGAGTTTCGGTCAGAGGTATGGACTCGAGACCGTAGCATACGATGCTCTCTACTGCTGCCTTGAAAAGTCTAATCTTGATTTGGTCATCGGCCTTCGAGCTGAAAATCGGCTTCAATTTGTTCATCGCATGCACACATACAAACACATGCAAGCAAGTTAACATACAGACACACACCCATCCACACATCTATGCACATACACCAGTATGTATAACTATCTTATAGAATAAGTCTTTTGTTTCCTTTTTTTTTTTTTTTTTTTTTTTTTTCTTTCTTTTTTTCAACTGATAGAGGCAAAAATGTGGGAAGCCGCTGTCATTTTCTGTGACTATTCACGAAAGGAAAGAGAATGGGGGAAGGGGAGGGAATGCAAGGAAAGGAAAGAGATATAAAACATGAAAAGAGAATGAGAAAGTTTCTATATGTGACCATTCCATTTTTTTTTTTTTGCTCTGTTGTGTGTGTGTGTGTGTGTGTGTGTGTTGTGTGTGTGTGTGCGTGCGTGCGTGGTTGTGTGTGAGTGTGTGTGTGTGAGTGTGTGTGTGTGTGTGTGTCTAAAATCACTTTGTAACAGACATTAAATAAAGATTCCATTCCATTCCTTTCTCTACACTCCTGCGATGTTCACGACGTTTTGTCATTTGTATGACGACGTAGCTGTGTCAGTCACTATATACAGCCTCTATATTTGTCTTTCTCACATTTTTATGGATCATCTCTCGTTTATTTCGTTTTGCGGACTTTCATACTTCTGTGAAAATGCGTCAATTCTGGCACTTCCAGTGTCTATATTTTGCTATAAACTTTAAAGTACATTTCTGACAAAATTTTAGTCAGGATGGCTAAAAATTTTGTCCACTACACTGCAGCTCTTTGCGTTTGTCTTTAGACAATATATTATATAGTGAATTTTTGTCTGAGAGAGAAAAAAGCAGGGTTGAGTGAGAGACAGAGGGAGGGGATGAGAGAGGGGGAGGGAGAAGAGAGACAGAGAGGGAGGGAGGGAGGAGAGGAGAAAAGGAGACAGAGACAGACAAAGAGGACTGGACGTATCGACTGTAAAAGTAACGATTCAGAGGAAAAAACAGCGATTCAGATTCAGATGGTTTACTGAACACCAGACCCAGGCAACAATACAGTAGGTAGTGTCGGTAGAGAGAGAGAGAGAGAGAGTGTGTGTGTTTGTGTGTGTGTGTGTGTGTGTGTGTGTGTGTGTGTGTGTTGTGTGTGTGTGTGTGTGTGTGTGTTGTGTGTGTGTGTGTGTGGTGAGTGGTGAGACAGACACAGACACAGAGAGAGAGACAGCCAGACAGACAGACAGACAGAGATGAAGATCTTTATTTTGAAGGTAACAGACGGCCACGGAAGACCCTGTCTAATGCTGTATGTCCCTACATGACTGGTTAGGGAATTAGGTGAACACACGTAATGAAGAATAGATTTTTTCCCAAGTGGTCTATATGTGTCTATCATCATCATCAGGTGCCCTGCGCATGGCGTTGGCGATCATGGACTTCCATCTGTCTCTATCTCTTGCTGCCCCAAGCATCACCTCCACCCTCCTCGTCTTCAGCCACTCCGCAAGTCCATCTAGCATTTTCTCCCTCGGTCTACCTGGCGCTCTCTTTCCCTCCAGCTTTCCCGTTGTGACCAGGTGCTCCAAATCCCCCTTCCTCATAAAATGGCCTATAAATGTTGCCTGTCTTTTCCTAATCTTCCTTATGAATGATCTACTTGTGTCTGCCTCCATCAAGACTGTCTCGTTTGTTTTCTTTGCTGTCCATGGAACTCTCAACATTCTTCTAGAAACCACATCTCGGCTGCCTCAATCTTGTTCTGGCTTTGCCTGTTGACTGTCCACGCCTCACATCCGTACAACAGTATTGGTTCTATGTAACATTCAAGGACTCTCTTCCTGATGTTAACTGATAGGCATTTGTTGGTAACAATGCTTGTCATCTTTTTGAATGCTGTTTTGGCTTGGCCGATTCTGCCGGTTATTTCTGATGTGTATCTGCCGTCTGATGAAATGATCGTTCCCAGGTATTTAAACTTATTAACCTGTGTCAAGGTTGTGCCATTTGCTGTTATTTTGCATGAGGGGATTTCATGTATTTTACTGATCATCATGACTTCAGTCTTCCTGCTGTTCAGTTCCAACCCCTTACCTTTGCTTTCTGTTTCTAGTATATTCACAAAGTTTTTGTAGGTCCTTTCATTTTCTGCAATTAGCACGGTGTCATCTGCGTACCGAATGTTGTTTATCATTTTCCCTCCAACCTTTAATCCAGGGTCTTCTTCTAGGTTTCTCATGATGTTTTCGCTGTAAAGTGAAAACAGATCTGGTGACAAAACACAACCCTGTCTGACTTTTCTTTTGATGTTTTGGAAAGAGCTTATATTGTTTTCTATTCTCATTGCAGCTGTTTGTTCCCAGTACATATTTCTGATTATTCGTAGATCTTTTCCATCAACATTGAGTCTCTCCAGTCGGTTGATCAATTCTTCATGTCTTACCCGTGTCTATATGTCTCGATAACATGATGACAGAAAATACCGAAGAAAATACAGTTAGTCTTATTTTCTTTTTGTTGTTATTTTTTGTTTTTGTTGCTGTTGTTGAGTTTTGTTTGTTTGTTCCTTTGTTTTGTCGATGCTGTTGTTTTTTTAAAGGAGTTAGACGACAAACGAAACGAACGAAGTTCTACATGTATGAGTTATCAATGAGTTGTCAAAGAATGTTTAGTTTTCTTGACCATAGAAATCAAGCTGCATGTCTCACCTGTCTTACCTGTTGGCGTCACCGGGTTCGGTGTTGGCCACTGCACATTTTGACACTACTATCTCCCTCCAGGCCGCTCGTCTTGACTTTTGTGGACGATTTCTTGAATATTTAGGCCACTGATGTTGGTTATGTCTTCGATGTATGAGACTGGAGGTCTGCCTTTCTTTGTTTTTGCCACTGTTTTACCTCGAAAGATGGTTGCCATGAGGTCTGTGTTTTTACTGCGTGACACATGGCCAATGTGTTTTAGTCTTCTCTTGTTGATGTCTACCAGTAATTTTCTGGTGGTTTCAAGTTCTTCCAGGACACTTTCATTGGTTCTGCTATCTGTTTATTTGACACATAGTAGTGTCCGATAAAACCACATCTCTGCTGCCTCAATTCTTCTGCAATCAGTCTTCCTCAGAGTCCAGGCTTCGCAGTTATAAATCATGACTGGCCAGATGAAACATTTAAGAAGTCTAACTTTTAGGCCATTTGGTATGTCTCTGTCTTTCCAAATGTTATTGAGTGGGACCATTTGTTGCTTTGCCATTCCGATTCTTATTTTGATGTCTTTGCACCAGGTTCCATCATCAGTTTTTACAGAACCAAGTTATTTGAAATTCTTAACATTTTCTTAAGGATATCAAATATCTTGGTCCTGTAATATACAATTATCTGTACATTCATCAATGCTGATAAATCAGCTTACTCACCATTTTATTGGCCTCTGTGATCTAGCCTGAAAACAGGAATACACCGACAGAATGACAACTTTGCATCATCAAGAGTTAACCCTTTGACACCCGCATCCTGTCCACCAGCATTATCAACCATGCTAGCAAAGAAAAAAACGTAACCCTTTGATTCCCTCACCCTATCCACCAGCTTCCTGCAGGAAGCTGGTGGATAAGGTGAGAGCGTCAAAGAGTTAAGTTTTTGCATTTGGTGGATAGGGTGCGGGAGTGGAAGGGTTAAGGAGAGGCAGATGGCATAATCTGTCGTTAGCGACCGCAAGATGGTATGACATCGTGCACATTAAATGTGTTGCTACTTGTCTTGCAGAAGGCCACACACTAAAAGAGAAAGGAACTGTGCCACACAGCCCCACCTCATCCTCTGTGTAGTATATATAAATGGTGCTGGTCTTGACACTGGCTGACCGGACGAGATCACACAGATCTTATTATTATGCTCTATGGACTAAATCTTTGTCATACACAAAAGGGTCAAGCCATTCTAACAATCATCTTCTTTATACAAACATTATTACAGAATATCTATAATTTATACTTCTCAAGGTCACTATGACCTTGGACAATCTGTAGATGAAGTATACCTGACGTGCTTTGAGGAAAATGGCTGACTGTTAGCTAACAGTGAAAATAGATGTTAAAAGCTCCTAACAAAATACTGTTCAAACACCTTCCTCACTTTTTTCTTGCATGTGACCTTCATCTCCACTCCTTACCCTCCAAACTTAAACATTCGTCACTTCTCAACAGTCTCCACCTTTGATCAAAATTTGAGAAACCTTGTTCACATTTTTTTTCACCGACAGACAGACACACGCATGCACCTCTGTCCGGTCGATATGAAATATTCTCCCTTTTTCAAGGAAGATTTAAAAAGTGAGTTTTCAGTGCCTGAATTGTACAGAAATATCTGCACAAAACACCTCCCCCCCCCCCCACTTTACCCCCCTTACCCTGCCCCATGGAAACACATGCACACGTACAGACGGATGCACATTCTTAACCACACACGTACAGCCACACTGGACGATTCTGTACTGCAAACTGTATCACGGCACACATGTTGCTGACCCTGAATCAGTGAATGTCAGGTAACAAAGAAGGGGGACAAGGACCGCTTTTTGTCTGCTGGCTATAATGAGCGGCACGATACGATGGCCAGCCACAAGGAAAGAAAATAAAAACTCGTGAGTTTCTTTTGCTGTGAAGGCCACGTAATAACCATATGATTTACAGCCACATGCCACGCTCAACTTCCAATGCCTTATTTCAGTTGTTTTTTAAACAATGAATTTTTTTGTTTTATTTTGTTTTTTCTTTTGTGTTTGTTTCGAGGATGGCACGGATAATTGTCTCTTCACACGCATTGGGCTTCTAGCAGGCAGTCTTGAAACAAATTCTTCCCGATCAACTCATGCTGAGGTTTCATTTGTTGAATGGTGTTACGTTTGAAGATGTTTAATAAAAAAAAAAATTAAAAAAGAAAGATTTTTGACGAAATATTGAAAACACTGTATCATGTTTACACTTGAACTTCTCATAAAAATACGGGTAATTCAGAAAATAATATCAATATTGGGTGACGTGGTAGAGATCACTTTGGAGTCAGCTTTGTGACAATGGTGTCCATTTTTCTCCTACGCTGTTTTACTTTATACAAACTTGAACAGTGTTAGATACACATTGGATCTAGAAGAAATGGACATTGCACTTTTATTTGTTGTTGTTGTTGTTGTTGTTGTTGTTTTTGTTGTTGTTGTTGTTTTGTTTTGTTTTGTTTTTTAGGATCATCGCACTTACGCAGATTCCTTTGTGCCAATTTTTGTCCCAATGTATACGCTACCTTAAGGGCCACAAAAGCGGGGACAATTTGTCCAATGCTTAAGAAAAGGAGACAGAGGTCAAATGATACTGTTGATAACGCTACCGTCCGCCATCCATTCCTCTGCTGCCGTGTATGTTCTGTCAAAGTCAGTCATTGTCAACTTGTCTATCAACTTTCCTTTACATACATGTATTACCTGGCATAATTAAACAATTGTCTTTTACATGTTGTGTTACCTGGCATGACTATACACTTGACTTTTATGTGTTTTATTATCTTACATGACTACACAATTGTCTTTTACATGTTGTATTACCTGGCATGACTATACATTTGACTTTTATGTGTTTTATTATCTTACATGACCACACAATTGTCTTTTAAGTATATGGCCGTTGTATGACGTGGCCTGACTACGTGCAGTCAGACCTGACTTTCCAGGGAATAATCACATATTATCCCTGTTGTTTTAGCAATAAAGCATAAGCCTGATATCACGCACAGACATTAAGTTTACCTACCATTCTAGCAGTATGTTGGGATAAGTCACGTAAGCTCTCTCTCTCTCTCTCTCTTTCTCACACACACACACACACACACACACACACACACACACACACACACACAAACACACAAACACGCAAACACACAAACACACATACACACACTCTCTCTCTCTCCTTCTCTCTCTCTCTTCTCCCCTCACATACACATAACTCTCTCTCTCTCTCTCTTCTCTCCCCTCTCTCTCTCTCTCTCCCTCACATACACATAATCTCTCTCTCTCTCTCTCTCTCTCTCTCTCTCTCTCTCTCTCTCTCTCTCTCTCTCTCTCTCCTCTCCATCAAATCCGCCGTTTTAAAGTTGGTGCAAGTAGTCGACAATACCCGCTTCCAATTTTACACCATTCGGACAAGACAACAGTTCTCCCAAATGTGGACTACTGACCACGTATGAAAAAAAGAAAGCACACTTCCGGCATACGCGAGCTGCTCACTCCACGCTCTCTAAGGACGTAAGGACATAACGTTGAAGGACTCTCGTGCTCGCTATCTCAGGTGAATGAACTCCATACTGGCACGAACACCACCCCGCCACAGCAGGATGTTTGGGTGCAGAACCATTCGCTCATTGAGAGAACAACAGGCCACTGGAAACGGTTAACTACACAGCCAAGTTTACAGCCAATCATGTCTGTTCAAACCTTCACATCATCTCACGTGACTCCTTGTGATTTATCACGCCATGACAAGAGAGGTATGCACGAGACCCGTAAGACCCCAAGACCTTGCCAGCGCACAGGGCTTTCGCGCAGGTATGGATGGGAGGTTTATGCCATGATGATCATTTCTGGATCTTATCCATCACGTGGCGTCAGCGGCGTCAGAGCATATGGCTTGTTGTTTTGAGATCGGAGACGCCAACTTGGAAGTTTGGTGTTTGTTTGGAGTTTGTTCCAGAGGTATTCATGGCACTCTCACAGTTCCATATGCGCTCCACCCAAATCTCGTAGCAATTATTTGGCAAATTCCCTGAGCCTGCGCAAAACTCTATGCCTTGGCAAGGTTTTGAATTGAGGAGCACAAAAGGGGAGAAGGTGAAGTGTGTGTGGAGACGCCTTTGAAACACTAAGCTGACACCATCAAAAATATTGGAAACATTAAGATGGGCAGCAAACAGGCCAATGTTTAATGCTGAGGGCTGGGACTGAACTCAGGATATTAGAACCCGAACCCAAGGCGTTACCAAAAGAATCCATCAGCCATCCTGAGAAAATGAAAGGGTACAAAAAGCGAGTGGCGCTAAAGGCCAGGCAGACAGTATACGGTGGTTGTCATGTGTTAGCAAAGCAGCAAAGCACTGTCAGCGTTCACCATCACAACACCTTTATGGGATCTAGAAGTTAAATCCAGAGTCCACAAGGTTTTTGTTTCACGACCAATTCAACTTTTAAATTCTCTGAAACGATTTTATCATGCTTCCCCTCCCCTCCTCCGCCCCCACCCCCCTCTGTGTGTGTGTGTGTGGTGTGTGTGTGTGTGTGTGTGTGTGTGTGTGTGTGTGTGTGTACGTGTGTGTGTGTGTGTGTGTGCGTGTGTGTGTGCGTATGTGTGTGTTTGTGTATGTGTGTGTGTATGTGTACGTGTGTGTGTGTGTGTGTGTGTGCGTGTGTGTGTGTGTGTGTGTGTGTGTGTGTGTGTGTGTGTGTGTGTGTCTGTCTGTCTGTCTGTCTCTGTGTGCGTGAATTCAAGATGAAATACATGTGTACATTGCAGAATGGACTGGTAAGTGCAGTTGAAAATCGTGAAGAACAGGGCATGGCCCGGCTGCCTTGGTATAAAACACTGGAGAGATACGTGGATTTCCCAGGTCCCACCCCTTGAAGACCAATTAGTCTTCTTGCCTTTCTGAAGTTTTGGTTAAAAAAACAAAACATGTGAATATGAATATGAATTTGAAGTGAGGGAAAGGGAATGGGCGGCGCCCTCGTTGTGCTGGCCCCGGGAAATGTTGAAGTCCCTGCCACATCACTTCCCTACGGCCCCAGGGTTATGGAACTATCTAGGTAGGACCTCAAGACCTGGTCAGCTCATGGGTTTATGTGCAGGCATAAGGCTTGTGCAGTGATCATTGTGGATCTTCTCCATCACATGGCACCTGTGACGTTAGTGCATGTGGAATTCATTCCGAGCGCGGAGACGTCATCTTGAGAAATTGAAAATGAAACTGAAACAAGAAGTATGCCCGATTACAACTCTGCTGACCACCAGGCTCCATGGCAGCCGGCAGGAACTGGACAGACGGCCACATTCATCGCTAGATGTGGCCTGACTGTGTAGATGGTGAGCGAAAGAACCAGAAGAGGACATGGTACTTGGTCAGTCTTCCCATGTTCTCCTATAATGTATAAATGGTAAATGTGCAGACCATGCTTTGCTTGAATATTGTGACACAAACAAACAAAGCAAACCTCTTAAGGGCTGATATCTGTCGTTTGATTATAGAGACAATGACGATGTTGTCATTCGTATCGAAGATAATGAAGAGGATAATAATCATGATGAATATGATGATGAATTAATGTACTGATTCTACAACACTATCGATAATGATATTAATGGTTATAATTGATAATAATAATAATGATCTAATGGTGATAATTGATAATAATAATAATAATAATAATGTTCTAATGGTGATAATTGATAATGATAATAATAATGATCTAATGGTGATAATTGATAATGATAATAATGATCTAATGGTGATGATTAATAATGATAATAATGATCTAATGATGATAATTGATAATAATAATAATAATAATAATGATCTAATGGTGATAATTGATAATAATAATGATCTAATGGTGATAATTGATAATAATAATAATGATGATAATAATCTAATGGTGATAATTGACAATAATAATAATAATGATCTAATGGTGATAATTGATAATGATAATAATGATCTAATGGTGATGATTAATAATGATAATAATGATCTAATGATGATAATTGATAATAATAATAATAATAATAATGATCTAATGGTGATAATTGATAATGATAATAATGATCTAATGGTGATAATTGATAATAATAATGATCTAATGGTGATAATTGATAATAATAATGATAATAATAATCTAATGGTGATAATTGACAATAATAATAATAATGATCTAATGGTGATAATTGATAATGATAATAATGATCTAATGGTGATGATTAATAATGATAATAATGATCTAATGATGATAATTGATAATAATGATAATAATGATCTAATGATGATAATTTATAATAATGATAATAATGATCTAATGGTGATAATTGATAATGATAATAATGATCTAATGGTGATAATTGATAATAATAATAATGATCTAATGGTGATAATTGATAATAATAATAATGATCTAATGGTGATAATTGATAATAATAATAATGATCTAATGGTGATGATTAATAATGATCTAATGATGATAATAAAGATATCATTCCATGATATTCGATTATGTTAAAATTTGTTATTTTCACAAACATACAGATGAAACAGAACTGTCAAAAATGTCTTCACCAAGTTAATATATTCTGTAAGAAGTAGTGTTCAGTCATGTATTGATGGCGTATTATCCTGGTAAACCACAATAAACTAAAGTTGACGAGCAAAACAGAAATGATGTCTATCGACACCTCTCAACTTAAGGCTAGTTGGCAGTCAGTGTGCAAATATTGGTGATACTGATACATTATCCCAAACCTCTGTGAAACACCTCGGGATCAAGACTGTTCGAAATGTAACTCTGAAAGAACATATAAGCAATAGCTGCCGTCGTTCTTACTTGGAATTTAGGAAGATCGTTCCATTAGATCATCATCATCATCATCATCATCATCAGGTGCCCTGCCGCATGGCGTTGGCGACTATGGACTTCCAACCATCTCTATCTCTCGTTGCCCCCAGCATCTCCCCCACCTTCCTCATCCCCAGCCACTCTGCAAATCCGTCCAGCATTCTCTCCCTGGGTCTACCTGGTGCTCTCTTTCCCTCCAGCTTTCCCGTTGTGACCAGGTGCAGATCATATCTGTCCCAAACAGCATGTAAACGACTTAAACTACTGTAGTTCTGTGCTATCTTGTTTATCGGCAGAATGTTTCTTGACTGCCACAGGTTCAGAGCTATGCAAGACGTCTAATCATGAAGCAAAAAGAAAGAATCAAGTAACGGTATCACTCCAAATATCCACAGGTTACCAATTACATCACACTGCCAGTATCAGTCTCCAAGCCTTGCATATCGCCATTTTGATGGATGTTTACCACAGTATAGGCTTTACTTTTACTTTCATTGCGCCGTGTTTGGAACTCAATGCCAGTTAATCTCAGGGATCTTCCCCACCCTTTCACATTTCAAATCACAGATAATGACTTACCTGTTCACCCAAGCCTTCCACGGTTGATATCATGATTGTTCATCCACCAATAATCAAGTACTTGTGTTGGTACTGATCATTTGATATTGTGTAACCGTTCATGTGTGTATACGTTTCGGGCCATAGGTGTCTCTGTATGTATGGTTAGACGTTGGTAGTATGCATTCATTTGTGTACCTGTATGTGTATTCCGAAAGAGACAGACAGGCAGACAGACAGACAGACAGAGACAGAGACACAGAGACAGAGAGAGAGAGAGAGAGTAAGACGGATACAGAGAGACAAACAGACAGACAGACAGAGACACAGACACAGACACAGACAGAGAGAGAGAGAGTAAGACGGATACAGAGAGACAGAGACAGACAGACAGACAGAGACACAGAGAGAGACAGTAATACGGATACAGAGAGACAGAGACAGACAGACAGACAGACAGAGACACAGACACAGACACAGAGACACAGAGAGAGAGAAACAGAGACAGTAAGACGGATACAGAGAGACAGAGACAGACAGACAGACAGAGACAGAGAGACAGACAGACAGACACACAGAGAAAGAAAGAGGGTTCGTGTGTGTGTGTGTGTGTGTGTGTGTGTGTGTGTGTGTGTGTGTGTGTGTGTGGTGTGTGTATGTGTGTGTGTGTGTATATGTGTGTGTGTATGTGTGTGTGTATGTGTGTGTGTGTGTATGTGTGTGTGTCTGTCTGTGTGTGTGTGTGTCTGTGTGTGTGTGTGTGTCTGTCTGTCTGTCTGTGTGTGTGTCTGTGTGTGTGCGCGTGTGTTATCGGTGCTTCAGTACATATTGCGCTATGTCTCTTGTTTATATGTGGTGCACAGTGAGCCCCAAATGAATAGCGCTACACAAGAATGATTTATCCTCATTACTGAGGCTGATGGGCATGAATCAGACTGCTAATCACAAAGCACACCACCTGGCCTGTCCTGTGCAGTACAGAGAACACTGGTGCTGCACTCTGGTATTTACAGACGGCACATCGCCTGCAGAGGGCCTGCAGGTCACACACTCTTTTTGTTACCGCTTACTGATGACAGCTGTGTACGCTATCAAACCGCGCCGTTACACTTACACATAAATATACACAAACACACACACACATGCATATGCTCGCAGACAGACAGACAGATAAACAAATAGAACCACATGCACGCAGCATGCACACACACACATCATGCACACCACATACACACAAAACACCACACATCGCTCCACATACACGTACACACACGCACCACACACACTCACACAAACACAAACACAACACACACACACACACACACACACACACCGTCTAATATCACTCATAGTGAAAAGACGTTAAATCAAAGAACGAACACACACACACATGCATACACACACACATGCACCATGCACACATCACACACACACCATACACACACACACACACACACACACACACACACACACACACACACACACACACACACACACACACACACACCAACTTTACTTACATTTATATGCATGCAGAGTAATCTGATCGCTCTTTTCTGTACATGTAATCGTTTGGGACATTCACGAAACAAAACCTTCAAACACAAGACAGCGAATATCGTCTGTTTTATCGCTAACACAAACATCACACAACACACACATCACACACACCATACAGACAGAAACACACCACACACATGGACGACTCACACACAAACACACTCACCACACACACACTCCATCACACACACACACTCAACACACCACACACGCACACACGAACACACACCACTTCATACACAACACACACTCACACACACACACGCACAGACGAGCAACAACACACATGACACAGCACACTCACCCACACACACACACACACACACACACACACACACACACACACACACATAGGATGCTGAGCTAGGGTACACTACCAGAGTTACGTCTGAAGTATGGTGGTGGGGTGACCATCCCCAACCAAGCGGGTCGGAGGTGGTGGATGATAGACGGTCTTCAGATATGGAGGTAAGCTGCAGAATTAGTCAAGCTTGCCTAGACAAATAAGCAAATCCCGGACCAACTGACGATGATGTTTACCAGGACAGGAAGTGGTGGCATTTGGCAAGGCCGCACTTACAATATAACCCACATGTCCCATGACAGAGCCATCAGACGGTTAAGAAACGTCCAAACCCCCACCCCCACCCCAGCCCACACAGGTACCAAGCTGGCCTTGAGTTAAGAGTGAAGTACATTGTAACTACAATCAAAAACCTAACGGGTTGAAGTCAGGGGTACCAAGACCGCAACATAAATGTTCTACACACGTTCTCCAGCCTGCCACTTTCGTCAAGACGCCAGACAGCTGAACACATATAGCAGTCATGTTCTCTCTGTCAAGAAAATCAGACGGAGTTATGCCTGAATTTAACTCCGCTGACCAACAAGCTCCATGGCAGCCAACAGGCACTGGGAGAAAAAGGCCACATTCGTCACCAGATGTGGCCTGACCTTACAGATGGTGAAACAAAAGAAGAAGCTGGGTTATGGGGACCTGATCCTGTTCATGGTTGGGAAAGTATAAGCAGTGAGCAAGAAAGAAGAGGTGGGCACCACCTTCACAATGCTCTCCTCAAGAATAGCGTATGTCTCTACAACCTCGGTACCGGGGTACGACAGTAATGGTTGTCTGACTGCCCGGGGCAAACGATTATTTGTGACCAGCATGTGATGAGTGCTGCAACCTGGCCGCCAGTGCAATAGTTGTGTTTGAAGGGGTGTGTGTGTATGTGTGTGTGTGTGTGTGTGTGTGTGTGTGTGTGTGTATGTGTGTGTGTGCTGTGTGTGTATGTGTGTATGTGTCTGTGTGTGTGTGTGTCTGTCTGTCTGTCTGTGTGTGTGTGTGTGTGTGCGTGGTGTGTGTGTGTGTTGTGTCTGTGTCTGTGTTGTGTGTGTGTCTGTGTCTGTGTCTGTGTGTCTGAGTGTTGTCTGGCTGTGTCTATGCATTAAAAACCTGTTTTCTGATCTTCTCTCAATATTTTTGCTGACAGGTGGGATAGTGGTTTTGCCTGCGAGGCAAGTAGATATTTCATCTACTTGCCCCCAGGGGCACATCAGGAAGAAAGTTACAGTCCTACCCTGAATACCTTTAACTTCATGGTATGGAATAACCTTTCACTGTATCTCTATCCAGCTTGACACAGATTCATCTGTAGTTTACATGACCCCCAGTAAGCTGAGTATTTAGTGTACCGCTCTGCCTGCACATAGGGCTGTACACCATCTCCAGTAATCATCAGAAGAGTCACTGAAGAAAGAGTTGGGTAGAAAACATCGAATGTAATGAACCGTTCTTGGGCAAATTCCAATTCTTTATGGACAAAATAAATAGCTGATCACTTCTTACGGCTGCCACGGTTTTATGCAAAAGCTCAGACTGTCCTTATGGACATAATAAACAGCTGATCACTTCTTACGTTTGCCACGGTTTCTCTTGACAGCAACCACTATGCAGTGGCTGAACTCTTGACAATAACACGCAAAACAACATGGAACATCTGTGGTCACGTACCTATTCGTCATTTGTGCCAACGGGTCGAATTTGTGTCCGCTTGACAGAAGCGGTACAGACAGAATGAGACAGACGGTCAGCGGAAACTGAGGAAGCCAACGCCCCACTTTGAACTTACCGATAAATTGGAGCTACAGGCGAACGTTCCCATAGCTAATATTTTACGTGTGTATTTCATTGGAGCAAGAAAAGGCAGACTATTGTCTTGAAGCCAGTAGCTATTGGCCTGGTCCATTTTATGTTCCATACATATGCAGACAGTTGTTATAAAACATGTACAGGCACTATCACTGAACATATAAAGGCTCTGTCAAATTTATATACAAAAGAATAGTCTTTCCCAAGTGATGGTGGAAGGTATCTCTTACACACACACACACACACACACACACACACACACACACACACACACACACACACACACACACACACACACACACACACACACACACACACATACACACAATGAAAAAAAGAAGAAGAAGAAAACATTCACAACATCGTCACGTGTTTTGCTGCATGGCATTGGATATCATAGCCCTCCACACGAATCTATTTTTTGTCGCTGCAAGTATATCTCCTGTTCTTTCTGTTCCCTCCCAATCTGCAAAACTCTCTAACATTTTTCCCTGGTTCTACCTGCTGCTCCTCTATCTCGAGACTAGATGCCTGATTTTCTCTTGCCAAATAAAATGTTCTGTAAATGTTGTTTGTCTTTTTGTGATCTTTTCATTAATGTCTGTGTGTACTTGTTTCTTTCAAGACTGTCTCGTTTTGTTTTCGTTCCTGTGTGCGGTACTCCTCAACATTCTTTTTAGAAACCACATTCAAGCTGCCTCAGTCTTGTTATGACTTTGCCTGCTGATTGTCCAGTCTTCGCGTCCGTATAACAACATTGGTTCTAAATAACAATGAAAATCTCTTTACCTGATGTTAAGTGATAGGTATTTGTTGGTAAGAACGCTTTTTATTTTCTTGAATGCTGTTTCCGCTTGGCCAGTTCTGCTGGATGTTTCTTTTTTTTTTTTTTTTTTAAGGATCATTGCACTCAGCGAGGTTACCTTAGTGCTCACCTTTTTTTGTTTTTTTGTTTTGTTTTGGGGGTTTTTCCCCGTCTCATTTTCTATGCCGCTTTAATGGCCTCAGAAGCTGAAAGAGTTTTTATTTTGCGATGATGATGACATCGATGTGGATGATAATCATGATGCTATGGAGTTCCATCTAGGATTGAGACTGCGTGACAGGGCTGTACTCTACGCTTACTATCATAATATATATTCTGGCGTCAACCAGGCCTGAGAGATACAGACACCTGCGGTGTTGGTCAGAAGATTTGAGCAACACCCTCAATGACGCATCCGCGAAGTGGATGAGACTCGACTGTGTGTGGTTCCAGTCTTCCCAATGAGCCCATAGCACGCCCAACTCTGGGTAGGAGCCGGTTAGAGCCGAAAAATCCCACAATGATTTTTGGAGGTACTGATGGGGATCCGAACCCACAGCCTTCCAGTCTGTTGTCCGTTGCGTTAACCACTACACCACGGCGACTGGTCTGCTGGATATTTCTAGTGTGCCTCTAGTGTGTCGTCTGATGAGAATATTGTTCCTACATATTTGGACGTATCAACTTGTCTCGATGTCGTGTCATTTGTTATTTTACATGATAGGATTTCTTTTCAGAACATCAAAACAGGGGTTAGACAGGGATGTGTTCTGTCACCATATGTTTTCACTTTACAGAGAAGATACCATTAGAAACCTGGAAGAATGCACTGGGATATAATCTGGAGGAAAAATGATAAATAATCTTTGAATCTTTGTTACGCAGATGACACCGTTCTAACTGCAAACAATGAAAAGGACCTCCCAAATCTTGTGACAACAAAAGAAACAGAAAGCAAAAACATATGACTAGAGTTAAACGGTAAGAAGACTAAAGTCACAGCGGTTAGTAAAAAACGAGAAATTCCCACACATTATTGCTTAATCAAATTGAAACGTTTGTCATATTTTCTTCTAACGTTACAAACAGTCATGACATACGATCCATCCATCGTTGTATGTCACTGTACTGCATGTATTGTTTGTCACAAAACATTCTTCTGTACACAAACCACTGTGAGTTTTCTTCACAATTTAGCCAGAAGTGAAACCTTTGTGACTACAGAGTGTTTCTCGTGTGCTGTGTCTTGCAAAGTGAACATCGATGGGTTTTTTGTTTTGTTTTGTTTTGTTTTGTTTCTGATTTGTTTGTTTGTTTGTTTGTTTGTTTGTTTTTATTTTAAATCCTGAAGACTACACTCATGCAACTATCGAAGATCTAGTGAAATGAAAAGCAAAATCGTTGTCCTAACCAAGGATCAAACCCAGGAGCTCAAACGTCTGAGAAGGGCGCACTGCCCACGTAGCAAATATATCACGTTATTTCTAAGTATCGTCTACAAGGCATTATCCCGCTAGTTATACATGTTTAACCCTTTGACTCCCTCACCCTATCAGCCAGCATCCCGCATTGCCATCCATAACAGCAAAACAAAAACTTAATCCTTTCACTCCTTCCTGCAGGAAGTTGGTGGCTAAGGTGAGAGGGTGAAAGGGTTGGAGTTTCCCTTTCAGTTTCTCAAGATGGCGTTTCCGCGCCAGGAACAATTTCCATATACACTGATGCCACAGATGCCATGTGATGGAGAAGATCCAGTGATCAAGGCATAACCATAAGTATGCGTTTAAGCTGTATATACTCGAAAGGACGTCCTGCCCAGCATATGGGTTTTTATGTCTTTCGTTGTATCGATCTGTATTTGAAACAACCCCGACAGCCACAGCTGGGTTCAACAGAACCACCAACGTCCAACGTATTTACACCGTTTCAACCAATAAAACATGCTAAGCACTCTGATAATGAGGGATTTTTTTAATGAAACGTCATGCAGTTTCAAGCTGCTTTGTTTCTTTTCTAAGCCAAAACGAGGGATCAGGAATGTTCAGCACTGGTAGCAATGTCAATACCATGCAGCCAGCTCCACGGAAAACAGCTGATGCATGTTAACGCCCTATCGGTATACTCAGCCCTATCGGTATACTCAGCCCTATCGGTATAGAAGCAGGTGTTTTCCATTCCACACATCCCGACTAACAACTCCTCCCCAAAAGCACTTAGCACTGGCAACGGGATCTATTACATGTGTCTCATCACTGGCACAGGTGGTCAGCCAGGGCGCATAGCCAGGCAAAAAGTTAACAGTCCAATTTATATTTTATATACATTCCTTTCGTTTTAGAAACATCACAAACTTGTTCACAGAGAATGAATCAAAACGATATTTTCTTTAGCGGACATTAGATCGAAAGAGGACTTTCTACCGACATGATAAAATAGCTTTGAACAATTTGTTGGGGTGCAAAAAAAAGTATCACCGTTCGCTATAAAAGCAGACAAAACCAAAGTATGTCGGAATAAGGAGGCCAAATTCTACCAAAGAATTATAAATAAGTGTATTTCTAAATTAATTGTGACCTTTCAACTGTAATTGTATACGCAGTTATAATCTTCCCAAGCAATATGTTGAAAAGTTAAGCTTTAGATTTCGTAGATATTGTTGTGTATGCTGTTTTCAACGAAATATATCGACAGGGCAGAGTATACCGATAGGGCGTTAACAGACGCATCTCAGGCACGGACGGAAACCAGCCTGTAAAGCTGTCCATAAATTACTGCCCGTCAACCTGTTCAATATCACCGGTGCGTGCTGTCAGCGATATGATCTGTCTGCACCATGACGGACACCGGAAGTGCAAAGCTGTTTCGGCTTCCGTTTAGCCAAAAAAAAAAAACCGGAAGTTTTATTGCTGTGAGATAAATATACAAGTTTCTGTTCAACTGTCATCACACAATTTTCTGTATCAGCCATAATACATTTATGTCAGTCGCAGCGTGTTGTTTCGGTTCACTGCAACCGCCATATCTAGGCTGGAAAGTGAAACTCCCTCGTCCAACACTGGGCGAAATAGTGACATTCTATCAAGGTCTGTTTTGATCTTATCGAGAGAGAGATAGACAGACAGACAGACAGACAGACAGAGACACAGAGAGACAGAGAGAGAGAGAGTGTGTGTGTGTGTGTGTGTGTGTGTGTGTGAGTGTGTGTGTGTGTGTGCGTGAGAGAGAGAGAGAGAAGAGAGAATGGAGAGAGAGAGAGAGAGATTGAGAGAGAGAGAGAGAGATTGAGAGAGATTGAGAGAGAGAGAGAGAGATTGAGAGAGAGAGAGAGAGAGATTGAGAGAGAGAGAGAGAGAGAGAGAGAGAGAGAGAGAGAGAGAGAGAGAGAGAGCAGGACGAAAAAAAAAAGTTCTATTATTTGAATCATTTCCTTTCTCCTCATCTTATCCTTGTCTTCTTTTTTCTTCCTCCCCACTATTCATTCTTCTCTTTTCTTCTCTTTTTCTAAACCATGTCGAAGTGACTGCAGTGAGGTGCCAGTAGATCGCCTTGTCCCTAATTATTTACCGCTACCTCGTTTTTTGTTTGTTTGTTTTTTTGTTGTTGTTTTTTTCAAAATCCTTTTGACAGGAAGATCTTGTTTGTTTGTAGTGTACACTGTAAAAGTATACCAAAAGAATGTTAAATGTATGACAGTCTGTAAGCAAGCTCTGACTACAGACAACTGTTTGGTGATGTTGTCATGGCCACAGGCCAAACAGTGAAGGGTATAAAGACTCGATAAACATAATCACCACACGGAGACTGATGGCACGTTTTCACGCCATGTCCTTTGATCACCTCAAGGCCCTGAAGCGTCCACAGTTACCACAGACATAACTTCAGCTTTTCCTCTAAAACCTGTGGCTTTCATCCTATCCCCTTTCATAAAAGAAAAAGATTAAAAGTCAACTTCCTGTATAGCATAAACTGCACACCAATCAGAAATCGAAGGTACACGAGTCTCAGTAAGTTCTCTGAACCATGGATTTGAGGTCTGATATCTCAAGGTCAGTCCCATCCTACATCATTTAAAAACTGGCCCTATTCTCAGTATATTTTCCCCTGCCCATTTCATGGCCTTGGTAGATTAATACAAGTTTTGCGCAGGATCAAGGCGTTTGCCAAATAATTGGTGGCAGACCTGAATGGAACATACATATGGAACAGTCCAACTGCAGTGAATCCATCGTGAGTTTTTAAACATTTTTTTCAAAAGGGATTCAGTGCACCCAGATGTGTCCATTCGTGCTCCACCCAAATCTGCCAGTGGTTGTTTGACAGATTCCTTGAGCATGCACAGCATTCTATGGCGCTGGCAAAGTCTTGACATGGTGAAGGGAAATAAGACATGAAACACTCACACCACCAGGATGACTGGAGCATAAAGATGGGCAGCGAACAAACCAGCTGTTAAGTTATTTTTGTTTGAAGCCCAGACCAATGCGTAGAGCCATATCAAGACTATAGCCATTTCAAAACATACTACTTCAACAAGGAAAAAAGAAGAAACTTCAGTACACACATGAATGCATTCGCACACATAATCTAAGGAAATGCCATTAGCGTTGACCACTCCATCCAATTTATCACACAGGAAATTTTAAAAAAACATACCTGATACAAATGAGAATACAACTAAGGACACTAAAACGCACAAAAGTGGGCCTAAATTACCTGAAATTCTTTATGCATATCTCATTTCTGTAGATCCAAAAATGCACTTAATACCAGCTGTAATGTTGGGTGGGAGATCTTTAGTCCACGACTGTATATAAAAAAAAAAAAAAGCCGCCTACCTGCTATAAACTGCAAACTCTTTGTGCTTGTGATCATTCTGTGCTAACAACAATTGGCACTGATATAGATGGATATGACTATGGCGGCAGCACTGTCTTTTCGTATATAGGTTCACAGCCACATGACAGACGTCAGTTCCAAATGGACCCACACGTATCAATGTCATGTTGCCGTAAAACTCGTGGACGTCTATGAGCCCGTTAAGTGAACAGCAGCACCATAAGTGGACAGCAGTCCACACAGAACATTTTGCATTTCTTTTCGGCATTTCTTTCTGTTTATCACAAACACACATACCGTAATTTATCCTCTGAGAATAAAACTCACAGCAAAGATCGGACGTGCGCTGTTACAATTTTTCGTTGGTAATGTGATGACAGACTGGTAAATTTCCATGACCCAATCATGATTTCTGATATTAAACACAATAATGCACCCTCCCCCGCCGGATGAATGAATGCATACTATGGCATCGTCTGCTCAAGTCATACCATGAGAACTGTGTCAAGGCCATTCTCTGCATTGGTCAGGAACCTTAACTCACACACCATAAGTATGGTAACGTTCAATATATGGCACACATCACTCAGCTTTGGACAGAGGGCAGTGGTGGGAATCAGCTGATGGTGCGCGCTGACTGGAACTTGGTCTGATCTGGAGAGGGAGTGTGCATTGCTGTCCACTTACGGTGCTGTTGTTTACTTATAGGGCCCACAGACGTATGCTTATGGACAGTACGGGATGAAAATGGAATGCGGACATCTAGTATCAGCCATGTCAGTCAGTACCTCACCGCAAAGAAAGTAAGCCATTATGTTTTTTGATATGCTACCATTCTTTGTGGAGACTAAACTTTCGAAAGAATTTGGATGAAATCTGTGCACAAGCAGACTTGAGAAACCCTTGCTGAACATTGCATATTTCTGGCAGCACAAGAGAAACCACTGTTTGTCCTTGAGGTTATGCCCTTTCGAACGTGCGCTGCTACAATTTTTCGTTGGTAATGTGATGGCAGTCTGGTAAATTTCCATTAGCCAAGAATCACTTTTAAAAAGCTAGGAAATCCTTGCCAAGCTATTTTTTTCACAGAATGGAGAGAGACAGAGAGAAAGAGAGACATTGCAGAGAGACAGACAGAGACAGACAGACAGATAGACAGACAGACAGAGACATACAGAAATCAAGGTCTACGTTTAAAAACGGAACAAAAGATGTTCACTAGGCAGGCAAGACAATCCACAAAGAAGACAGACATAAGACAGGAGGACAGAATCAAACACATGGCCAGGTTTCAATCTTTTGCAGTGGAATGACAGTTTATCTGCAGTAATGGGCTCAGTTAACATTTGTCTCTAACAACCAGTCGCCATGGTGTAGTGGTTAGCGTAACAGACTACCGACTAGAAGGTTGAGGGTTCGAGTCCCCATCAGTCCTTTCAACTACCATTGTAGGATTTTTCGGTTCAAACCGGCTCCTACCCAGACACCTGAGCGTGCTATGGGCTTGCTGGGAAGACTGGGACAACACAGTCGAGTCTCATTCACTTCATGAACGTGTCATTGAGGGTGTTGCTTAAATCGTCTGACCAGCAC
>CM060312.1:6005027-6010027 GCA_030674185.1 Monoplex corrugatus | reverse complement strand
GCAAAACACACACAATTCCTCGCTGACTCTGAAAAAAACTGGAAAAGAAAATTAACTACACATTATCAATGCATTCTCGCGCATAATCTCAGGTTAAGCCAGGCGCTGACCATTCTGTGCCATTTATCACCAGGGGGTTAAAGAAACAAACCTGAATACAAATACATAAACATAACAAAGGATACTAAAACATAAAAACTGGCCTGAATTATCTAAAGTTGCTTTTGCACATCAAATTTCTTAAGAGCTAAACATACATTAATACATGTACCTAACCACCAATCCTTATAGAAAGTATGGAAGGCTTTGTAGAACACATACATATGAATGGACGAGCAAGGCAGAAAACGGTAGGAAGAAATGACAGAAAGATAAACAGCAAGGCAAAACATAAGAAATTTCTAGCAAAAAATTCCACCAAGACGTCTCACAGTAAAAGTAATGCTTAACTAATAGCATGCATTAAGATCGTCGGTGATGACGTAATCACAGACCTCTAGTGGGTCAGCTGTATTAAAATTGAGCTCACTTTTTTCACTTGTGCTTTACTTTCTTCAACTCTGTACACCTGGACAAACTGAAGGATGGCACACGTTTGTCTTGTCTACACTAAACTACGTATTGTGATATGTTTGAGAAATTGGGAACCATCCATGGTAGTTGAGATGTTCACCCTAGCACATGAGAGTACAGCCAGACTAGACAGTTATCAACAACACTGATATCTCTCCAGTGGAACACATGAAAAGCCACACAGTCCCACGGGACTCATCAATACCCATACAAACTGGACTGGAACCTGTACGGTTGGACTGGTAGCCAGCCATTCTAAGCTTCTTGAACAATCTCAAAAAGATCTGCAGGGTACTTTATCTTTTACTAATTAGTATCCATAAGTCAATCAGTCAGTTACTGCTACTGTTATTTTTGTTTTTAGCCAGCCGACTGCGTAGAGCCATATCAGGGCTATATCCCTTTCAAAACATACACAGTACTTCGACAGGGAAAAAAGTAAAAGAAAAGTAAGTACATATACCAAATGCATTCGCGCAATAATGTAAGGAGATGCCCTAGCGTTGTCCAATCCCTCCAATTTATCAAACAGAAGATTAAATAAAATACCTGAACAAATTTCAATATAGATAAGGACACTTAAACATAATAAAAACGGGTTAAATTACGTAAAACTGCTTCTGCATATCTCATTTCCCCAAAGCCAAAAATGTAGTTAATAAATGTACCCAATTATCAATCCTAAGAGAAAGTATGAAAGACTTTATGGAACATATACATGTGAAAGGACCAGCAAGGCAGAAAATGATAGGGAAAAAATGACAGTAAGAAAACGAGGAGGAAAGAAACGAAGAGACTGACAGAAAAGAGGAAATTGCTAGCAGTGGATGTCCAGAAGGTGGGGATACTATTTATACTGAAAGAGCCTCCGGCATCCCAACGGGGTGCTGCTTCAACCGCGAACCCAGGAGAGAGAGGGAAAGAGGAGTGAAGATGGACATGGGGGGAGGGGAGGGAGACAAAGACAGTTTGACATTTTACAGACAACAGCCTAGCCTGTCATGACCTTTCTGTCAAAGGAAACAATCCGTTTATCCAGTTTTAAAACAACGTTTCAGGAGAAAACATATCAACTCAGTGTAACAAACGAACATGTACAATGCAAACCAACTGTACACCTTCGTACTGACACCAACTGTACATCTTCGTACTGACACCAACTGTACACCTTCGTACTGACACCAACTGTACACCTTCGTACACCCAATGTATTGACGTTCTATTCATATCGCACACACGCGCATGCATTTAAGACAGAGACAGTGAGACAGAGAGTAAATAATATCAGGAGTAAGTCCTAGTTTGAAATACGGAAGTGGTTTTCTTAGGTCCCCTACCACTGGGGGTAAAAAGTAAAAGAGCACAGATAACAGAAGTAAGTTTGCTCGCTCGCCGGCGTGTGTATGGTTTTGTTTTGTTTTGCTGGGTTTTGTTGTTGTTGTTGTTGTTGTTGTTGTTGTTGTTTGTTTGCTTGTTTGTTTGTTTTTATCTTTTTTTTAAATCAAAGGACAATTATTAATCAAATAACAACGAAATGGATCATACGCAAATAAATTATTTCTAATTCACAAATCCCCACTCATCTGTTTTCATTTGTCTACGTCTGTAATCATTTTTGTTTCTTTTGTTTACTCGTAAATCAGATTTTACTCTACGCACACACCCCCCACTCCCAACAGCGATAATATATTTACCCTGATGTGTTAGTCATTCACAGGAATCACTCTTTCGTCATCAATAACATTTTGCTGCTGCTGGCATCAACATCTTTCTCGCCATGGGAGCGAGGTAAAACAAATGTTACCCTGCATGTGTGTATATCTGGCAAATGCCTTGTTTTTTCTGTAAGCGTAATCTATGTGGTGCAAAGTGTGAACAAGCCATCAAGTCATAATTTGTTAACATCTTGTATTATTCAGCGCCGTATGCATGTTCTTAGCAACGAAAATTATATCTTGCAAACCTATGTGTTCAAGACTCTTTGCTGGTCTACACACTTTACTTCTGTCTTCTCTGCCATGGGTTACGATAAACAACAGTTAACAGGTAAACAACTCTCTCTCTCTCTCTCTCTCTCTCTCTCTCTCTCTCTCTCTCTCTCTCTCTCTCATTCTCTCCTCTTTGTCAGTCTGTTGGTCTATCCGTTCATTTCTCTCTCTTTCTGACATGCCCATATATACCAAGTATGTCTACCGTGATTAACATTTCTTGTGGTGTGTGTGTGTCACGTGTGTGTGTGTGTGTGTGTGTGTGTGTGTGTGTGTGTGTGTGCACGCGCACGCACGTGGATATGTGTGTGTGTGTGTGTGTGTGTGTGCGCGCGCGGTTCGTGCGTGCGTGCATGCGTGCGTGCGTGTGTTCGTGCGTGCGTGTGTTCGTGCGTGCGTGGTGTGTGTGTGTGTGTGTGTGTGTGTGTGTGTGTGTGTGTGTGTGTGTGTGTGTGTGTGTGCGCTGTTCCACCTTCTACGCCACTTTAATGGCCACATGTTCTACGACCATTTTTTACAATGCTATGATGATAGGCGGCAAGGCATATTATGATGATGCTATAGAACGATGGAAACGATAATCGTGATGCTATGGAGTTCTTTCTGGATGAAAACTGCGTGACAGGGCTGGACTCTACGCTCTTTTTCACAAGATATCCTGATGTCAACCACGCCCGAGAGATACAGACAGCTACGGTGTTGTTAGGAGATTTAAGCAACACCTTTCAATGGCGCATCCGAGAAGTGGATGAGACTCGACTGTTTGGTTTCAGTCTTCCCAATGAGCCCATAGCAAGCTCAACTCTAAGCAGGAACTCAATGTAGCGGAAAAATTCCACACACGAAAGTACCTTTTGGTATCTGTAGGTAAACTATATACTTGTTCGGTTGCGTTAGACTAGATAATAGATTTGATCAGCTGAATGAACTGCATTGTTACTACTTGACTTTCGTTGAGTTAGACTAGATAATAGATTTGATCAGCTGAATGAACTGCACTGTTACTACTTGACTTTCGTTGAGTTAGACTATACAATAGATTTGATCATCTGAACGAACGCACTGTTACTACTTGACTTTCATTGAGTTAGACTAGACAATAGATTTGATCAGCTGAATGAACTGCACTGTTACTACTTGACTTTCGTGAGTTAGACTAGACAGTAGATTTGATCACTGAATGAACTGCACTGTTACTACTTGACTTTGTTGAGTTAGACTAGACAATAGATTTGATCAGCTGAATGAACTGCACTGTTACTACTTGACTTAAGGGGGCAGACCCACCCAGATTTGGGTACCAAGATTGTGATGTTCAGCGTTTCAGTTCTGATTAACCAATCACCATGATATTTGGCAAGAAGATACCTCAGACAATATTCATTGGATTGAATATCTTTGTTGGGGTCTGTGAGTTATGAAAAGTTGACAAAAATTAATTAATTAAAAAATGTTCTCGCGAAAATGAAAAACTATAGTACATACTGTGACATTTATAACTACACATATATTCGTGCTAGGAATTTGATATTTAGTGAGCAAACACATCTGTATAGTATGTTTAGCATGTAGTAAAATCTTAGCTCTACTATCATTGTTTTCTGTACAATCATCACACCAATTTTTAGAATAATTTTAATAAAAAAAATTATAATACAACTTTTGATAAAAATGTTTCTGTCAAGCAGAAGTGCAAGATTTTACTACCGGCTATAGGTATCTGTCCCTGCTATATGTGTGCCAAATATCAAGGAAATCGGATGAAAACTTTTGAACATATTATGTCTGATGTATACATCAGGGTAGGAGGTCTGGGTAGGTCTGCCCCCTTAAATTGTGGTGTGACTAGTCATGTCCTGATCCACGTGTCTGTAACTGAATTTGGTGATTTTCAATGTTGTTGTCGTTTATGTTGGAATCAGTTAATCAGTTCCCTGTCTGGTTCGGGCAAAATGCATTAAAAGACGTTAATTACTCAAACTGTCAGAATGTCTCCCTTTTAATCCTGACCTCTATCTCTCAATATTTCAGACACATCAATTTTGAATTGCATGTCTTTATGTTGTCATAGTTTGTATAAGTGTAAACCCTCTATAAGCACTACAGCATACTGTATCAGTGGAGGCCCTCAATGGGTGAAAGCTGGAAGTAAAACAAAGCAGTAATATATTTGCTTATGCCACTACCACTACCAAGGGGAAAAATGTGGCAGGATGGTTCAGACGTTCGTCTGCCAATAATTAAACTTGAGCTTCCATGGCTCATTTCCTGTTGAAACCACGACCTTTCTCCTTGGTTTGACTGGAAAATCAAACTGAACGTCTAGTTCTTCGAAAGGAGAAGAAAAACGAGTCGGACCCGTGTGCCTCTGGCCTGCACACGCTAAAAGATCTCACGGCTGTTGAAAATTGTGAAATCTTGGTTTAAAAAAAAATTTTT
>CM060312.1:5987527-5990027 GCA_030674185.1 Monoplex corrugatus | reverse complement strand
TTTCATCCACTGCTGTGCTAGACTAATACTAAGTTTGTGACTTTGTTTGGTTAGGGACATATCAATCACAAACATTTAACAAAATAAAGATTTTTTCCTTTCATATAACTCTGAATCGTAGGGGAATGAGGTGGAAAAGAACTCAGCTTTTTTCAGGGCCAGTATTATGAGGGCTGTGCCCATCCCTCGTCCTTGCAATTTTACCTTCCTCAATTTTCCAGAAAGTCCGGTACCTATTCACAGATGGGTAGAACAGTGACCGCATGCACATGTAAACTGCTCAGGCGTGCTTTGCACCCGTGCGAACTCTTGCAGGCAGACTAGAGGACAAACTATCTACCTCTACGCCAATCTCTATGATATTATCTCGTAAAAATAACGCACACAGAAACTCACGTGTGCAACTAAGCTACATTTTTGTGCACTGTCTTGAGTTCGCTTTTTTAGTGTTTGTACGGGCAACGTTGAAAAGTTCTGGCTGTATCATCTGTCTCTTTTCCCGTCAGTTTGACAAGGCAAAGGGAAATTAGAACACCTGGTCATACAACAGGAAAGCTAGAGGGGAAAAGAGCACCAGGTAGATCCAGGGAGAAAATATTGGACGGACTTGCGGAGTGGATGAAGACAGAGAGGGTGGTTGATGTACATGCAGCAACAAAAGATAGATTCGTGTGGAGGGCCATGATCGCCAACGCCATTCAGCATGGCACATCATGATGATGATGATGATGAATGATGATGAATGATGAATGATGATGATGATGATGATGATTAATAATCACTTCACCACGTGCCAGCATTCAAGTTAATGGACGTGTTCGTATTTTACATGATTCAAAATAATGCCAGTACGACATCCGTTAATCTAACAAATGGTGTTGAACTGATTGAAAATAATGACTAACATATTTTACACAAACAAAAAGGTTAGATATCAACATTGATCGATGACGCAGAAGTTGCTCAAAGGTTGTATCGGAGGAAAAGTTCACCATCAATGCTTCGATGTTTGAAGATGACACAGAAACTGTCACCACTGCACCGTCAAAATGACTCCTGCAGCCATGGACATCTTTGGCACATACAGGAAGACAAACCTGGCCTTGGGTTATCGCTGACATTCTCCATCCCTAAAGCCACAACAGACGACAGGTCAAGAAAGACAAATAGCCACCAGAAAATGTGCCAGAGGGACACGAGCGCATACACACACACACACACACACACACACACCAAACACACACACACATGCACGCACGCAAACACACGCACACACACACCCACACACACACACACACACACACACACACACACACACACAAGTGTGGTATAAACAAGATAAACATTGACGGAGGGGAGGGGGCAGCAAAAAGGGGAAACACTGGAACTGGTTCTGGCAACTGTGAAATGATGAAAGCTTGCTTACTTGGTTTAGGTAGGTCACCGTTCACGATACACTGTCCAAGACCATCTGTCATGGTCTTCAAGTAGGAGGATGATGGCCCAGACCATCAGGGGATAAGCAAGATGGCAATCATTAAAACAAAAATAGTGGAGCCTGTACATGCCTGAGCAGCTTGCTGCCACACCCCAGAGACACAAATGGAGGCTGCTGCCTTCTATCAGTCCCCCTCAGAACCAGGCTGATTATTGCATGATGCTGCTGATGGTGATGACGATCGATGATGATGATGATGACGACGACGACGATGACGAGGAGGAGGCATATAGTAATACTGATGATGATGATGACGACGACGACGACGACGACGACGACGAGTGATGATGATGATGATGATGATGATGATAGTGATGATGATGATGATGATGATAAATACAATAATGGCGGTTTTGATGATGATAATGATGACGATGACGACGAGGACGTTGACGACGATGATGAATAAAGTGGTGATGATGGTGATGACGATGATAATGCCGCTGTTGCTGCCGCTGCTGCTGATGATGACGATGATGATGATGATCACGACGACGACAACAACGTCGACGATGATGATGGGTCTGGCTGACGATACCGAACGCAGCTGTGCCACATCTCTTGTCGCTGCTGTTGTTGTTGTTGTTAGTGCTGTCTGCTGTGTTGTGTTGTTGTCATTGTGTGTCGTATGGTGGTGCGACCGATTGCTCCTTCTGGTACCAAGTTCCATGCTTCCAACAATTTGTCCCCTAGGTTGTGTACACAGTCCCCTCTCTCCTGCTTCAGACAATGTTTCCCCTAGGGTTGTTGTACACTGTTTCCCCTCTCTCCTTGTTGCTCTTTCCACTTGTGACTCGTTCTTCACCTGACCGTCTTCGCGTCTCCGAGCCATCCACACACACACACACCACAACACACACACCCCACACACCACACACACACAACAAAAAATGATGGGGTAGGTAGGGGAGGGTGGGGGATGGGAGTGGGTGTTGGGGGTGGGGGTGGGGTGGGGGGGAAAGGGAGGCGAACCGTGCTGCTTGCCAAGTTGTAGAACTGTCA
>CM060312.1:5932527-5982527 GCA_030674185.1 Monoplex corrugatus | reverse complement strand
GCGTGTGGAGGATATGTGTGTGTGTGTGTGGAGGATATGTGCGTGTGCATGTGGAGGATATGTGCGTGTGTGTGTGCGCATGCGTGCGTGCGTGTGTGTGTGTGTGTGTGTGTCGCGCGCGCGCTCGCACGCGCGCGGTGTATGTGTGCGTGTACTTCCTGCTGATGCACAGCAGGGAGGCGGGACATGCGGTCCATGGCAATCTGACACGTCTCCTGAATGGATGCATGATTTCAAAATTCAAGCAAAAATTCAACTTTTTCAAGAAGCGTTTTTAGTGCCACCATACCCTGACAATGTTTTGTTTTCTCTGGAAACGACAAAATTCATCAAAACACTTTGAGAACATATCGTCAAAGAGTGTCAAAAACTTCCGGAACCAAAATATTGGCCCAGAAAATGGGACTTGGTCACTAGGAAAAACTTGTCCCAGTACTCCCGGACAATGGCAATATCATACAATGTCAGAACTCTAAGATGACTATCAACCATGCCAGCAATGTCAATTTCAAAGTAATATTTAATACCCCCCAAGACCATGGCAAAGGGACTGTATGTGTTCTGGGAAGCAAGCCGTTTTCAGGCCAAGGGAGAGTACAATCAACAGATTTGTTCAGCTGTCACGTTATACCAAGAGAAACATGTCAGAGACCTCATGGCTAACTCCATCATAACATGATCTGACTGGTTTACAAAGGAAAAGTGTTTTCCAAGTCCATGTTATCTCTTAGTAGACATCCTTGGCAACAAGTCACTAACACATACCGCGCGGCATTAAAACGGGAATGGCTAGATTCATGATCAGCCATGGTGACCTCCTCCTCCTCCTCCTCCTCCCTTCTTCTTCTTCTCACTTAACTCCGTGAAGAGTCACTGAGGCGCCACGCTGAACAATTGTTCACCAGATTCCTTCAGCTATGTCGGTTGTGTGCAAAAGCCTGGGTCTCTGCGAATGGTTTCTCTGTCAATTCCGCGATGTTGTCGGTCCCTCGTTTTTTTATCTTCCCCTCCTTCTCCCTCCCTCACCAATTCTCTGGACCTTGGAGTACGTAGTCAGCTTTGAGACTGAACTGTTATCGTTCTTGGTAGAGAACGACAGTAGGGTGTGTTCGTTTTGGACTGATAATTGACAAACATTTAGCATTGTAGATTACTCTGGAAAAAAACTGAAACTTTAACACAATGTGTCGTGATCATTAGAAAATCCTGTACTTTTTAGTGCGTACCTACCTGTGATAGCAGGGACAGGATGTCCAAGTGTCACAGGTGTCGAATGTAGAGACAGTGGACCAAGCCAAATGGGTCCCTGTTGGTCTTTCTGAAATGCTGTGTCGCTTTTTAACTGTTTCTGGGTGTACGAATGCCGTGACGTCAACTATTGACATCGTTAGCAAATAAACATGGCTGCTGAAGAAGGAGCATCAGAGCTCCGAAAGCGACGAAAACTAAAAAATGGTGTTTTCGTGTTTTTATTTGATCATATACCAATTCTCTGGATGATAGATTTATCAAGGCCAGTGGATCTTGTTATACGGTAATAGTAACCTACTTTTCTTTTCTTAAATGATGTCAAGAAATACCTCATTTCTTGGATTCTTCTCTCTACAATCCGCTGTGATGGTCCATGCACACAGAACGATGGAATATACCAGCACAAAAAAAGCCTGAGCTTGTGTGTCATGGAGATGTTCTTGTCCTATACACCTTTCAGCCTGGACATTGCTGATATTGCCTTTGCTGCCCTTGAAAGGATTTCTGGTTTGGATCCCTTATTGTTAATGATGGATCCCAGGTATTGTTGAACAATTCCTAACTTCAGTACACTGACAGTCATATCAGTGATGTGCTCTAACCACATGGTGACTGCCCTTAAATAAAACACTACAAAACGTTTTATGTGGTTTTGGTTTGGTTTTACTGATAGAACCGTGGACTCAAGATCCTGACATCTGGAGTTCAGTCCAGCCAGCAACATTAAGAGCTGGCCTGCTCGATGTCCATCTTAATGTTTCCATCACTCTGGTGGTGTCAGCTTAGTGTTACACGTGTGCTGTCTCTCCCCGCCTTCCTTGTTACAAGACTTCCCCAGCGCATAAGACATTGCACAGGCTTCAGCGAGTCTGCTAGATCATTGCTGGCAGATTTGGGTGGAGCGCATGTGGAAATGTCCCATGCGGCAATCCCTCTTAAGCTAACTGCAAACTTCTTTTGAAGCTGTACACTTAACATGAATCTGAAGGAAATAAGCTGACGTAAAATCTGTTCCAAATAATTGCTGACACACAGTTTGTCTAAAAGTACATGGCCCATTTCCAGTCTCATAATCAATAGATACATAACGTGTTTTGCTGGCAATCAGAATGGCGAAATTGCTACAAGAACACTTTTTTACTTTTTTTTTTTTTTTTTTTTTTTTTGCATACATAATGAATTGTTTCATCAGAAATGAGACTCGAGCTTTTAAATTTTGATTCACAGCCAGGTAGTCAAGAATAAACCCATGTTATCTGTCGTGGGTACAGGTAATTTTGAAGTTCAGTTTTATTTGTTGTTGATACAGACTAAAAGTGAGGCTTAGCTTTTTAAAGGTTTTGTTTACAACCATGGTAGCAAAAGAACACACGGCACACCTGTCTTACCTGTCGAAGGAAAAGGTAACTATGACATTTAGTTTTATTCCCTTGCTTTTACTATTTGTTCCACAACTTAGACCACATCTTTATTGGCAGCCAGGTAAGCAAGAGCACATCCCTGTTACCTGTCGTAGGCCCAGGTAAAAATGATGTGAGCCAGCTTGGCTGCTACAACAGAAAGGTCCACGACTTCTTGCCCTTGACAGAACATTACCTGCTGACTCCTGCTCTCACCGTCTGTTCGCTCTGTGAGGAAAGACACAACTCCAGCAACCACCTTCACGTCCACCATCACACCCACACCCACACCACACCCACCTAGTTTGATTCCTGTCCGCTGTACGTTTTGCCGCCAGCATCTCTCTCACTCACTCACTCTACTAGGCTCCGTCTCACTTCGCACGCGCACGCACGCGCTGGAGAGAACGACAGAGAGAGAGAGAGAGGGAGGAGGGGTTGGGGAGAGAGCAGGGGTGGAGGGGGGGGCAGGTTTCACCTGGCCCGTCACTGCTTTGCCATCCTTGGCTGTACGAACCGGCAGTGAGTAGTGATCTGGCCTACGCACTGCACCACGTTTACCGCTGGTCTTGTTCTGTGAGAGATTTTTTTTTTCTCAAGGATTTTCCCACATTTTCCCGCTCCTTTTCCCAAACAACAGTTCTGCAAGTTGTTTACTGTTTTTCTCTCTGGGGTTACTTTCCCAGACTATCTTTTTTTGTTTTTCTTTTCTTCTTCTTCTTTCTTTTCTTTTTTTTTTTTTTTTAAACAAAAGTGTGTTTTGGTGATACTTTTTTCTCTATGGTTTCAAAATGTGTGTTGAAACGTGTCGGTACCGCCCCGTGCGGGGCGAGGACCCGTGTGTTGTTGCCGTGACATGGTTCTGTCGTCTGCTTTCACCTGGAGTTGCCGCCTGTTGAGTACGCTGGGAAGTGTACTGTGTCGGTGTCCAGTGTCCTACTGGAGTTCGTCCGTGTTTGTGTGTCTGTGTGACTGTGACAGTTTTTGTTCACAACCGCTGTACCAACCATCACTGAGGACATCAAGCTACGTAACGTAATCGATGAAAATCTCGTCACCTCGGAGCCAGGTTTACAGGTAAGTTGGTCTATCTTGATCGCATGCTCGCGCGCACGCACATGCACAGCACACTCGTGCACAAGCAAGTCGTTCAGAAAAAATAATCATCTCTCTTCCTTCTCCAGCCCTCTCCATCTAGTGTTGAATTAGGTTCATAAATGTGACATGGATTCCAGCCCACAATTCCTGAGATCGAAACTACGAGCCAATTTTACTTGGATTTCTTCCCCGAAAGAGTAAGAAACTGCTGTTTCAGCAGAATGCATTTCTATAACGATACTGGTTGGGTCTGTGAAAAGGGTAATGTTTTTCGTTCCTTCTGTCATTCCTTCTTTCATTCCTGGTAACAGAAGACGGGAGCTGGAGAATTCTTCCTGGGGTCGATGTGTATCTCGGTGTATGTTTCACAGTTTCTGCAGTATAACAACACTTATCATGACACAATGTGATATGACATACAAACTGACATGTCATATCACTGCTTGATAATATAATGTTGGGTGTTGTCTTTCCTGTATTGTTATTTGTCTTGCCTGATTCTTTTTCTTGTTCTTTCTTCTTCTTCTTCATCATCATCTTCTTCTTCTTCTTCTTCTTAAATTTGGTGTACATTGTACTTACTGTTAATATATGGTCATTTAAAATGTTGTTTCATTTTCAATCGCCATTTTAGTTCTCCGTTCGTAGGCCTCTTATCAGTATACGACTTGTGAGTTCCATAAAAAAAATCAGCCATGTCTTGTACGCCTCATAATAGCTCTACTAGTACGTCTTGTGGACATTTCTGTCTTTCGTCTGCAGACTTCAGTGTGGACTTCAGATGTCCTAAACTGATAAATCTGCCGTAGAAGCTCTATTCACTCAACACGATTTAACACAAACTGGTGTTCTGGAAGACACTTGAATAGTGTCTGTATGTCCAACATGGTTTTCTGGCTAACTTTCTATCTATATATAAGACTGGGGAAATGTTTATTCCAATAATTATCATCAGACAGTAGGTTGATTCTTTCTTTTGCAGATTAAAAAAAAAAGCTTTTCTGTTTTGACAATGGACATATGTACGCTGTTTCCAGTTTCACTGGCTTGGATATAAGGTGTGTTACTTTAAAAAAACAAAAAACATACACAATGGGCGTTTGTGTTAAATCGTGTCGAGTGAATATAGCTTCTACAGCAGATTTATCAGTTTAGGACATCTGAAGTCTACACTGAAAATGCGGCATTCAGGTAACGCTATGTAAACGTCGTATACATCTATTGTGTGCTGCCATTACTGAACTGTGAAGTCTCTTTTTCCTGTGGCGGGTGTGTCTGAGTGTGTGGTGTGTGTGTGTGTGTGTGTGTGTGTGTGTGTGTGTGTGTGTGTGTGTGTGTGTTGTGTGTGTGTGTGTGTGTGTGTGTGTGTGTGTGAGTGAGAGAGACAGACAGAGAGACAGAGACAGACGGAGACAAAGAGGCAGAGAGAGCGAGAAAGAGACAGAGAGGGGGCAAGCGACAAACGGAGAGAGAGTGTGTGTGTGAGACAGAGAGAGGACAGACAGACAGACAGACAGAGAAAAACGTTTATATACGGTGAACTGCTTGTGCCATTTACCTCGCTACGACACGTGAAATTAAACAAACAAAGATTGTGTTGAGCAGAAGAAAGACAGACAACTAGCACAATAACGTTTTTCTCTCTCTCTGCTCTGCCATTTCCTCCTCCTCACGTAATTATGATTCATCAGTCCTGTCACACTTCTCAGTCCTTTCTCTCTCTCTCTCTCTCTCTCTCTCTCTCTCTCTCTCTCTCTCTCTCTCTCTCTCTCTCTGTCTCTTCTCTCTCTCTCTCTCTTCTCTCTCTGTCCTCTCTCCTCTCTCTCTCTCTCTCTCTGTCTCTCTCTCTCTCTCTCTCTTCTCTCTCTCTCTCTCTCCTCACTCCACACACACACATACACACACACACACACACACACACACACACACACACACACACACACACACGTATGCACGCACACACAGAGAGAGAAAGAAAGAGACAGGGGGGTATGCACGTTCAGACGGATGGACAGACAGACTCTGAAGGAAAATGTCACACTCTATTTTCAATTTCACCGAATCCAGCTCGGAAATGACGAGAACATACAGTACGTGAAATGTTTGGTGACATTTATACACCAGTAATGGCTGAAATGAATATTTCTCTTTAAAAGCTCTTTATTAGCACAGCGGACTGACGACTGGATAGTTTGTCGACTTAAATCTCCATCAATTATACAGTATCTGTAGACAGACAGACAGGCAGACAGACAGGTGGACTGACGGACAGACAAACAGACCGATAGATAGATCGATCGATCGATGATCGATAGACAGACAAACAGACCGATAGACAGACAGACAGATAGATAGATAGATAGATAGATAGATATATAGACAGACAGACAGACAGACAGACAGACAGACAGACAGGCAGGCAGGTAGGTAGGTAGGTAGGTAGTAGGTAGGTAGGTAGTAGATAGATAGATAGATAGATAGATAGATAGATAGATAGATAGATAGATAGATAGATAATAATGATAGATAGATAGAAGATAGATAGTTAGATAGTTAGATAGTTAGATAGACAGATAGATAGATAGATAGATGGACAGATAGATGGCAGATAGGCAGAGAATAGGCAGACGCTAGGCAGACAGCTAGGCAGATAGACAGGCAATAGGTAGGCAGATAGTAGGCAGACAGCTAGGCAGATATAAAGGCAAATAGATAGGCAGATAGACAGGCAGATAGTAGGCAGATAGGTAGGCAGACAGCTAGGCAGATAGACAGGCAGATAGGTAGGCAGATAGGTAGGCAGATAGATAGGCAGATAGGTAGGCAGATAGGTAGGCAGATAGGTAGGCAGATAGGTAGGCAGACAGCTAGGCAGATAGACAGGCAGATAGGTAGGCAGATAGGTAGGCAGATAGATAGGCAGATAGGTAGGCAGATAGGTAGGCAGATAGGTAGGCAGATAGGTAGGCAGACAGCTAGGCAGATAGGTAGGCAAATAGATAGGCAGATAGACAGGCAGATAGGTAGGCAAATAGGTAGGCAGATAGATAGGCAGATAGGTAGGCAGATAGGTAGGCAGATAGGTAGGCAGACAGCTAGGCAGATAGGTAGGCAGATAGGCAGATAGGTAGGCAGTCAGCTAGGCAGATAGGTAGGCAGATAGGTAGGCAGATAGGTAGGCAGATAGGTAGGCAGTCAGCTAGGCAGATAGGTAGGCAGATAGGTAGGCAGGCATATATATATCAGATAGACAGAAATCAAGAGGGTTTCACTGAAATCTCCCGGCCTGTACCGCAGGTGTTTGTATCTCTCGGATCTGGTTGATGCAACGTTGAAAAACGAACCGAAACATGTATCAAACAAACACGGAATTCTCAGCATCAGCATCACCACCCTCACCTTCAGGAATAATCATGATTGCCCACTGAAAGACGTTTACGTTCGGTCCACAATGCAGTACTGCGAATTGCAGCACAGCATAACTGGTATTGTACATGAGCTGAAAGTAACGTAGGCCGAAATATGCATAATACTCAAAATGATCAAATTCAACTGAATATATGTTATCTGATCATCTATTTCTACATGTTCTTTCCATAGAGGACACAGCAGAAATAAATGACATACAGCATCCACAAAAAGAAAAGGCTAACTGTTCAAGAACACCTTTAGAAAAAGGTATTGGGGAAAGGGGGAATAATCCCATGTTAAGTGAGGCTGTTGCAAAGTTCTTGATGAAAAAAAAGGGAGGGAGGGGGGAGGGCTGCCAAATCAACTTGGGGAAAAAGAGAATGGAAGGCACTATCCTGATGTCTAAAGCGAAAAGGATTTCACATCGGGAAAAATAAACATTTCTGCTCTCTTGAGAAAACATTTCATAAGTAAACAAATGATAAAATTCAAAACAAATCATGGTGGAATAATGACAGAAACTGATGGAAGACATGATAAGGAAAAACAGAATTCTACGAGGCACTGTATATAGAATAATACAAGAGATCAGTATCGATAATGATGTAAATAAGTTGACAGTTATTGCAAACGGAATTCAATGGTCTTTAATGACTCAACAAAAATTAAGCTACAGATGTAAAACGAAATCCAAAACAAGTGTGATCTGCCCGCGTTCAAACAAACAGGAACCATAAAAAAACACGAAAGAAGAATATGAACGCGTATTTAATACAACAAAACAAGACAGGCGCAAATTTTCGGCCAACTGGCCTTTGTCTTGTTTTGTTGTATTAAATACGCGTTCATATTCTTCTTTCGGTTTTTTTCTGGTTACAATGTAAAGTTGAGAAATATGTATCACCCAAAGATGAATTCTTGAAATGTTGAAAAGGAAAGGCATTCCTTACACACGTTGGTTAGAACAACACTCTAACACTCTCGATATGAATTTACTTACGTTTAAACATAAACATGATGGAAGCAAACAAAAAAGAAAAAATATTTCTGTTGTGAAATTGAAAATAAACGATGTTTTATTATTAAACAAAAGCAATTTGTGAGTAGAACATTCCACATACAACTGTAAACGGAGATAAACTTTTATGATATTTGTGCGCCTTTGATGGGATGGCAAAACAGAAGTGACTGTACATGCTAAAGAAAAATAACAACACACACACACACAACACACAAACACACACACACACACACACACACTCACACATCATATTATGCCACGACTTCCAGTATTATTAGTACCTGAAAGCGTAAAATGTTTTGCATAATGAATTATTCAGCCTGTTTTCCTTTCAGTTTATTCTCTTCATCAACTCTGTGTTGTGCAATCTGGCTGATATGTGTTACTGTTGTTATAGATGTTTGTGTATCACTGGCAGTTTGAATGTATCATGCAATTTATTCAATATCATTGAATTTTCAACTCTAAAAGAAAAGAACCTTCACTGGAAAAGGAGAAAAAAAACTTTAGGATTGCAGAGTAAAAGATAGGCTGGCGCTCTTTTGAGAGTGTCTGAGCTTACGTTTGATTGTGTCTGCTTCTATGCTAGCTGAATGGTAGCGCAAACGTGTTAGATTGAGAGTTCAAACAGGGAGGTAATTCTGAAGACTTATGTCCTTGTTAATATTTAAAAGAATTGACAGGCCGAGTTTATTAATGATGACACCAGTTTCAGTGATGTGCAGAATACCTTACTGTGTTGTGTTTCTTTGTGTGCGTTCGTGTTGTGTTGCGTCGTTGTGTGCTATTGAAAGTACTGTATAGTAATTTCAGCTTGTCGTCACAACTAAGTACAGGCTGCTCTTAATGGCGTGAATGCAGTGCCAATTTTTTCCCAGTTATTCAAGCTGGTTTTCTCGGAGAATTAGTCGAGTCAAATTTGTTTGTAAAAACACTTCGACAGGTGCCTGAAAGACAGGAAGAGAAGGGCAAATAGCACAAGACAAACAGTTTATAAATTAAGTCAGTCATGAACTGAGAAAGAGAGAGAAAAAAAAGACTCACGGACTCAGCAACAGCATACACTAATACACACCAGACACATTAATGCAGGATGTGTGTTCAAACACAATGCCAAAACATCAACCCACCAGATAATGAACAAGGTGTGTGTTATCTGCACGTTTCAACGCCAAAACAGAGTACTAGATATAACCCATCAGACCCCACCAGATAATGTAACAAGGGTGTGTGTTATCTGCACGTTTCAACGCCAAAACAGAGTACTAGATATAACCCATCAGACCCCAACAGATGAATGTAACAAGGGTGTGTGTTATCTGCACGTTTCCCCGCCAGAACAACATGCCAGGTGTAACTCACCGGACCACACCAGACATATTAAAGCACGGTGTGTTATCTGTACGTTTTACCCCCTCCCGCCCGCCCCCCCCCCCCCCAACCAAACAAAATGCCAGCTATAAGCCATCAGGCCACACTGGATGAATCTAACTCAGGACGTGTGTTATCTGCACGTTTCCCCACCAAAACAGAACGCCAGATATATCCCATCAGACCACACCAGATGAACTGAACGTATATAGGGCATGTGTTATCTGCACGTTTCCCACCAAAACAGAACGCCAGATATATCCCATCAGACCACACCAGATGAACTGAACGTAGGGCATGTGTTATCTGCACGTTTCCCCACCAAAACAGAACGCCAGATATATCCCATCAGACCACACCAGATGAACTGAACGTATATAGGGCATGTGTTATCTGCACGTTTCCCCACCAAAACAGAACGCCAGATATCACCCATCAGACCACACCAGATGAACTGAAGGTATATAGGGCATGTGTTATCTGCATGTTTCCCCACCAAAACAGAACGCCAGATATCACCCATCAGACACACCAGATGAACTGAAGGTATATAGGGCATGTGTTATCTGCATGTTTCCCCACCAAAACAGAACGCCAGATATCACCCATCAGACCACACCAGATGAACTGAAGGTATATAGGGCATGTGTTATCTGCATGTTTCCCCGCCAAAACAGAACGCCAGATATCACCCATCAGACCACACCAGATGAATCTAACACAATGTGTGTGTTATCTGAATGTTATCCCTGCCAAAACAGAATGCCAGATATAACATACAGACTCTACCAGATGAATTTGATGCAGGGTGTGTGTTATCTGCATGTTTCCCCACCAAAACACAATGCCAAATATAGCCCATCAGACCACACCAGATGGAGTTGACGCAGAATGTTCGTTATGCCAGATATAACCTACAGATTTTACCAGATGAATTTGATGCAGGGTGTGTGTTGTCTGTACTTTTATCCCGCCAAAACAGAAATGCCAGAGATAAGCCATCAGACCACACTGGATAAATCTAACGCAGAGTATGTGTTATCTGCATGTTTTCCCGCCAAAACAACATGCCAGATATGAACGACCAGACCACACCAGACATATTAAAGCAGGGCATTGTGTTACCTGCAAGTTTACCGCGCCAAAACAAACAGAAATACCACAGATAAGCCATCAGACCACATCAGATGAATCTAACGCAGGGTGCGTATTATCTGCATGTTTACTCGCCAAAACTGAATGCCAGATATAAGCCGTCAAACCACATCTGATGGAGTTAACGCAGAATTTTTGTTATCTGTATGTCCCGTCCCTTACCACCGCCCCGCCCCCCCCCCCCCCCCAAAAAAAAAAAAGAAAGAGAAAGAAATGTCAGACATTACCCACCGAACCGTACCAGATGACTTTGGCGCAGGGTGTGTTCTGTGTACGTTTACCCCCCCCCCCCCTGCCCCAAACAGAATGCCAGATACAGCTCACTGGACCATGAACACATGAACGCAGAGTGTGTGTTATGTGTATGTTTACCCCAAACAGAATGCCAGATACAACTCACTGGACCATGAACACATGAACGCAGGGTGTGTGTTATGTGTATGTTTACCCCAAACAGAATGCCAGATACAACTCACTGGACCATGAACACATGAACGCAGGGTGTGTGTTATGTGTATGTTTACCCCAAACAGAATGCCAGATATAACTCACTGGACCATGAACACATGAACGCAGAGTGTGTGTTATGTGTATGTTTACCCCAAACAGAATGCCAGATATAACTCACTGGACCATGAACACATGAACGCAGAGTGTGTGTTATGTGTTTTTTACCCCAAACAGAATGCCAGATATAACTCACTGGACCATGAACACATGAACGCAGGTGTGTGTTATGTGTATGTTTACCCCAAACAGAATGCCAGATATAACTCACTGGACCATGAACACATGAACGCAGAGTGTGTGTTATGTGTATGTTTACCCCAACAGAATGCCAGATATAACTCACTGGACCATGAACACATGACGCAGGTGTGTGTTATATGTATGTTTACCCCAAACATATATGTATATATGTATATATGGTTACCTCCAAAACAGAAATACCGCTTATAACCCTCCAAACCACACCGGATGAATTTAAACGCAAGATGTTTATCTACAGTAGTAAGAAACTCTGAGGAGAGCCAGACAGCAGAATGTCTTCAGAGGAGAAACCCCCGTCAAGCAAGAGTTTCCACCATCAACTCCTGACACTCTAAGGGGACCGGGCCGTATCCAGGTCAGGACTCCTGAATGTCCTTCTGCTGTTGCCATTGTGTTTACCTCCAAAACAGAACGCCAGATATATCGCAACAGACCCAACCAGATGAATTTACCGCAGGGTTTTCGATATCTGTGTACTTCTCCCCAAAACAGAAATGCCATACACAACTCACTGAACCACACCATATGAATTGAACGCAAGGTGTTTATCTGAATGTTTACCTGTAATACAGAGTGCCAGATACAAGCCATCAGACCACACCAGATGAAGTTAACGCTGGGTTTTTCTTATCTCTGTTATCTGCATGTTTGGCTCCAAAACAGAAATGCCAAACATAATCCTACGGATTGTAACGTACATTTACACTATCAAAAATAACTCTTAAAAGGTTCTTTTTCGGGATCCTTACATACATTACAAATTTATGTTTTACTGCCTAAAGGTGCTTATTTCAACATGACAATCTCTCTCTCTCTCTCTCTCTCTCTCTCTCTCTCTCTCTCTCTCCCCCTCTGTCTGTCTGTCTGTCTGTCTGTCTGTCTGTCTGTCTGGAAAATGAGGGCACTTGAAAATATAATGAAGTTCGTTGCCTACGAGTGTAAATAGAACAAGATTGAGGCAGCCGTGATGTGGTTTCTAAGAAGGATGTTGAGAGTTCCATGGACAGCAAAGAAAACAAACGAGACAGTCTTGGTGGAGGCAGACACAAGAAGATCATTCATAAGGAAGATCAGGAAAAGACAGGCAACATTTATACTGGAGGCTATTTTATGAGGAAAGGGGAATTAGAGCACCTGGTCACAACAAGAAAGCTGGTGGGAAAGAGAGCACAAGGTAGACCCAGGGAGAAAATATTGGACGGACTTGCAGGGTGGCTGAGGACAGAGAGGGTGGAAGATGTACTTGCGGCAACATGGGATAGATACACATGAAGAGCCATGATCTCCAACGCCATGCAGGCAGGGCACTTGATGATGATGATGATGATATGATGATGTGATGATGATGATGATGATATGATGATGAGATGATGATGATGACGGGCGTAAATTGCCAGAAAATATTTCTTCTCAATGCCAGACATTTGTCTTTTCTTGATTAGCAATTTATGACTATGGGTTTTAAAGTTTGTTTAATTAAAAAAGAAAAAGAACTCGACGAAAAAAAAGGACCAGAACAAATCGGTGGGGTTTCGTTGTTGTTATTGTTGTTGTTGTTGCTGTTAGGAATGTTATTCATGTTAGTTATGTTCATTTTGTCCCAAAGGATTTTACCATATGAATCCCATTAAGAGCGCGCTGTCGTGGTGCAACGAACGCCATCCTTTTTTGTGGGATCTTTTAGCGTGCACAGGCCAGAAGGCACACGAATCAGACCCGTTTTTTCGTCCCCTTCGGAAAGATTAGACGTTCAGTTCGATTTCCCGGTCAAACTAAGGAGAAAAATCGAGGTCTCAAGAAGAAATGAACTCGGGAACCTCGAGTCTAGTTACTGGCAGGCAAACGTCTGAACCATACTGCCAAATATTATTTCTTTGTCTGTTCTGTACTTCTTGAACTGAAATGATAATATTTTGCAAGTCAGACATTTTTCCGGTACCAAGAGTTCATTTTAGTGCACTTTCAGGCTTGATGATATACATACGAGCCCACGGTTTATTATCTCACTGGAAAGTGTAGCACCAAGGCCATCACACATTTCATGAAGAAAGAGACAGACAGACAGACAGCCAGAGAAATCTCTGTCAGGTACGAGAACTGACCGTGGGACCTATCGCTTTAAACATAGTGTTCTAACTACTTGGAAACGTTTTCACAACAGAGCTGTACAATGGGAAACGTTCAGTCTGCGTACTTTGCCCGTGAGGGAAGGAGATGAATAGATGACATTCTGGATATCACTACCCAGTATGATGACAATAATTATAATGAAAATGAAATTGTCATCATTAGTATTATTATGATCCTGATTATGATTCTCGTTGTAGTAAGAAACTCTGGGGAGAGCCGGACATCAGGTCTTCAGAGGAGAAACCGCCATCAAGCGTTTTGGCTCTTGATTCCTGACACTCTATGGGGGCCGGTCAATATCCAGGTCATGACTCATGGATGCCCCTCTGCTGTCGCCACTTTTTTTTCATCGAAATGTGTTCCCCCTGGAATCGAACCCGCGCATACCAGGTAGTCAGGTCTCTCAAGGCAAATCACCCTTGTGACGGATGTCTTAATCACTTGGCTATTGGTCACCTGCAACAGATGGGGTGATTTTAAACCTTGTAAAGTTCACTTTTTTCCTACTTGTCCAGATCCAGCTGGAACTCTTTTCCGCTGCTTCTGCTATTGCCTTCAGGGCTCTGGTCCTCTCTCTCCCCGAAATCCAGAGCTGCTTCATGAGATTATAAGCTGATGTACAGGTCTACAACCCCCTTGCTCCAACCTCTATGTTGTTAGTGGTGGTGTTCTTACTGTTGATGGTGTTACTGCTACTGATGCTGGGTTCATATAAACGTAGGCCTTTGTTGTAATAAGCTATATGTGGATACGATGCTGATGTTGGGTGATAGTGGCAATACAATGACAATTTTGTCATGGATGCGACCATGGATAGGAAATAAATGAGTATACATGTCAACTACGATGATGGTAATGATATTTACTGTCCGTTTATGTCAATACCAGTACCCTGGTCAGCTGACGTATCTGTTGTTGTGGGAGAAAAGCCGGTTGCCATGCTGAATATATCTCGTCCGGTAACTTTGGTTCAAATATATATCGGTGTATAATTGCTCATGTGTGTGTGATAGTGTGTGTGTGGTGTGTGTGTGTGTGTGTGTGATGTGGATGGTGTGTGTGTGTGTGTGTGTGTGTGTGTGTGTGTGTGTGTGTGTGTGTGTGTGTGTGTGTGTGTGTGTGTGTGTGTGTGTGTGTGTGTGTGTGTGTGGTGTGTGGTGTGTATGTGAGTGTGTGTGTGACACTACCTATCCACATTTACGTGAAAGACACTGGTGGCACTAGGAAACCTGAATCATACATCGAGAGCTAGGTCACTGCGTGCATCAATTGTTTGACGTAAGACTTGCTTGTGACGCCTGTATCGCAATTGTTGACACGTGTGAAATATGGTAACAGTGTTCAAACAATCATTCTCTCTCTCTCTCTCCTCTCTCTCTCTCTCTCTCTCTCTCTCTCTCTCTCTCTCTTCTCTCTCTCTCTCTCTCTCTCTTCTCTCTGCTCCTCTCTCTCTCTCCTCTACTCTCTCTCCTCTCTTTCTCTCTCTAGCTCCTTCTCTGTATGCTCCATACAACCAGTCATCCTCTCTATCCCCCTCTCTCTCCCTCCTCTCTCTCTCACTCTCTTTTGCTCTCTCCGTAGCTCCATCTCTCTGTATCTCCACACCTAGTCATCCTCTCTCTTTCTCCTCTCTTTCTTCTCTCTCTTGTCTCTCTCTGTCTCTCTCTTCTCTCTCTCTCTTCTCTCTCTTCTCTCTCTGTCTCCTCTCCTCTCTCCTCTCTCTCTCTCTCTCTCTCTCTCTCTCTCTCATTTTGCCGTTTACTTACAAATTCTACTTTAAACAACTACTGTGCACTGATCTGATTTGTGTTGGCCAGAACGTTATGTACAACTCCCAGCCCCTCCATGTCGAAACAGCTATGTGCATGCTTAGAACAATAAACCATCAAGAGCCAACCTCTCCAGGCTCTCATAGGGGGCAGTTTACTTATCACCCACCGTCCTCCTTGTGGTATTCTGCTTAAGAGAAATAAACAGTTTTCGGTTGGGAGCTATCTGTACTAGGCCATCTCCAGAGTCAGCGAAAGAACAGGAAGACACAGGACCGATAGAGAGAGATAGAGGCAAACACATACACACATAGTGACAGAGAGATGAAGAGAGACACAGAGAGAGAGAGACAGACAGACAGACAGACACAGACAGAGAGAGATGCATACAGAGATGCAGACAGAGTGAGAGAGGGACACACACACACCACACACACACACACACACACACACACACACACACACACACACACACACACACACTCACACACACACACACACACACACACACACACACCACACACACACACTCACACAACACACTCACACAAACACACACACACACACACACACACACACACACACACACCACACACACACACACACACACATACAGACAATGAGACAGACACAGAGGACACTTACAGAGAAGACAGACAGACAGACAGAGACAGAGGGAGATTTCTGTCTCCACCACGCTATCCCCTGGTCAGTCTGAATGCGTCCAACTCTTACTGAAACGGGAATAAACCATGTAATAAACACTCTCACTTATTTTCCTGACGATAGTATACAAAACAGAAAACCAAAACAAACAAGCAAGCAAACAACCAAATGAACGAACGAACATAAACAGCACGGCTTTAAAGAAAGGATCTGACTTATGCATTAATTAAGTTTCGTTTTGCTTCTGGAAGGATTTACCGCATTCGAACAATTCCACACGTGATCCATTCAAATCTGTCAGCAATTATCTAGCACACTCCTTGAGCCTGCGCGAAACTCTGTGTAAGCTCGAGCCATGTACCCCAGAAAATTCTAGCTGTGGAGTTGTAATCACCGTCCGTAATTAATACCGATCCGTTTATATTGCAGGAAAAAAATGCTAGTTCACACCCTCCCTCCCTTTCCACTGTCAGAGAAATACATCCATATGGACGGACACAAACGTAATCAGTGACTGTCTGAATATATGTTCCATCTACCTACTTCGTTATTCTATTTTTCTTGTTGCTCTTCGAGAGGTTGATCAAAATAACAAGGAAGGGCTGGGAGAAAAAAAGGAAAGAAAAGAAAAACAGATTGCAAAACAAATACAGAGAAAAGGGGGAAAGAAAGAAATGAAGGAACGAAAGAAAGAAGAAAATGAGAGAAAGGGAAGAGAAAGAAAGAAGCAAACGGACAAAGACAAGGATAATGATGACAAGGAACGTTGCGCAATTATTTTGACGAAGGCGTAGGACGAGAAGACGGAGCCGTGAGACACAATTGTGCGCAGTACTCGTAACTGTTGACCTTTTAAATACGCCTTGTTCATTTCATACCTTATGGTACTGTCCTAATCCCTTGCTCGTCTTAGACAGGGTTCTCAGTGCCTCATTTCGTCTGTCTGTCTTTCCGTCTGTCTGTCGGTCTGTCCGTTTCTTTCTTTCTCTGAGTCTTGACTGATCTCTCTCTCTTCTCTCTCTCCTCTCTCTCTCTCTCTCTCTCTCTCTCTCTTCTCTCTCTCTCTCCCGTTCCTTTTTTTTTTCGTACACGAATGTTTATCTTGAGTACAGAGATCCTGATCTTCGTATATGTCCAATGTATTTACATTCTCATGTAAAATATATCACTTACTGCCTAAAATTAATCAGAGTTGATAGCAGTAGAGCTTATAAGACGATTTAATTATAGTGATAAGAAGACGTGGGCTTGCAATAGGTGACTATGTTTTCCTACAGATTTGGTTATGTATTGGACAGTCTGGAGATCCATTGTATTTCTGGGTCCTTGAATGTTTTTTACAGCCAATTATTGGTTGTGTGTGGCTGAGGCCGGTTGGCAGGACTATATACGGAGTAGTGCCTGCCAGAATTTGAGATAGACGAGAAAAAAGAGCGGGACCATGAAAACATGAAAGAACCAGACAAACAAAGGAGAGGATGGCCACTGCAGTCTATCATAAGGAAAAGAGAGAACAGCCTGGTGGCGCAGTCATCATCATCGTCATGATCATCATGTGCCCTGTTGCATGGTGTTGGAAATCATGGCCCTCCATACGAATCTATCCTTTGTCGTTGCTAATACATCTCCCACCCTGTCTGTCTTCATCCATTCTGCATATCCGACCAATAGTTTATTCCTGGGTCTACCTGGTGCTCTCTTTCCCTCCAGCTTCCCTGTTGTGACTAGGTGCTCAAATTTTCCTTGCCTCATAAAATATCCTATAGATGTTGCTTTTCGTTTCCTAATTTTCTTCATTAATGTTCTTTTCGACTTTGCCTCTTTTAAGACTGTCTCGTTTGTTTTCTTTGCTGTTTATGGAACTCCGCATGCTTGTTATAAACCACATTTCCGATGCCTCAATCCTGTTCTGATTTTTGTGTTAACTATCCACGCTTTACATCCGTACAACGTCGCGCAGTCTCAGTCAGAAATTATAGCTTCTCGTGTTAGGTGGTGGCGTTCTGAAAAGGTCGTTCCAGAATAGTGGGGTTGGGGTGGGGGCTTTATGTCCTGATCTCAATGGTGACCTCAGTTTAATTAAGGTTTCCTCAGATATTTTATTGCCTGGGGCATGTTCACATTGAGGTGTTCGTTGTTGGTGATGGGATGAGGTGATGGTCTCTTTAGCAGGGCCCCACTCACTTGCTGTGGCTCTGTGACGGTGCGATAACTGTCATTCACGACATTGGGGATCATCAGGCAATGTCCTTAGTAAGCTGAATCAGGGCAGGCATGACTGAACTCCATCCAAGTCAACCAGCAACGGTGCAACGTCTCATCTGGTGAATGGCCTCACGGATCCTGCGGATTTCCTGGCACTGAGATGAGAGCTGAACGAACTCTGATTTGATGGGGTGTAGATCAGCAGCGGGGGAGCAATCCCACTGAAGCGGCGAGGATATGTGGCCAAAAAAAGGGGAAGGGGGGGGGGGGGGGGGAAGGAAGCAATATTAAAAAAAAAAGAAATATATTGTAATAAGATAAATTGTATACAGAAATACATTACATTATAATCAAATGAAGAAATGATTATTTTATTTTTTTTAAAAAGCAAAAAAAAGCACCACACAGACCCCGGGAGAAATATTAGATTTCCGGAGTGGATGAGGGCAAAAAGGTTGGGAGATATACTTGCAGCGACAAAAGATAGATTCGTATAAAGGGCCATGATCGCCAACGCTATGCGACAAACCACACGACAATGATGAAAACAAACTAACAATTAAAATGTTTCAAAAGTAGAAAGAGAAAAGAAGCGAACAGAGAACAACAAAATCTTAAAGAGAAAAAGACACAGCCAACAAACAAACCCAGAAGAAAGCAAAGAAACAAAGGACAGGATAACGAGGACAATGAACTAAGCAAGGTAATACAGAAGGACCTTGCGCAACCGCTTTGACGAGGGCGGACAACGAGGAGACGGATTCGTTAGACACATTCTGTCCAATACCAGTAAATGTCGATCTTTTAACGTACAGCTTGCAGCTTGTCCGGTTCATGTCCTATTGCACTTTTGCCTTGTTCGCTTTACATTGTCCTAAGTGACCCCCCTACACACACACACACACACACACACACACATACACGCGCGCGCGCGCGCGCACACACACACACACACACACACACACACCTCTTTCTTTCTTTCTTAATCACTGTGACTTAGCTCTCTTTCACTCCCCTCTCTCCATCCTTCCCTCTCTCTTCCCTCTCTTAATCACTGTGACTTAGCTCTCTTTCACTCCCCGTCTCCATCCTTCCCTCTCTCTTCCCTCTCTCTCCTAATCACTGTGACTTAGAGACTGGGCTAATGGGGTCTTATTTCTGCACATATAGATTACGACCGAAGTATCGGTCCAAAAATCAACTTACTGGTCATTGTTCAGAAGGAAGAGAGATTGCTCAAAGAAGTGGGGAAAAGGTAAGCAGCGATTGGGATTAGAGCAGAGAGAAGGGGAAAAAATTAATACAGACTACAACGGAGAGAGGGGGAAAGAATTAGTAGAGAGTACAGCGGAGAGAAGGGGAGAGAATTATTAGAGACTACAGCGGAGAGAGGGGGAAGAATTAGTAGAGAGTACAGCGGAGAGAAGGGGAGAGAATTATTAGAGACTAAAGCGGAGAGAAGGGGAAAGAATTAATAGATTGAGCGGACAGAAGGGGAAAGAATTCATAGAGATTAGGGCGGAGACAAGGGGAGAGAATAGAGATAGAGCGGAAAGAAGGGGAAAGAATTCACAGAGACTACGGCGTTGAGAAGGGGAAAGAGTTAATAGAGATAAGAGCGGAGAGAAGGGGAAAGAATTCATAGAGACTAGAGTGGAGAGAAGGGGAAAGAATTCACAGAGACTACGGCGTTGAGAAGGGGAAAGAATTAATAGAGATAAGAGCGGAGAGAAGGGGAAAGAATTCATAGAGACTAGAGTGGAGAGAAGGGGAAAGAATTCATAGAGACTAGGGCGTTGAGAAGGGGAAGAATTAAAAGAGATAAGAGCGGAGAGAAGGGGAAAGAATCTAATAGAGACTAGAGCGTTGAGAAGGGGAAAGAATTAAAGAGATAAGAGCGGAGAGAGAAGGGGAAAGAATCTAATAGAGACTAGAGCGTTGAGAAGGGGAAAGAATTAAAAGAGATAAGAGCGGAGAGAAGGGGAAAGAATCTAATAGAGACTAGAGCGTTGAGAAGGGGAAAGAATTAAAAGAGATAAGAGCGGAGAGAAGGGGAAAGAATTAATAGAGACTAGAGCGTTGAGAAGGGGAAAGAATTAAAAGAGATAAGAGCGGAGAGAAGGGGAAAGAATCTAATAGAGACTAGAGCGCTGAGAAGGGGAAAGAATGTAACAACTTTTTTTAATGGATACAAACCTTTGGTTCGTTCCTCTCGGAGCATAGATTTCAGCAGAGATTAAAAAAACCTGGAACTCTTTGTTGGTTCCTTATATTTCTGACAATTACTTATCTAATTAAAGATATACCTGAATATGTATGAAGTGTCATTTAATTAACGCTTGTGCCCTATAATAACAATTGATTATAAATTATGCTCAATGCTATATAGAATTCTTTACTTAACTGAGACATACACTGCACTACTTTGAAATATAAGGCACGTGTGTCTGTAGTACACTGATTTAAGAAGAAGAAAAAAAGTTGGTAGCAAGGAGATAAAAAGTTGTTCTTCATAGATTTTAACAGTTTATGCCGTAGACAATGAAAAAAAAAAAAGCTAGATCTATCAAAATTTAATCAAACGGGTTTATCTTCATGAGGAATCATTATCTTATTTGTTTTCCCCTAAATTTTGTATATTTGGGGGGGGGGGGGGTTGTTTTGTTTGTGTTTGTTTGTTTGTTTGTTTGTCTGTTTTTTGTCGTCTTTTGGGTACATTTGACAAAGGTCAGTTGGTCGGAAATCTGCGCCTGTCTTGTTTTGTTAAATAAGCGTTGTGATTCTATGTCGTGTTTTTATGATTCACATAACAGTTGAAAAATCCCTGTAAGTGCATTTTGTAAAATACTAACGTCAGACAGACTGAAACAGATGAACAAACCGATACGACAGGTTGATCTGAATCCATCTGCTCAGACACGTGTGGGTGGTGGAGAGGATTAGCGGAGGGGGGGAGGGCTGAACCAAACGTGGGCAGAAGTTAGAAGGATGTCAGCGACAATGATCAATGAGTAGAGTAGGGGGGGGGGGGGGTAATGCAGAGAACTCTGCAGACAACGGTAAAATCATAGGGCGGAATAGGGAAGGGGGGGGGTTGAGAAAAGTTGGGAGGAGGGGTGGAGAGAGAAGGAAACTGAAAGAGTGAGCACAGCGAAAGATGTTTGGCGGTGTGTCACTCTCCATCATCATCATCATCATCATCATCATCCCTAGTGGTAATGACGTAGCGTTTGTTAACAGTCGACTCCCACATTATGACCTACCTCAGTACCTCCCAGCACTGTGTGTGCGCGTGTGCATGTGCGCGTGTGTGTTGGCTAAGTGTAAGTAAACACAGATCAAAGACAACAACAAACAACATTTTCCCCCCTAATAATCTACCCAGAGGGCTTCTTCAAGCGGGGAGGGAAGGGAGGCGATGTAATCGCAGGTAGTTGTTTATTCTCTTCTTTTTTTTCCATTTTCGGAGATGGATGTCTGTGTGTCCGTCAATCTCTCTGTCTCTGTCTATCTGTGTGTCGTGTTCGCAAGGTTTTCTCAGCTGTTTCTGGACAGATCTTTACCAAACCTGGGCCAACGGCGTGAAACTTGAGGAGCTGCAAATGCATAAGTTTGGAAATCGTGGCACCAAGGTCAAGGTCATATCTGCAAAAAATATAGTGCCTAAAATCAGCACTTTTTTCAGGAATATGCGTGATTAGAACGTTCTTACAGTATTTTCATTCCGTTTTCACTGTTGTGATTGTTTACCACTGTCCTCGTTTCAAGTCAGTTTTTAGTTCATGTGATTTTTTTAAAGGTTAAAGTGACCTTTGGGGTGTTAACTTTATTTGGTTTGTTGGTGTTTGGTTGGTTAGTTGGCTGGCTGGTTTCTTGGTTGGTTGGTACATGGTTGGTTGGTTGTTTGGCAGGCTGGTTGGCTGGCTGGCTGGCTGGCTGGCTGGCTGGTTGGTTGGCTGGTTGGTTGGTTGGTTAGTTTGTTTGCTGTGTCAGCTTCTTGCACCACCTCACTGGTGTCGCTACTACGCTATTCATTGGGGCTCACAATACACCATTAACCCCAAGATCTTTCAATCATAGTCCCAGTGCCCATAAAAACCAGAGCTGTCGTGCTGCCCAAATGTGCCAACATTTTTCTGGTTGATTCCTTGAGCCTGCGCAAAACCCTGACAATGTCTTGACGTGATAATGGGAGAAGGCGGGGGGGGGGGGGAGCAGGTAGTGAAACTGAGACAATAAATTGACTCTACCAGACTTAATGTTGTTAAAAGCCCAGCCAACTGCGTAAGCCATATCAGGGCTAACTTTATCAGACTCTACTAGATGAAACAGGACGAAATGTACAAGGACGAGACGAAACAGGGCAAAATGTAACAGGGCGAGATGGAACAGGGCAAAATGTATTAGGGCGAGATGGAAAAGGGCGAAATGGAACAGGGCAAGATGGAACAGGGCGAAGTGGAACAGGGCAGAATGGAAAAGAGCGAGCTGAGACACGGCAAAATGTAACAGGGCGAGATGCAGGGCAAATTGGCACTCGAATGCAAGGCGAATGGAACAGGGCGAGATGGGAAGTGGCGAATCAGAACGTGTCCATTGTCAGGACACACGTTTTGGGTACGGTTATCCACCGACGTCTGATGGCTTCAGTCAGACACCAATCCAAAAACAGCAGGCAGACTATCAGGCTTTATCTTCTCACGTTTGACACGTTAAACTCAGACCACAGACAGCGCAATTATAAACACAAAGAAAACCCCAGAGTCTGCAGACGCAAGAACAATAAGAACGATAACAGTGCAGAAGAAAACATCCTGCCACTGGCTCAGCATAAAGATTTTAAGATCTATCAGAATGAAGTATTCCAGAAGGTAAGGAAACACAAGGTACCGCAGAACAAAAAGAACAGGGGTCAATGACCCAAAGAGATAAAATAAAAAATAAAAAACCAACGGAACCGTACGGAAGGGATGGAAAACGTCTTCAGACTGACAGGACAAAAAACAAACAAACAAATAAGGAAACAAACAAACATCCTCAAACTGACAAGACAAGAAACAGACAAACAAAACCAACCAACCAAACAAATATATAAATAAATTGCATAAAAAGGCGTTGGAGAACAGAGTTCAAATCATCCTAACTCAAGAAAAGAAACTTTTGAAACATGGAAACCAAAACAACCAGAGGCAGGAAAGCATGGCCTCCAGACAGTAAAATAAAGGATCCTGAAGCAGTGAAAGCAAAACATCCTGATGCAGAACAAGCAAACATCTTGAGGTATGGGAAACAAAACAGCAGACAGAAACAAGCACTGCCTTGGCTTAAGACATGAAAATAGACAGCCAGCAGAAAAAAAAAGTTCCAATACGTTAACAGTCCAGAAAGTAACTGAAACATGAAACTAAGATTTGAAATCCTAAGTTCAATCCCATGTCACACCGCATACAAAATTGGTCCGCTGGCTCATTCATCTGATTGGCTAAACTTAATTGCGGTGCCAGCTTCCATGCCATTCGACAAAAGATTGATAATCTCAGCCTTATTCTATTTGAAATATTTGCTCGCGCAAGTTTTGTGTCGGCCTGAAGAGTCTTATATGTCACTGCTATCACACCTAGTTAAAATATTTATATGTTTTTCAACTGTTCAAATGCGATAAATCTTTGTTAAATCAGTTCCAAATCTTGAACAGGAAGGAGAGAAAACAGCGTGGGATAGTGAAAACACAGACCTTGGAACAAGGACAGAAAACATCGACAGGCAGGGAAATACAGCCGTCTTAGAACAGACAAAAACAAAAGGCATCACAGCAAAAGCTAAAATGAAAAACAAACTTACACGGAACGAAAAGCACGTAAGAAAGGTACAGTAACACCCCTCCCATCTTCCGCGCCTGCCCAAAGGCATGCACAATAATTAAACAGAAATAACCAATCACAATAATAAAAATAAATGAATAAAACAAACGGTCAAACAGAAACTTTTACAGAGGCAGGGTAGAAACGACCACAGAGAAAAGTAAAACACAAGATTCCACAGGACATACAGAACAAAACACAGACTAATAAAATGTCAGAAAAACAGAGGGGAAAATCGCAACATCGTGCACAGAGAGAGAGAAAACAGACGAACAGAGTCTTCTTGAGGACGAAGAGACAGGCACGTAGCGCCTTCAACAGAAGGAAGCAGACTTTCTCAGAGAAAGCCTAAGTCAGCACAAAGGCAACTCACAAAACTGCCTTGAACACAGAAACAGACTGACAATTTCACACAAGCAAAGATGTTCTATGGCAGCAAAGTTTACAATCCAGGAGCAAAGGAAAAAGGAACCGTTGTAAACATTGTAAACAAAATGTTACGAGGGCATGTACAATGTATACATTACGGCATTCTGCTGAAACACTCATGTGAACAGAAAGTGGGATGGAAGGGAAGAGTACGTAGAATACGTTGGGACCGGTGCAAATGGGTGAAGACGCGCATGACGGAAGTCTCGTAGGTTCTGTTCCTGACAGGAGTGAGGCAGACCCAAGTTCATGGCCAGATAATTTATGTGTGCTACACAGGTCAGTAATAGCTTCCCTATGGTCTTGGGGAAAAAACGGGCAAAACATCTTAACTTGCACACGAAGGACATAACTCTTGAGAATTATCTCCTATGTTGTACTTCTCAAATCTAACTGTGTTAGATTTGAGAACTGAATGGGTAGCGCAAACTGTGTTAGATTTGAGAAGTACAACATGGGAGATAATTCTCAAGAGTTATGTCCTTTGATTAATATTATAAAAATTCTCCCTGCTTCCCTCTGAAATCTTTGGTATTGCACACGAAGGACTAAATACAGATCTTTTGGATGAGGCGATAAACCGAAGTCCTGTGTGCAGCTGGAACTCGGCGCTCGTTACAAATCCCATGACAACAATGGAGTTATCCTTAGCAAAATTCCCCAAATCCACATTGAAATTGTAAGCAGAAAACACATCTGTAGGGAAAGTGGATGGCGCTGCACTTCGGAAGGCAGTCTGACTTTCACATGGTCAGTACGCTGTGCCAAGCAAGGAAGAAATACAGATACAAATAAACACAACTATAACACTAAAGAACAATGAAACACTGCTGTATGTTCTGATAAGACTTGTATAGCTGCATGACTATCTCGGTTCCGTTTTAGTGTGCCCAAGACGACGTTCGTGTGTCTTTGCGTAGATGTTATCACATTAGCTACAACATTGGCCTATACCATTGTGTTGTTTCCATCTCTTGCACAATGAAGCAAGCAGCCTGCTCTTTTGGCCATCAAACAGCTTAGAATTTGTGCTCTTTCAGTAATCAGATATGAATCTATATCAGATGTGGTCATATAAAAAAAAAACGCTGCGGAACGTGTGTGTGTGTGTGTGTGTGTGTGTGTCTGTCTGTCGTCTGTCGTCTGTCGTCTGTCTGTGTGTATGTATGTGTTTTTCTCTCTCTCTCTCTCTCTCTCTCTCTTCTCTCTCTCTCTCTCTCTCTCTCTCTCTCTGTCTGTCTGTTGTCTGCCTGCCTGTGCTATCGTGTCTCTGTTGTCTATCTGCTGTTCGTAATGTGACAGTAGAGGGAAAATCCTTTCCTGTTACAAAATCCCTTCTTGGTCATATGACTTCAGTCGCCGAATTATCTGACAGTTACATGCTCGGAACTGCAGTTTGAAGAAGAATGATTCAGCGTTCCCGCACACTGCCATATACGCTCCGTCCAAATCTGCCAGCAATTATATGATGAATTCTCCGACTTGTACAAAACCCTTTCGATGGCAAGGTTGGAGGGAAGGAGGAGAGGCGGGTTGTGGTGGGGTAGGGTGGGGGTGCTGATGCCATCAGAATGATTGACATCAGTCAGAACAACACGACGTGTCAACGAAGTGCGTTTGTAATAAAAACGGGCGCAAAACGGAATGCTAACAGTCACAGGTGGTTTTCATGTAAGCTACACGCCTTTTGCTTCAAAATGCTCTGGAAGACAGAGTATAATCGGTTTCACTGTAGACATGGACAGTTTACTGTTTTTCTGTATCTATGGTTTCACTTCGCTCAGTTTTACGAGGCACGGGTGATTCCATCTGCGCTACATCACAAAGATTCTACACGATGGAGATTCCACATAACCATGACAAAAACATGTGCATGGATCTACGTGTGTCGAGATCTTCATGTTGTAGTTAATACATGGATAAGATCAAGATGAAGAAGGCTGGATTAATAGGCAGGCAACGGGCCAACAGACAGAAAAAACCTGCTCCATCAAAATGACTCGGCTCTGTAAGCTGTTCTTATAGCGAGCGGCTTGATACAGATGACTCCTATAGACTTTCAGCATTAGTTATTCAGTAAATGGACTTACGAGTGTGTGGTGTGTTGAAGAGCCCAGATGATCGGCGAGGGGGCGTATGACCGAAAAGATGGAGAAGATGAGCAGACAAAAAGAGAGAAAGAGAAAAAGAAAAGAAAAGATGCCAACAGAAAAATCACGAGTGGAAGACGGAATGAAAAAAGACTATACAGAAATATGAACCATCAAAACGTTTTAAACGTTTTTATTGATCATGACCGCTAAAAAGGTAGGTCCTACACTACAATGCATAAAACATGCTTCCGGCTAAGTGCTGAGGTTGGGTATAACATATCGGACCAACACTGCTGATGCTGCTATCGGTTGCTGCCGTTGTTGTTGTTTCTGTTGTTGCTGGAGCTGCTGCCACTGTTGTGGTGAATCTTTGTTACTGACTAAAACAGGAATCATCGTGGAAGCCAGTACCGGCATGCTACTGTCTAAACAGTAACCAAGGGGAACAACTGCACTCTGAATAGCACACGTCACAGCTTTACCCTTCAGGTGTTGGTAGACGAAGCAGAGATATTTTCTTTGGCTGAAATTCTGGGCTCTGTGTATATGTGTGTTTTGGCGTGTCGTCTGCGCTCTTCCTAAACTGTTTGTGTCGAGTGGCCCAAGTTATACAGAGCATCTCTTGGATTTTCTTCAGCATCATCACCATCTTCATCATCTTCATCATCGTCATCGTCATCATAGCTCTGTAAGGAGTAGTGATAAATATCAAACTATCACAAGACTGGAAGCCATGCACAAGTTCCTACTGTTTATTGGTACTGCTCTGTACATATACATTGTAGTTTCTGGTCATCCCTCTGTGAATGGAATCACTTATGAACAGAACAAAGTAATTAATGCACGGACGGTTCCTCTGACCGCTGAATCGAAAGACGGTAATTACAGATGTGACCGAGTGCATTTCTTGTTTACGATCTTAATTTGAATGACTCGACATTTTATGAACCTTTGACGGCCTAAAATCGTGCATCGCGCGGCACACAATACACCTCAGCGACACAATGAAAACCAAGACTTCAAAGACGGTATTCTCTCATTATATTGATCCATCAGTCTGCATGAAATCTGCATATGCTGTCAGAATTTCCATAGCAGAAACGCACTCTGAAAAACACACACATTGACGGTTTCTGTAAAGAGTGTTGCCTTTGTGTGTTTCTTTTTCCTGCGTGGCAGGTAAATAAAGAGAAAAAGAAGGTCAGGCAGTACAGTGGTTTTAAGGATCAGTATTGTCTGAAGTGAATGGCAGCGAGGTCCCACCAGAGCAGACAAAGAAGATCACAGACCGGTCACACAGGCCTCTTGAGATTTGTATCCCGGTGGACTCAGCTGTGCAAAATCACATACTTTCTAGTTGAGTGTGGAGAACTCAAGCTGTTAGGCGAATTGACCCCCTCCCATTCCACTATGTTGTTGCACAGTCTGCATCTTTGATGGGCGTGTATGTTTGGTGTTTTTGTTTCCATAAGCTTAACGTGCACATTTGATATACTGCATGTGTATACACACGGAGGGCAGTATAGGGCAATGGCAGGTCTGCACACATGTTCGACCTGGGAAATGGGAAAAATCTCCACCTTTAGCAACAGGCAGAGGTGTCTAGGCGAATCGAACCTGGACCTTCTGTTGGAATCCGACTTTTACCCATTGACTACCACTGATCGTGATATACTGACAGCTAGCCATTTAATGTAGTCTGTATCAACTCTTAGTTACTACTATTAGTATTATTACTATATCACATAGCCGTGAGGCAAAATTCAGTATATCATCCATCACTGCCCACTCTTTATTTTCATCATGTAGAAACCAGAAAATATATCATAGCATCACCATTAAGCCTGTCTCAATTACCTACGAAGAAAAACCAAGACAGAAAGTAGGGGATCACAGCAACTTCTCGAACGTCTTTCGAACATGTGTTTGGCGTAGTTAATGACGTCGGCCGCCTCCTTCAAACCTGCCTAACTCGTCACTCAAACTTCCATAAACAGCCCAAGAGGCGGATGTATTTTCATCAAATATGAAAACACTCACAGGTCAGCAAACATCTTGCTGTTTCTTCTCGCTATTTATTGCCACAGTTATCCTCTCATGTGCGAGATCATCTCCCCAATCCCGCTTGATCACAAGTCTGGCGCTGCGAGCAGGATGTATATACAATCGTAAACGAGTGGTGCACCAGATTACGTGAGGCTTACAGCCAGTAAATCAAGCACGGTCTGAAAGCATCGCCAGCGCGTGAGGTCCGTACGCAGGTTTTTAGCATTAGTCATGATTAGGTCAGATCCCCATCATACGGCATATGTCGTACATCAAATATGGAATCATCCACGTCCTGTAACACCCCTCACCTTCCGTCCCCGCTATTAAACTGAAGCCCTAAAAAGTTCTTTTTCGGCATACTGCACGATCGAGAAAAAAAATAAACGAAAAAAAAATATGTTGCTTGGGAGAACAAGAGGGAAAGGTGGGAGTGTTCTGCAATATCAGTATGGCACGCCCAATCACCATCCTGAACTCTCCTCCCCCCCCCCCTTTCTCAAACTGTTCTTTTCCGGAACCGCTAGCCTGCCGCACTTACGTGATTAGTACTTGGCAGTATAAGAAACGCATTGCCCATCAAACCACAGGACACCATACAGTGCCATGTTAACTAGCACATACCACGTTGTCAGACTATCACTGACGATGTATCAGGACCCATGCTGGTATATAGTGCACAAGTTGATGATGATGATGATGATTGTGGTGATGGTGATGAGGGTGATGATGATGATGATGATGACGACGACGATGATGATGATGATGATGATGACCGATGACGACGATGACGATGATGGACTTGCCGTTCATCCTATCGCATAACTAAACTATCCAGCATTCTTAATTATCTGTTATGTTTTAGATGCTGTACAAAATCACCAAGGCCATATCTTTTCATTATCATGATCAACAAAAGTTATCTGTAGTATGAGTATTTGTCAGGCCGCATCTCGGAAAAAAGACTACAATGACTGAGTTTGCTGAAAATCTGTGTACACTGTGTGTTACGTGTTTTTGCTCTACCCTCCTCATCTCTGTCTGTCTCTCTCTCTGTCTCTCTGTCTCTCTGTCTCTCTCTCTCTCTCTCTCTCTCTCTCTCTCTCTCTCTCTCTCTCCCCTCTGTGCGTGTCGTGCATATGTATGTTGTGTATATATATATATATATATATATGTATATATATATAGTTGTGTTTTATTGTTGTGTTAGTGTGTGTGTGTATTAGTATGTTGTGAGTGTGTGTGTGTGTTGTGAGTGTGTGTGTTGTTTGTGTGTGTGTGTGTTTGTGAGTGTGGTGGTGTGTGTGTGTGTGTGTGTGTGTGTGTGTGTGTGTGTGGTGTGTGTGTGTGTGTGTGTGTGTGTGTGTGTGTGTTGTGTGTGTGTGTGTGTGTGTGTGTGTGTGTGTGTGTGTGTGTGTGTGTGTGTGTGTGTGTGTGTGTGTGTGTGTGTGTGTGTGTGTGTGTGTGTGTGTGTGTGTGTGTGTGTGTGTGTGTGGTGTGTGTGTGTGTGTGTGGACATGTCGAACACGCAAAAATTTCTCGCCCACAGAATTTTCTCAAAGTATGACAATATCTCACCAAACTGATTCGGACAGCAAACGGCATACACCCTAACAAATACTGAACGCGTAGATCCGATGACGACAAGGCTTTTCGTAATTATTGTTATTTTAATAACACCATGGCCCAAACTGTAAATAGACGGCAAAGATTAGCCTGCTAGCTGCTTGTGATGTTTGCTAGCACTGCTTTACACATCTAGATTAGCTGTCTTGTGTTTGATGACGTGAATAAGTAAATTTGAAAGATCAGAGTCCCATTTCAGTATTGTTTAATCTACAAACACACACAGCGCAGAGGCAGAGCTCACGATCACGTCTTTCGATCTGACTGCACGGGTTTGGACGGGTGCCAATCTCCCTTAACAAAAGAGAAAAAAAATCATTTCATGGTTGGGGCGCACACTTGGCTATGCTGTAAATGGGTTCCTGATCCTGTTCAGTGTTGGGGAAGGTGAAGCAGAGGGAAAAGAGATGGCCACCGTCCTTATCATGCTAGCCTCGACAAAAATTAAAGTCTCTACCACCTCACTCCCCTACGATCTCAGAGTTAACGAACAATGTGGAAAGTGATGGCAATGGCTGCTACCTTACCTCTGCTCTATCTGTGATGCATATACGTCGAAGGAAAATCAGGAAACCAGGAAAATGTGTGAATTTTTCAAGTGAAAACTGCGATCCCTGGACGAACTGAAATTCTTTTCCTTTGTAGAAACTGAATTTGAGATTTGCTTAGCTCATATGAGTGACTGATTTCTTCCCGTTAAGATACCAAGTTTGGGTATACTTTAAAAGCTGTGTTCAAACAATCCGTATTCACTTACTGTCTACATCATTTTGTCTTAACAAAAAGAAGAAGAAAAAAAGAAAGAAAGAAATCACTGTCATTAGCAAAGGAGCAGTCCTGCATTTCTAAGGAAAGGTGATATTACTTTTTGATGGTAAAAAAAAACAACAGAATTACGGATTCCAGTTTGCACAAATGAGAAGTTTCCAACTTTCTGAGGACATGTTTGTGCTCACTTTACGCTGGGAACGGGTCACATTTTCTTGCATTCCAGTTTCTCTTGTGAAATTGCAGCAAAACAAAACAGGAGAGTCACCTGGCCATACTGAAGTTCACATTTACAACAAAATATGGAGGCTGTTCAGCCTTCTAGGCCACACCTTTAGCACTAAGAGCTCGTTTTCTGCATTTTCGTGGTCACATCTGGTCCTCAAGGGCATATCGGCAAACCAACGGTCGGATCACCTGGCTCATTATTTTACCGTCTCACCGGAAACAAGATAAATGTACTGTGAAGACCAAAAACAAACAAAAAACCCGCTGGCATGGCTTGACTATTTGAAAAAATTACCAGGGAAAAAAAGATATCGTTGTTATCATCTGCGGACTGTCTACAAAACTGAGTGCGGTGTACTGCTCGTGTGTGTTATATAGTGTGCGCGCACAGCGTGTGTGTTTCGTGTGTCTGTATGCATGTGTGTCGTGTATATATGTGTGCCCACGGTGTGTGTGTGTTTGTGTGTACGTGTATGTGTGTCTTGTGTTTGTGCCAATGATGTGTGTGTGTGCGTGTGTGTGTTTACGTGTGCTGTGTGTATGTGTGTCTGTGTATATGTGTGCCTCTGTGTGGGTGTGCGTTTGTGTGTGTACGTGTATGTGTGTCTATGTGTTATGTGCCAATTAGTGTGTGTGTGTGGGGTTTGTGCGTGCGTGACGTGCATGCATGTGCTGTGTGTTGTCCTGGTAGTGAGTAAGGTGGGTGTTGTATCAGGTGGGAAGCATCTGCAGTACCGTATTCAGCATGACGTGTATGTGTGTAAGCTACAGGTATGCCGGAGTAGCGCACCGTTATGCTGTCTGTGGACTATCCTTCATTCATGCCACTTCCGAGCTTTTGGCTAGTAGGAAGCAAGATTGACAACAAGGCCAAACTTAACACACAGGCAAGAGAACAAACACGACCACAACAACACACACACACACAGAACACAACACAGACACACACACACACACACAACACACACAGACACACAACAACACACACACACACCAACACACACAGACACACACACAACACACAACACACACACAGACACACACAACACACACACACACACACACACACACACACACACACAACACACACAACACACACACACAACACACACACACACACACACACAGACACACACACACACACACACACACACACACACACACACACACACACACACACACACACACACACACACACACAACACACACACCACACACACACACACCAGCACACACACACACACACACACACACACAGACACACACAGACACACACAGACACAACACACACACACACACACAACACAACAAGACACACACAAGACACACACAGACACACACACACACACACAGACACACACAGACCACACACACACACACACACACACACACACACAACACACACACACACACACACACACACAAACACAGAGTGTGCTTGAGGGCGAGTGGAAGAAAAGTTGAGAATTCGTTTCGGGTATATACCTACCTGTGACCTTGAGTTTTGGTCACTGTGAGTGAGTGCTTTGGTGAATGATGCGAGTGCGCGCTTTCATTTGATTTTTAGATCAAGATTTGGCACCTTATTAATGCCATTACTAGTATAATCATCATCATTAATTCTATTACTACTAAATATTATTATTGTTGTTGTTGTTGTTGTATTTATTATTGCTGTTATTATTATTATTGTATATTATTATTATTATCATTATTATTATTATGTTATTGTTGTTATTATCATTATTATCTTCATCATCATTATCATACACACAGCTGGGGTGGGGGTGGGGAAGGGGAAACAGAGAAAGAGATATAATGGGAGAAGAGGTGACAGTAGGAGCAGAAGAAACAGAAAGGGTAAGGCGGTACTGCTTTGCACATATACCCGTACTTAGCTGCCTGTTGGAACAAACCGCGCTGCGTTTTTGCTGCTGACAGATAGATGGTTACCACAGCGTTGTTAAAGGTGAAATCACACACACATGCTTTAGTGTAGGTTTATCTGACTATGTTACCACAGCGTTGTTAAAGGTGAAATCACACACACATGTTTTAGTGTAGGTTTATCTGACTATGTTACCACAGCGTTGTTAAATGTGAAATCACATACACACACGTTTTAGTGTAGGTTTATCTGACTGTTACCACAGCGTTGTTAAATGTGAAATCACACACACACATGTTTTAGTGTAGGTTTATCTGACTATGTTACCACAGCGTTGTTAAATGTGAAATCACACACACACATGTTTTAGTGTAGGTTTATCTGACTATGTTACCACAGCGTTGTTAAATGTGAAATCACATACACACATGTTTTAGTGTAGGTTTATCTGACTATGTTACCACAGCGTTGTTAAATGTGAAATCACACACACACATGTTTTAGTGTAGGTTTATCTGACTATGTTACCACAGCGTTGTTAAATGTGAAATCACATACACACGTTTTAGTGTAGGTTTATCTGACTATGTTACCACAGCGTTGTTAAATGTGAAATCACATACACACATGCTTTAGTGTAGGTTTATCTGACTATGTTACCACAGCGTTGTTAAATGTGAAATCACATACACACATGTTTTAGTGTAGGTTTATCTGATTATGTTACCACAGCGTTGTTAAATGTGAAATCACATACACACATGCTTTAGTGTAGGTTTATCTGACTATGTTACCACAGCGTTGTTAAATGTGAAATCACATACACACATGCTTTAGTGTAGGTTTATCTGACTATGTTACCACAGCGTTGTTAAATGTGAAATCACATACACACATGTTTTAGTGTAGGTTTATCTGACTATGTTACCACAGCGTTGTTAAATGTGAAATCACATACACACATGTTTTAGTGTAGGTTTATCTGATTATGTTCATACACGTTTATGATATTGTTGGTTTAAGTGTAGGCCTGTCTGACTATGTTTATACACGTTTATGATATTGTCGGTTTAAGTGTAGGCCTGTCTATGTTTATACACGTTTATGATATTGTCGGTTTAAGTGTAGGCCTGTCTGACTATGTTTATACACGTTTATGATATTGTCGGTTTAAGTGTAGGCCTGTCTGACTATGTTTATACACGTTTATGATATTGTCGGTTTAAGTGTAGGCCTGTCTGACTATGTTTATACACGTTTATGATATTGTTGGTTTAAGTGTAGGCCTGTCTGACTATGTTTATACACGTTTATGATATTGTCGGTTTAAGTGTAGGCCTGTCTGACTATGTTTATACACGTTTATGATATTGTCGGTTTAAGTGTAGGCCTGTCTGACTATGTTTATACACGTTTATGATATTGTCGGTTTAAGTGTAGGCCTGTCTGACTATGTTTATACACGTTTATGATATTGTTGGTTTAAGTGTAGGCCTGTCTGACTATGTTTATACACGTTTATGATATTGTCGGTTTAAGTGTAGGCCTGTCTGACTATGTTTATACACGTTTATGATATTGTTGGTTTAAGTGTAGGCCTGTCTGACTATGTTTATACACGTTTATGATATTGTTGGTTTAAGTGTAGGCCTGTCTGACTATGTTTATACACGTTTATGATATTGTCGGTTTAAGTGTAGGCCTGTCTGACTATGTTTATACACGTTTAATGATATTGTTGGTTTAAGTGTAGGCCTGTCTGACTATGTTAATACACGTTTATGATATTGTCGGTTTAAGTGTAGGCCTGTCTGACTATGTTTATACACGTTTATGATATTGTCGGTTTAAGTGTAGGCCTGTCTGACTATGTTTATACACGTTTATGATATTGTCGGTTTAAGTGTAGGCCTGTCTGACTATGTTTATACACGTTTATGATATTGTTGGTTTAAGTGTAGGCCTGTCTGACTATGTTTATACACGTTTATGATATTGTTGGTTTAAGTGTAGGCCTGTCTGACTATGTTATACACGTTTATAATATTGTTGGTTTAAGTGTAGGCCTGTCTGACTATGTTTATACACGTTTATGATATTGTTGGTTTAAGTGTAGGCCTGTCTGACTATGTTTATACACGTTTATGATATTGTTGGTTTAAGTGTAGGCCTGTCTGACTATGTTTATACACGTTTATGATATTGTTGGTTTAAGTGTAGGCCTGTCTGACTATGTTTATACACGTTTATGATATTGTTGGTTTAAGTGTAAGTTTATCTGATTATGTTATATACACGTTTTTGATATTGTCGGTTTAAGTGTAGGCCTATCTGATTATGTTCATGCACGTTTTTGATATTGTTGGTTTAAGTGTAAGTTTATCTGATTATGTTATATACACGTTTTTGATATTGTCGGTTTAAGTGTAGGCCTATCTGATTATGTTCATGCACGTTTTTGATATTGTTGGTTTAAGTGTAAGTTTATCTGATTATGTTATATACACGTTTTTGATATTGTCGGTTTAAGTGTAGGCCTATCTGATTATGTTCATGCACGTTTTTGATATTGTTGGTGTAAGTACAAGCCTATCTGATTATGTTCATACACGTTTATGATACTGTTGGTTTAAGTGTAGGCTTATCTGATTATGTTCATACACGTTTTTGATATTGTCGGTGTCCACTTGAGAACATGCTTCATACCAACTGAAAGGACTTTTTTGTTAATCTGGTCTGTGCAAGCTCTGGAACTTGACTCAATATTACAAAGAGCAAACTGAAGCCAAATCTGGCCAGTGTCCTTTGTTCATCGACGATGGAATCTGATTCAAAATGAACGCCAGAGTTCAAGCAAATAGGAGCCAAAAATGCTAAAATTACTCCCGCACCCTGTCCACCAACTGCAAAAAGTTGACGTTTTCACTCCCTCACCCTATCCGCCAGCTTCCTGCAGAATGACGGTGGATAGGGTGAGGGAGTCAAAGGATTTTGTTTTTGCTTTGTTAGCGTGGTTGGCGATGATGGACGGGTTGCAGGGGTCAAGAGGTTAAACAATTTATGTTTAAGATATTTAGTTAAACAATTTATATTTAAGAGATTTAATTAAACAATTTATATGTAAGAAATTTAGTCAATTCATATTCACTTTTGCTGAATATGTAATGCATGACAAATATCAGAAGCGTTGTTTGATTTCCCAGACTGTGGGGTTGGGGTACAGTTATAATTATCAATAAATGTATTGTTCGTGTTGCTTTAAAATATGCTAAAGTTGAATCATAACGAGTAATTTATGTAACAAAACTAGACAAGGTATTTTCTCCTAGCCTGTATTGACATTTTCTTTGGAAAGTGGTGTGCATTTATCCTGTGTTGTCTTTTCTATACACTTGACAGTTGGCCGCAGATCTGCGCCTGTCTTGTTGTATTCAATACGCATTCGTGTGTGTGTGTGTGTGTGTGTGTGTGTGTGTGTGTGTGTGTGTGTGTGTGTGTGTGTGTTGTGTGTGTGTGTGTGTGTGTGTGTGTGTGTGTGTGTGTGTGTGTGTGTGTGTGTGTGTGTGTGTGTGTGTGTGTGTGGTTGTGTGTGTGTGTGTGTGTGTGTGTGTGTGTGTGTGTGTGTGTGTGTGTGTGTTGTGTGTGTGTGTTGGTGCGTGGTGTGTGTGTGTGTGTGCGCGTGCGTGTGAGTGTGTGTGTGTGTATTTCTGGTTTTCATCCACTGTGGCAAAATCAGGTACCAGTGTACTTTCATATACAGAGCACTGTCGTGCGCGTAGTTCATTCCTCAGCTGCTAGTTCCCATATGTCACAGGTCAATGGCCCAGTGGACTTATACTATTGCTCTCTCTCTCTCTCTCTCTCTTCTCTCTCTCTCTCTCTCTCTCTCTCTCTCTCTCTCTCTCTCCACACACACACGCTACACGCTCTCTCTCTCTGTCTCTCTCTCTCCACACACACACGCTGCACACACACACACACACTCTCTCTCTCTCTCTCTCTCTCTCTCTCTCTCTCTCTCTCTCTCTCTCTCTCTCTCTTCAAATAATAGACATAAGCAAATTGCATTTCCACTCAGTCTCAGAAGATTGAAAAACCACACTAACAAAATTTCCCGCTGTTTGTGTGGCTGGTGTTCAATAACACACCCTACGTTGACCTTCACTCTGTTTGTACTGATAAGTCTGCAATGATCCTGTGACTTACAGTTAGGTGTCGTTTTAAAATGTGACACAATCTTCTGGTTCCTATTACAAAATTTCATTTCTGCTCCTTTCACTGAAATTAATCAACGGTTTTAAGTTCCCAACCTTGCGAAACGTGTTTACAAGCGTCACTTACAATTTGGCAGCTCGTTTGTCCTCAGATTTTGAGCAAATTTTGAAGACGCATTTAGTCAAAAGCATGTTCCGAAATCCGTAAGGCTTGAATAAAAATGTCCAATGTTTGGACCACTGTAGTTTAAATGTTAAATAAACAATCTACATCTCAGATACACTTATATCAACCTATCTGAAAGAAATCTGATTTGCAATTGTGCGCATATGTATTAGAAAGCTTATCGCAAAAAAACTTCATTGAGATCAATGATTTTCAGGGTAAATATTGAAATGTACATGTAATGTCTTAAAGGTACTCAAAACGTTTGGTTTGACAATTTATTATTCTTTTGAGTTTGGATTATAGATCTGTTTTAACGGGCAATAGCCAGTGTACAGGATTGAGATGTCACAATGGACCACAATGAACGGTATACAAACAACTGTTTTTCCGAAGCCGATCAAAGAGAAATGAAAGGGGATCTTCAGGGATTGGACAGCACTTTGGGGTGAATTATCTACAAGTTCCAGTCACATGTAAATGAAGACAACAGAAGAGTTGATAAATGACCATTCCAAGAATAACCTCAAGCTCACAAACAAAATTATTATTTCATTTCGTGAAGCCCCATTGACGTACAAGTCGAGCTTCTGCTTTCTCGTCTGATTGCAAGGGTTTACACGGGTGCCACACAAAACAAAACAAAAAATTAAAAAAATAAAACTTCGTGAGTACTATGGGTACCTGAACCTGCTCATGGTTGATGAAGATAAAGCAGCGAAGGAGAAGAGATAAACCTTCCTTTCATAATGCTGGCCACAGAAAAGTGGAGGTCTTTGTCGCCTCTTCCCCTAGGACTTCATGATTATGGGATCATCTATTCGTTTACTTACTATTGTAAGTTGTAATCATACGTAGTGTGCAATGTAAAATCGACTCAAGGGACCACCACTGGACCAATACGATCAAACATCCATTCATTGTTTATAAGTTCCAATCATACGTACTATGCGATATAAGAAACATTCATGGGACAACACCATACAACCATCAGATCAATACAGCCCAAACGTCCTTTACGAGTTCAAATCATAACGTGGTGTACAATGTAAGAGAAATTCAAGGACAACAACTATCAAACTACTACAGCTAAAACGTCCTTGACCTACCTTTACAAGTTCCAATCATAGTGTAATGTACACGTAAGAGAAATTCAATAGACCATAACCATCAGATCAATACTGCTCAAACGTACTCTACAAGTTTCAAACATAACGTAGTGTACAATACAAGAGAATTTTAATGGACAATGACCATCAGAACAAAACAACTCAAACGTCCTGTATCAGTTCAAATTATAACGTACCATACAATATAAGAACAAAAATCAAAGAACAAACACCCTTAGAACCAAACAGCTCAAACGTCCTTTCATCATCATCAGGTGCCCTGCCGCATGGCGTTGGCGATCATGGACTTCCATCTGACTCTATCTCTCGTTGCCCCTAGCATCTCCCCCATCCTCCTCGTCCCCAGCCACTCTGCAAGTCCGTCCAGCATTTTCTCCCTGGGTCTAATCCGCTGCTCTCTTTCCCTCCAGCTTTCCCGTTGTGACCAGGCGCTCCAAATCCCCCTTCCTCATAAAATGGCCTACAAATGTTGCCTGTCTTTTCCTAATCTTCCTTATGAATGATCTACTTGTGTCTGCCTCCATCAAGACCGTCTCGTTTGTTTTCTTTGCTGTCCGTGGAACCCTCAACATTCTTCTTAGAAACCACATCTCGGCTGCCTCGATCTTGTTCTGGCTATGTTTGTTGACTGTCCACGCCTCGCATCCGTACAACAGTATTGGTTCTAAAAATTCAAGGACTCTCTTCCTGATGTTAATTGATAGGCATTTGTTGGTAAGAATGCTTGTCATCTTCTTGAATGCTGTTTTGGCTTGGCCGAAAATGTCCTTTACAAACTCGAATCAGAACGTAGTGTACAATACAAGACAAATACAGCGGACAACAACATGAAACCAAAACAGCTCAAACGTCCTTTACAAACTCGAATCGTAACGTAGTGTACAAGAGAAACTCAATGGACAACCACCATCAGATCAAAACGGCTCAAACTAAGTGGCAAGTTTGGTGTACCGGTACTATGTTTCTGTACCGGTTATCTGTCAGTTCCCTTTGTAGTGTCGTAAGGAGGAAAAGGTGACGTCACATTGGGGGGTTATTGTTCACACAACTGGCGACAGCTTTGGGACCAGCGACAAAGGGCAAGTTTTTAATTAAAGAGTGTGGAACAAGGCGAGCGGCTGGCGTGAGTGACTGAGGGAGTCGTGAGCACTGGCCCGGCAGCTGTCACCCTTTTTTTTTTTTTTCTTTTTAAATCGGATCGACCCACAGTGTGCTACATTTCCTGTGCCTGCCTCGACATAATCACTGCCCTTCATCATCGATACTCTATTGATTGGCTTGCAGGGCCAACGGCTCACATTCCTTGCCGTCCTCTTCAAGCGAGGTGTCAAAACATGGCCGGCCGTCTCGTACACGGATATGCATGCATGCGCTGATACAGACACATGTGCGTACATGTACACACACACACATACATACTGGCACACACACATAAACACACACACATACACACAACCACATGCATACACACACACCTTCACTTAATAGACGAGAAATCAACATAAATGCACACACGCGCGCGCACACACACATGCACAAAGTAAACAGACAATAAATCAAGTAACACACACATATATATAAACGAACGCATGCACGCATACACACACACAACACACACACACACACACACACACACAAAACACACACACACTCACACAAACACACACACACAACACACACACATGCATACGCGCATGACTGTCTAAAATCACATTACTTAAGTAAATAGACAACAAATCAAGCAACACACAAAAACATACCAAACGAACACCCGCTGGCACGCTTCTCTCTCTCTCTCTCTCTCTCTCTCTCTCCTCTCTCTCTCTCTCTCTCTCTCTCTCTTCCCTCCCTCCCCCTGTTTGCATAAAATGTAAATAGTGCAACACGAATATGCTTACAGTCACTCACAAAATATCCCTCCCTATATTTTTATCTCTCTGTCTCCTCTCTAAATTAAAAGCGCATAGTGATGATGTCAGAAACCAGATATATTATGCTCTGTAACATAGATAAACTGTGCACTGTTAATAAAAGCTGTGGTGGAAACATATGGTTTGTGTCGTGTTGCTAATTTCCTGTGTCAGTTTTGGACGTCTCCCATTTCGTTTTAACATCACAATCCCCGAACCCAATCGCCGACACGTGTATGCCTTGTGTACAGGCCAGTGACCTTACAATAAGCCCCCTCCCCCCCCCCTCCTCTCTCTCTCTCTCACACACACACACATACACACACGCCCAATGTAGGATCGTTGGTGTTGCCTTCCTGTGAGATCAGCTTAGTCTCTCTCTCTCTCTCCTCTCTCTCTCTCTCTCACACCACTACACACACACACACACACACCACACACACACACACACACACACACCAGTGTAGGATCGTTGGGCACCAAGATGATAGAGATTGCCTTCCTGTGAGATCAGCTTACTCTCTCTCTCTCTGTCACACACACACACACACATGCATACGCACACATCCAAAACACACACACACACACGCACGACCACCACACACCCACACACACATCACACACACACACACACACACACACACACACACACACACACATACACAACACACACGCACACACACCACAACACACAACAAAACACAACACGCACACACACACATACACACACGCACACACACACACACACCAAAGTAGGATCGTTTGGGGAGCAAGATGATAGAGACTGCCTTCCTGTGAGATCAGCTTAATGTGGGAAGTCCGCATCATTCCCATACTGGTGTACCTTACCTTCTTTAAAACAATCAGATATCCAATAGGGTCACTAGATACCAGTCACACAGAGCGGCACCTGATGTACCTTACCTTTTAAACAAGTCAGATATCCATGAACTTACAGTTGGGTGCACTAGATACCAGTCACACAGAGCGACACCTGATGTACCTTACCTTTTAAACAAGTCAGATACCTATAAATTACAGCAGGGTGCACTAGATACCAGTCACACAGAGCGACACCTGATGTACCTTACCTTTAAACAAGTCAGATACCTATAAATTACAGCAGGGTGCACTAGATACCAGTCACACAGAGCGACACCTGATGTACCTTACCTTTTAAACAAGTCAGATACCTATAAATTACAGCAGGTGCACTAGATCCAGTCACACAGAGCGACACCTGATGTACCTTACCTTTTAAACAAGTCAGATATCCTATAAACTTACAGCAGGTTGCACTAGATGCCAGTCAAACAGAGCGACACCTGATGTACCTTACCTTTTAAACAAGTCAGATACCTTAAACTTACAGCAGGGTGCACTAGATACCAGTCACACAGAGCGACACCTGATGTACCTTACCTTTTAAACAAGTCAGATACCATAAACTTACAGCAGGGTGCACTAGATGCCAGTCACACAGAGCGACACCTATGTCCTTACTTAAACAAGTCATGATACCATAAACTTACAGTAGGGTGCACTATCCTCACACAAGCCACCAGTCATGCTCTAAGTATGCATTACAGACCAAAATAGTACTCAGTTCTTCCTATCCTGCGTTGTCATCATTGTTAACGTATATGTATCACCTATTGTGTATTGTTATGCTTGTCCCCAGCTGTGCTTAACCCTTTGACTATCCGCACCTGTCCACCAGCATCCTGCATCTGTCGACACCGCTAGCAAAGCAAAACTTGAAACCTTTGACTATTGCCGATCCACAGGCAGTGTAGTTGGTGGATGGGTGAGGGAATCAAAGGGTTACGTTTTTGAGTTGGTGGATAGGTGTGGGAGTTAAAGGGTTAAGTTTTTGTAGTTGGGGATGGGTGGGAATCAAAGGGTTAAGTTTTTGTAGTTGGTGGATAGGGTGTGGGAGTTAAAGGGTTAAAGCCCAGCCGACTACGCAGAGCCATCTCAGGGCTGTAACCATCTCAATGCACGCACAACACCTCGTTGATCCTGGAGAGAAAACACCTGGAAAAGAAAATGAAATACATATATCATGCAGTGGCGCGTATAATCTAAGGATATGTTTGCCCCTGGCGTGGATCATTCCGCCCAATGTATCACTGAGGGGGGGGGGGGGGGGGGGGGGAGATAAGAAAAACAAACCTGAATACAAATGTATGAGCAGAACTAAACAAATAAAACATATGAAACTGACCTAGACCCATGTACCCAGTTGTGAATCTTTTTAACAGAAAATATGTAAAGGCTTTATAGAACACACAGACGGGTGAATGGACCAGCAAGACAGAAATGGATAGGAAGAGAGATGGCAGAGAGCAAAGGAGCAAATCAGAAACAAAGAGAGTGACAGAAACGAAGAAATTTCTAGCACAGAATTTCCAGAAGGTGGGGATAGTACTACTATCATCAAACGAAACAAGAAGTCACAAGCATAACACAACAAACATTATTATCAGGTTAGTTTAAGTATTCGAGTGAGTGTTACTTAAAATGAAGAATCGTTATTCTCGTCGATCCTCTCTCTCTCTCTCTCTCTCTCTCTCTCTCTCTCTCTCTCTCTCTCTCTCTCTCTCTCTCTCTCTCTCTCTCTTTCATTTCATACTTATCTGTCCAATGCTAAATGATGTCAGAGTACAGTTTATTTCCCGCAAATATTATAGAATTCCTTGTTTATTCAAACTGATCTTATCGATGTCGCCAAGAAAAGAAAACGTTGTACAACGCTTTGCTACTTATTTGGATAAAGCGTTTAAAATACGAAGTCGTACTAAGACACAATGACATTTTGTTTGAAAGTGCGGTTTTGTTGTCTTTGTTATCCCCCTTCTGAGGGCCACTGCTTTATGAGTAAATCATCTGAAGTCTGAACTCTCTCTCTCTCTCTCTCTCTCTCTCTCTCTATATATATATATATATATATATATATATATATATATATATTATATATATCACACACACATACACACACACACACAAACACACACAGACATACACGGACACGCATCATCATCATCATCGTCTTCGTCGTCGTCATGTTGTCATAAAACACAGTGTCAGGTTAACATAAAAGTTGTACTCTCTCTCTCTCTCTCTCTCCACACACACCACACACACACACACACACACACACACACACACACACACACACACACACACATGCCTGTCACGTGTGTCTATAACCGGATTCTTCTCTGCCAAACCAACAGCAATCGTTTACACTCAAAGGGCAGGTGTAAAGAAAATCTATAGAGATCGTGCTCATTCATAAATGTTTCAGTGTGAACGAACAAAGCATTACTGTACAGTTTATATATATATATATATATACAAGTCCCCATTATTAATAAGCCATCCACATTCTGGGTTCCACCGACTGTGCTTACTGTTGTAACCCACACACTCTTGACTCTGATGGTTAATGAAAAATACACACTGTTGGTTGTTCGTTTGTTCAAAGTAAACCTCAAAATGTCCGATTACCGTTTCTACGATGGGAATGTCAGAAGAGGTAAGTGACGAATTGTTTGATTTATCACGCCAGGTGTGCGAGCTGTTGTATGTTACGTAAGCACGCGCGCGCACACACACACACACACACACACACACACGTGCGTGCAGAAACAGGTGCATTCACACACACGCGCGCGTGCACACACACACACACGCGTGCAAAACAGGTGCATTCACACACACACACACACACACACACACACACACACACACACACACACACACACACACACACACACACACACACACACACTAAATAGGCATCATCCACTTTGAGGTCCCTATAGTCGAAACGTATCTTAAATCCTAAAATTGGAAACAATGTTTTGATCGGTTTTTCTTCCCTTTTCTGTTTTCAGTTCCTTGGTTAGTATATGTTCTGTCGTAAAATAAAGAGACAAATAACTGTTTTCGAGTTTGGGTTTACTGTTTAAACACAAATGAAATAGAAGAAATCTGTATCCATGCTGTCTAGGCACGTATATCATCTTTTCATTTGTGAGCTGTAACTTTTGCGCTTTTCTGCCTGTCAGATCTCGAATTTGCGGTACGATTATCACAAGCTTCTGTTGTTACCGCCACAAGGGCAACAAACGTGATTATCTCCCTTCGTTAAAAAAAAGTGGGTGGGGTGTGGAAACGAGCAAACAAACAAACAAACAGAACATTTTCGTTAATGCACAGCTCTTTGGCAATGTTTTCTTTTTCTAATTACCGAACCACGTACGACTGCACCCTTGTTTTTCCTAGCTTCCTTCTTTGCTTTCAGCCAGTGCACAGTCGCTTACGTCAGGGTTTTACAACGATGCGGGATGCAGCCACCTGAGGGTGTTTTTCTTTTCTTTTCTTTTTTTTTGGGGGGGTGCTGAAGGGGGTGCTCATTCTGCATGGGTGTTAGTTTTCCTCTCTGCATGGTATCCCAGACAGCAACTCTGATGAGATCTATTATGCAGGGTGAACGGTTGTTACTTGCTTACCCCCGTGGGGGTTGCCAGGGGCTCTTTCACTATAAATAGTATCCCCACTTTCTGGAAATTCTGTGCTAGAAATTTCCTCTTTTCTGTCAATCACTTTGTTTCTTTTTTTTTTCTCCTTTGCTTTCTGTCATTTCTTCTTATTTTCTGCCTTGCTGGTCCATTCACCTGTATGTGTTCCATAAAGTCTTACATATTTTCTCTTAGGATTGACAATTGGGTATATGTATTAAGTGCATTGTTGGCTCTAGTAAATGAGATATGTGGAAGCAATTTGAGGTCATTTAGGCCCGTTTTTATATGTTTTCGTGTCCTTAGTTATGTTTGAATTTGTGTTCAGGGATGTTTTTTTAAATCCCCTGTACAATGAACTGGACAGAGTGGTCAACACCAGGGCCATCTCCTTAGATTATGTGCGTAAATGCATTGATATGTGTACTTAATTTTCTGTTCCTTTTTTGGGGGAGGGGGGGGGGGTACTGTGTGCATATTGAAATGGTTATACCCCTGATATGGCACTACGCAGTCGGCTGGGCTTTAAGCAATAATAAGAACAAGAATGTTATTTGCTTTGCGAGCATTCCGGAGACTCTTAGTGGAAGATCACCTAAACACTTACAAAACACTCTGAAGGCCTCTGTTGGTTAGTTGGTTGGCTGGTTGGTTGGTTGGTTGGTTGGTTGGTTGGTTGGTTGGTTGGTTGATTGGTTCTGTTGGTTTTTAAGTTAACTTTGTCGGATAAGTCTTTTAGTCACAGATCAGACAGCTATTCTGTCTTAAAGTTTTTTGTTTGTCTCGGTGTGGGGGGTTGTTCTGTTGTTGATTTTATGTTTGTTTTTTCTTGTTTGTTTTCTTTCGTTTTTCCAGGCAGATAATCATGTTTGCTACATTTGTTAGGCTTCTTTAATATGATGCACTTAACAATAATAATAATAAAACACATTTATATACCACTTGGTAATTTGTTTCTTTTTGTTTTGTGATTGTTTTGTTTTTGGATGATCTTGTGGTTACAATGTTCCATGCAGATAAATAACACATCTTCTGTATATTAACAAAATAGTTCTTTTGTCGATTTGGTAATTAAAGTTGAACGTGGATCAATCTTGCAAGAATAAAAGGGCCGTAACAGAGCCCTTCTGCCATGCAAAACTATCATAATATATTCTTTCATTCACGTTTGAAGCAAATTTTGTACCCCGGCGATTTTTTAAAAAGTCCTGTGGTTCTTTAAGTTTGTTTTGGTTTAGTTTTAGTTCTGACTTTTATTTATTACTATTACCATGTTTATATTTTCTATTTTGTTGTTTGGTTATCTGATGGTTGGTGACTTGCTTGGTTAGTTGTTTCTTGTTTGATTGATTAACTGGTTGCTTGTATGTGTGTGCTTATGTTTTAGCTATTTCTTACTTTCTTCATAAAGCATATTTCTATAACATTCAAGGTTTATTATTTCCGGGCTATTCTTAAAAGATGCACGTATCCCACTGCTGAATCATTTATGTGTCTTGACCACATTGCATTCATTCTGCCTGTATATCAGTTCCAAAGTTAAGAGAAATTCTGATTATAAGAAATGATGTTTCCACATATCTGCATACAGAGTATATGGTACATGTACAATTCTCACACACCCACCATACCCGTAAAACGTGTGTGCAAACATCCGCACGCATATCACATGTTAGATGTACATACTCATACACCCAACACATCCGCTGTTTCATTGCTGATGACGACTGACTAATAATCAGTCAGACGCCAGAAGAGACATGAGATATGTAAGGTTCTGGCTGTTGTGATAACTGAGGTGAATCTTGGTCTACTCAAGCACCCCCTGATTTCACTAATTGGCTGTGGTACCCTACTCTCGTTGCGAAAAGAAGTCAGCTCAGATTTTCTGCCTCTGGTTTATTTGACTTGGTCCTGAGCCCAGACACAGTACAGCTCAGTGGTCTGTGCTTTGATCAACTCACAGACTTGCTCCAGATCCAAAGCATACGAGTCGTACTTATATCATTCAATGGAATCGTGCGATAGCGCGATGATGGGCGTAGTACGAAGAGTGAATCCCTCACTGCGCCATTTCCTCACAGTCAGCTGCACCAGTCACCCTGCTGCTTGTGTCGAAAGGAAATCATGTGGAAACTAGGTCTCCACTGTACTATCCACCTACAGCTAGGAGTAAATCGGCTCTGAATAGATATACATACACCTCTGTTTTTTTGTTACTTATGTTTCTTTGCTTTTAATTCACGTGACTTGAGGAGGAAAATGACGTACTCTTTTTCTTGCTGTTGTGTTAACCCTATGACTCCTGCACGCTATCCACCAGTTGCAAAAATTTAATCCTCTGACTCCCTCACGCTATCTGTGGGAAGCTGGTGGACAGGATGAGGGAACCAAAAGGTTAAGCTTTTCCTTTGCTAGCATGATTGGCAATGCAGGATGCTGGTAGGACAGGGTGCGGGAATCAAAGGGTTAAGCTTTTCCTTTGCTAGCATGGTTGGCAATGCAGGATGCTGGTGGACAGGGTGCGGGAATCAAAGGGTTAAGTTTTTGGTTTGCTAGCATGGTTGGCAATGCAGGATGCTGGGGTCAGAGTGTAGGAGTTAAAGGGTTAAATCAGAGACGACAGCATACGACTATTGTCTGGATGGCAAAAAGTGGCTGATTTTGCCTTTGTAATCTAAAGGTAAACTGGAGGTGGAAACTTCTTAATGCTGACGACTTCGTGATTTCAGAAAGCAAACAGTTTATCCAACGACAAACATGCATATTTATATATTCATCTGTCTGTCTGTCTGTCTGTCTGTCTGTCTGTGTCTGTCGGTCGGTCGGTCGGTCGGTCGGTTGGTCGGTCGGTCAGTCGGTCGGTCTGCTGGTGTATCTGTCTGTCTCTCTACGTTACAAAAACTGTTTAGTTTTTCTCCATGTCTGACAGATTACTTGGGTCAAAACAAAAATGTTCTCCCCTCGAGGAATAAAAGTTGTCATATTAGGTTTGTATATTACACAAATATTTCACGTGTTCAGTCCAGTGTCTACTGGCAAAAACAATCATTTGAATAAACGGACTCGGGGAGATGGGGATGTTACGATGCGCTTTCTCATCATACCAGGTGCGATTTCTCACCCGGGTGAAAAATCGTGTTTGGAGTAGGCATACTGGTTGGTGACAACGTTTATACATAAAAGACGATTTAAGGCCCTAGACATACCTGCCTCATAGTTTGTTTTTCCACATTTCTGCGAACTGGCGCAGAGATTCTTTATGTATACGAGTCTGTCTGTCTGTCTGTCTGTCTGTCTGTCTGTCTGTCTGTCTCTCTCTCTCTCTCTCTCTCTCTCTTCTCTCTCTCTCTCTCTCTCTCTCTCCACGAACGCATCTACATCTCAGTATGTAATGAATTGATCGCTGATAGATTTTGACCTGGACAACTTCTTATAATCTTTCGATTTTTATTAAAATTGACAACCTAGGTCAAAATCACAGAAGTCATGTTCTCAAAATCACCAAACTGATCGTTTCCCTGTAATCAAACCAGGAACATCAATCAGATTTGACAAACAAATAGACTTACGCTGGACTTAAGAGAATCTATTTCCAAAAAATACAGTCGGGAGGAGGGACGGGGATAGATTTCAAGAGAACAGACTTAACGGGCGTTCCCCGGTGAAAACGAAACATCATGGACAAAATCCTGCTTATACGTGGATGGACAGCTCCCGATTTTAAATCTGACTGCACGAGTTTCGAGTATGGTTGTGAGAAAAGCTTTGCGAGTGTGACCCCCACCCCCACTCCCCAATCCAGCTGTCATCAGGTTCCTGTCCCTGTTTGGACTGAAGAGAGAATGCAGCGAGGAGACAGAAACTGATGTCTGTACCATCTCACTCCCCCTACGACATCATCGTTGAGGGCCAGTCTTTATTTTTTCCCAGTAATGTCTCTTTTCCCAGTAAAGAAATGTCTCTTTTACCAGTAAAGAAATGTCTTTTTTACCAGTAAAGAAATGTCTAACTGCTCCAGAAAGGGAAGCTCGTAGTGCTGTCTCAGCATCTTTCTACAAGAAATTCAGAAAGAGTTGATGACTCTTTCAGGCAAGGAAGCTGCCAGCTACTTGAGTACAGGGCAATTTGCCGCTGCAAACGGTAATAAAGCAGGGAAAGCACAGTGGTCCAAAAGCTCCCAGCCCGTGGAGCACTTTGGCCCGTTGTATGGGCAACAGGCCGACTGGTTCCTCCTCCCCATGGGTCATGATTCATCTGGCTAATGGCAAGCAATAGCAGGAGGTATGGGCCTCGTGGCTCGGTGCCTGCTGTGCAGATAGCCTGCGTGCCTCATCTCACTCACTGACCGCTGCTGCTATTCCTGACACGTCACGTTGTATCGGTGCTGTTTGTGGCGCCACACAAGCGGCAAATGCCGTTAGGCCGTATGGTTATGTGAGCGGAAGGTGACTTTAGGTTGTCCCTAACCCTGAGGTCGTGGGGATCCCCCGTTGGGTTGCCGGGGGCTCTTTCAGTATAAATAGTATCCCCCACCTTCTGGAAATTCTGTGCTAGAAATTTCCTCTTTTCTGTCGCTCTCTTTGTTTCTGCCTTGTTGCCTTGCTTTCTGTCATTTCTTCTTATTTTTTGCCTTAATGGTCCATTCATCTGTATTTTTTCGATAAAGTCTTACGTACTTTTTCTTCGGATTGATAATTGGGTACATGTATTAAGTGCATTTTTGGCTCTAAGGAGGTGAGATATGCGGAAGCAATTTTAGGTAATTTATGCCTGTTTTTATATATGTTTTGGTGTCCTTATGTATGCAAACTCGAACCCGTACTGAAAGGCGGGAGCTCTATCTCTACGCAAGACCGCAGAA
>CM060312.1:5900027-5927527 GCA_030674185.1 Monoplex corrugatus | reverse complement strand
CTGTGCCGTTATCGATCTCCTCACAGCTATACGAAAACCACACAAAACGGTCGGGCCATTTTGACAATTTTCTCCTTTTTCACCCCAAGAGTTTGCCAAACTCACAGTCCAAAACTGTGATTTTTATTATTTGTAGAACAGTAGTGTAGGTAGGAAAAGACGAGTAACATTTATAGGTCACATTATGAGGAAAGGGACATAGAACACCTGGTCACAACAGGAAAGCTGGAGGGAAAGAGAACACTGGGTAGACCCAGGGAGAAAATATTGACGGGCTTGCAGGGTGGCTAAAGCAGAGAGGGTGGGAGATGTCCCTTGCAGCGACAGGGAATAGATTCGTTGGAGGGCCATGGTCGCCAGTGCCATGCGGCAGGGTATATGATATGATATAATGATGAATGTATATGCTGCCACACAGCTCTAAGAAAGAAACAGCATGGTTGTCTCCCTTGCAATGGTAAGAAGAAACAGAAAGACAGAAACGACAGTGAACATGTCTTTATTTGGCAAGGTCGTCCCTGACGGTCATTTTCTTTCTTATTATTTATGACAAGTGGTTCCTAGAAATTATTTTCAATTCAGTTTATTGTTGGTGGTGGTGGTTGTGGTTGTGGTGGGTGTGGTGGTGGTGTGACGTCTGTAACGTTATTTGCCTTAAATTCAGCAATGATGTGATACAAACAACAGGCCCGGTGTTGACACGGACTGTTTGTGCTACATGAAAGCAGTCAGAAGGTCAAGGTAAACCCACAACTCTGAGTCGCAGGAGAGCGAGGTGGAGAGACCTCAACTTGTGTCTTGACCAACATTATGAGGACAATGTCTGTCTCCTCTCCTCGCTGGTTTACCATCTCCAACCCTGAACTGGGTCACGTACTCATATATATATATATATATATATATATATATATATGTATATATATATATATATATCAATTTCAAAATAAAGATCCATTTACTGAATAAAGATACATATGACATATTGTGTTCCCACCCACACATGCATGCATAGGCTTCCTCCGTTTGATATAAACGAATACCCTTCCTCAGCCCATCTCTCTCTCTCTCTCTCTCTCTCTCTCTCTCTCTCTCTTCCCCCCCCACCCAAATTTTTTCTTCTTTTTCATAAGATTGCACACAAAAAATTGTTTCATTAAGAACGACAGACGAAAACAGAGGAGGTTCGTTTTTTTCACTTTTGATGATTCTATTGTTTCACTGGAGAACACATCAGACACAATCAACATGCAGGGCATGACAGAGAGACAGACAGACAGAGACAGACAGAGAGACAGAGACCGAGTCAGAGAGAGAGACAGACAGAGACAGAGACAGAGAAACAGAGAGAGAGGGACAGGGATGTGAGAGGGGCAGAAAGGAGATTATTGGAGAGTGGGAACAGACGTTATCTGCTGACCAAGGCTTATTTCCTCGTATCCAGCAATTTATTTGCATATTCTCTTTGATATATTGTGATTACTAGCTTGCTTTCAACAGCACAGCCCCAGCTGCACGTCATAAAGATGATGGGAAAGTCCAGATGAAAAACGACCTGGCTAAACTAAAGTTTGTGATGAACTGCTGTCACTGGCATTTACAGCAATTATTAAATCTTTTTGATTGCATATACGTGTCGATGTCCACTCAGAATATACGCACATCCCTCTCTCTCTCTCTCTCTCTCTCTCTCTCTCTCTCTCTCTCTCTCTCTCTCTCTCTCTTTCTCTTCTCTCTCTCTCTCTCTCTCTCTTTATTCTTTCTCTCTCCCTCCCTTTCTCTCTCTAATTCCTCCCTCCCTCCCTCCCCTCTCTTTACACACACAAAGACACTCACACTTTCATCAACTCTTCACACATACACACACACTCACACTTTCATCAACTCTTCACACAACACACACACTCACACTTTCATCAACTCTTCACACATACACACTCACACTTTCATCAACTCTTCACACATACACACTCACACACACTTTCATCAACTCTTCACACATACACTCACACTTTCATCAACTCTTCACACATACACACTCACACTTTCATCAACTCTTCACACATACACACACCACACTTTCATCAACTCTTCACACAACACACCACACTTTCATCAACTCTTCACACATACACACTCACACTTTCATCAACTCTTCACACATACACACTCACACTTTCATCAACTCTTCACACATACACACTCACACTTTCATCAACTCTTCACACATACACTCACACTTTCATCAACTCTTCACACATACACACACACTCACACTTTCATCAACTCTTCACACATACACACTCACACTTTCATCAACTCTTCACACATACACACTCACACTTTCATCAACTCTTCACACATACACTCACACTCACACTTTCATCAACTCTTCACACATACACACACACTCACACTTTCATCAACTCTTCACACATACACACTCACACTCACACTTTCATCAACTCTTCACACATACACACACACTCACACTTTCATCAACTCTTCACACATACAACTCACACTTTCATCAACTCTTCACACATACCACCACACTCACACTTTCATCAACTCTTCACACATACACACTCACACTTTCATCAACTCTTCACACATACACACTCACACTTTCATCAACTCTTCACACACAACACACACACTCACACTTTCATCAACTCTTCACACATACACTCACACTTTCATCAACTCTTCACACATACACACACACTCACACTTTCATCAACTCTTCACACAACACACACTCACACTTTCATCAACTCTTCACACATACACACTCACACTTTCATCAACTCTTCACACACATACACTCACTCAACTCATCAACTCTTCAACAACACACACTCACACTTTCATCAACTCTTCACACATACACACCACACTCACACTTTCATCAATCTTCACACATACACACACACTCACACTTTCATCAACTCTTTACACTACACAAAACACTCACACTTTCATCAACTCTTCACACACACACACTCACACTTTCATCAACTCTTCACACATACACACACACACACTTTCATCAACTCTTCACACATACACACACTCACACTTTCATCAACTCTTCACACGTACACACCACCCCACTTCACACTTTCATCAACTCTCACACGTACACACACAACCTACACTACACAACTTTCATCAACTCTTCACACATACATACAACACACACTTTCATCAACTCTTCACACATACACACCACACACCTTTCATCAACTCTTCACACATACACACACACACACTTTCATCAACTCTTCACACATACACACACACACTTTCATCAACTCTTCACACCATACACATACACACACACCACACTTTCATCAACTCTTCACACATACATACACACACACACTTTCATCAACTCTTTCACACACAACACCACACACACACTTTCATCAACCTCTTCACACATACACACACACACTTTCATCAACTCTTCACACATACACACACACACCTTTCATCAACTCTTCACACATACACACACACACTTTCATCAACTCTTCACACATACACACTCACACTTCATCAACTCTTCACACATACACACCACACACTTTCATCAACTCTTCACACATACACACACACAACTTTCATCAACTCTTCACACATACACACACACACTTCATCACTCAACTCACACCATTACACACACACACCACACTTTCATCAACTCTTCACACATACACACACACACACTTTCATCAACCCAAAACCACCACTTCATCAACTCTTCACACATACACACACACACACTTTCATCAACTCTTCACACATACACACTCACACACACTTTCATCAACTCTTCACACCCTACACACACACACACACTTTCATCAACTCTTCACACATACACACACACACACACTTTCATCAACTCTTCACACATACACACTCACACACACTTTCATCAACTCTTCACACATACAACACACACACTTTCATCAACTCTTCACACATACACACACACACACTTTCATCAACTCTTCACACATACACACACACACACTTTCATCAACTCTTCACACATAACACACACACACTTTCATCAACTCTTCACACATACACACACACACACTTTCATCAACTCTTCACACATACACACCACACACTTTCATCAACTCTTCACACATACACACCACACAACACTTTCATCAACTCTTCAAACATACACACACACACTTTCATCAACTCTTCACACATACACACCACACACACTTTCATCACAACTCTTCACACATACACACACACACATACTTCATCAACTCTTCACACATACACACACACAACTTTCATCAACTCTTCACACATACACACACCACACTTTCATCAACTCTTCACACATACACACACACACTTTCATCAACTCTTCACACATACACACCACACACACTTTCATCAACTCTTCTCACATACACACACACACTTTCATCAACTCTTCACATACACACACACACACACACACACCACACAACAACACACACACACTTTCATCAACTCTTCACACATACACCACACACACTTTCATCAACTCTTCTCACATACACACACACACTTTCATCAACTCTTCACACACACACACACACACACACACTACACACTCACACTCTTCATCAACTCTTCACACATACACACACACACACTTTCATCAACTCTTACACATACAACACACACTTTCCATCAACTCTCACACATACACACACACACTTTCATCAACTCTTCTCACATAACACACACACACTTCATCAACTCTCACACATAACACACACACTTCTCACTCTTTCATCAACTCTTCTCATCCAACACAACCACACTTTCATCAACTCTTCACACATAACCACCAACACACTTTCATCAACTCTTCTCACATACACACATACACTTTCATCAACTCTTCACACATACACACTCACACTTTCATCAACTCTTCACACATACACACACACACTTTCATCAACTCTTCACACATACACACACACACTTTCATCAACTCTTCACACCATACACACACACACCACACTTTCATCAACTCTTCACACATACACACACACACTTTTCATCAACTCTTCACACATACACACTCACACACACTTTCATCAACTCTTCAAACATACACACACACACTTTCATCAACTCTTCACACATACACACTCACACACACTTTCATCAACTCTTCACACATACACACAGACACTTTCATCAACTCTTCACACATACACACCACACTTTCATCAACTCTTCACACATACACACTCACACTTTCATCAACTCTTCACACATACACACACACACACACACTTTCATCAACTCTTCTCACATACACACACACACACTTTCATCAACTCTTCACACATACACACACACTTTCATCAACTCTTCACACATACACACACACACTTTCATCAACTCTTCACACATACACACACACACTTTCATCAACTCTTCACACATACACACAACACTTTCATCAACTCTTCACACATACACACACACACTTTCATCAACTCTTCACACATACACACACACACTTTCATCAACTCGTCACACATACACACACACACTTCATCAACTCTTCACACAACACACACACACTTTCATCAACTCTTCACACATACACACACACACACACACTTTCATCAACTCTTCTCACATACACACACACACACACACTTTCATCAACTCTTCTCACAACACACACACACACACTTTCATCAACTCTTCTCACACACACACACACACACTTTCATCAACTCTTCTCACACACACACACACACACACTTTCATCAACTCTTCACACATACACACACACACTTCATCAACTCTTCTCACACACAACACACCACACACTTTCATCAACTCTTCTCACACACACACACACACACACTTTCATCAACTCTTCACACATACACACACACACACACTTTCATCAACTCTTCTCACATACAACACACACACTTTCATCAACTCTTCACACATACACACACACACACCTTCTATCCTCTTCTCCAATACAAAACACACACTCATCAATGTCACACATACACAACACACTCTCTCTCTCTTCTTCTAATAACTCAATCACTCAAGGACCATATACAACTCTCTCTCTCTGACTTAAGCCAAGTCCAAGCCATGTACCACTCTCTCTACATAACACACACACACCACACACACACACACACACACACTCTCTCTCTCTCTTCTCTCTCTCTCTCTCTCTCTCTCTCTCTCTCTCTCTCAGTCCGAAGAAGACCATGTTCCACTCCATCCTGACAATAACCCCTAAAGTCCTTTCCATCACCTCAATGTACTGTCTCTCTGTCTCTCTGTCTCTCTGTCTCTCTTCTCTCTCTCTCTCTCTCTCTCTCTCCCCTCTCTCTCTCAGTCCGAAGAAGACCATGTTCCTCTCCATCCTGACAATAACCCCTAAAGTCCTTTCCATCACCATCAGTGTACTGTCTCTCTGTCTCTGTCTCTGTCTCTCTCTCTCTCTCTCGGTCCCAAGAAGACCATGTACCATTCCATCCTGACAGTAACCCCTAAAGTCCTTTCCATCACACTCAGTGTACTCTCTCTCTCTCTCTCTCTCTCTCTCTCTCTCTCTCTCTCTCTCTCTCTCTCTCTCTCTCTCTCTCTCTCTTAGTCCGAACAAGGCCTGTACCACTCCATCCTGACAGTAACTCCCCAAAGTCCTTTCCATCACACTCAGAGTACTGTGGTGAGACTTGTCACTACCCATCCATAAGAAAAAAAAACTTTAGCAATCTCCGCCATGTGACCTCTCTAGCTCTGTCCAAAACAAACAGCACACGGCTGGCCCAGAACACGACTAAAGCTAATGAGTTTGGCCCTGAGTCTAGTCTATCAAGGTACGGTGCTGTGTAGGTGGTTTATACCTGCAACAAAAGATGTGTGTGTGCATGCACTGCACTGCTACTACTGAACCTTCTGCCATTTGGATTGAATTGTTATTGTTATTGTTCTTTAAAGCCCAGCCGACTTCGTAGAGCCCTATCAGGGCTATAACCGCTTCAAAACACACAATACTTCAACAGGAAAAAAAAAGGAACAGAAAATTAAGTACATATATCAATGCGTTCGCGCACATGTCTAAGGAAATGCCTCTGGTGTTGACCACTCCGTCCAATTTATCACACATGGGATTTTTTTTTTAAATGCCAAAATAGAAATTTAAACATAACGAAGGACAACAAAGCATGGATCTATATAAAAACAGGCCTAAATTACCGAAAATAGCTTCCGCATATCTCATTTCCCTGGAGCCAAAAATGCACTTAATACATGTAACCAATTATCAATCCTGAGAAAGCATTAAGTCTTTACTGAACACATGCACGTAAACGGACCAGCAAAGCAGAAAATGATAGGAAGAAATGACAGAAAGCAAAAGGAACAAGGCAGAAACAAAGACAGTGACAGAAAAGAGGAAATTTCTAGCACAGAATTTCCAGAAGGTGGTTCACTATTTATTCTAAAAGAGCCCCCGGCATCCCAACCGTGGGTGCCATTTCGATTGAACGTACAGATGAAAGATCACAAGTGTTCATATTGTGCTTTAAGCTGAAGTTGTTTCGTTTGTCTTACTGCATGTGTATGTGTCTTTTTCCCTTTATTACATACAACCTTTATTTTTCTTTCCTTACGAACTTTTTAGTGTCGTCATTTGCCATTTTCTCTTGTCTTCCCCACCCGTGCAAAGGGGTTCTTTTCGAATGGATTCCACTTGATTTGAAAACAACAACAACAACAAGAACAGTAATGATGATAATAATAATGATAGTAGTAATATGAGGAGGAGGAGGACAACGACGACGACGACGAAGAAGAAGAAGAATGTATGAATGATTCTTATATAACTTATATAATCTAGACTCACTGTGCATTATACATTTTACAAGATACAGTGTATAATGCAGAAACACAGACTTATCACACTTGTGCACATTACAACACACATTACAAAAGATGTGCACACCAGTACCGAGAGTTATTGTTATTGTTGTTTAAAGCCCAGCCGACTGCGTCGAGCCATATCAGGACTATAACCATTTCAAAACATACAATACTTCAGCCGTTAAAAAAAAAAAGGCAAAGAAAATGAAGTAAACATATCAAATGCATTTGCGTATATAATCTAAGGTAATGCCACTGGCGTTGACCACGCCGTCCAACTTATTACACAGCGGATTTAAAAACATACCTGAATACAAATTTAAACATAAATAACAACGCTAAAACACATAAAAACAGACCCAAGTTACCTAAAATTGCTTTAGCATATCTTATTTCTCTCGACCGAAAAACACACTTAATACATGTACCCATTGTCAATCCTAGGAGAAAGTACATAAGACTTTATCGAACACATACAGTGTATATGCAGTGTCTCAGTACTGAACCTAACCAAAGAGAATAGTACCTACTCTCTAGTCTCTTTGACCTAACCAGCACTGACTGACTGACTACACATCTTGAAAAGTCATTGACGTTATTTTCGGCTTCTTTACGAGGTTTACCGTGGAAAGTGTCTAACAAAATCGGAGGCAACCCAGTAGAGCGAATAGTTCGAAAGTGCGACCACTAAAGCGCCAACTTTTACGTTGGACTGGATAGTCCATAAGCGCGGTCTGAGACAGACCAAAACCTGGCCAAATATTATCTAAAAGCGCCCAAGTTGAGTGAGTGCAGGACGAGGGGGGGGGGGGGGGGGGGGGGCGCTGTTCTGAACATTTTTTTTTCTTTACGTTTAATGGTATTCTGCTAATCAAGGTCATCTAAACGCTTTAACGCTCTGTGTATGGTATGTGTGTGTGTGTGTGTGTGTGTGGTGTGTGTGTGTGTGTGTGTGTGTGTGTGTGTGTGTGTGGCGTGTGTGTGTGTGTGTGTGCGTGTACGCGCGCGCGCGTGTGCGTGCGTGTGTGTGTGTGTGTGTGTAAAACTTTGACACGTTGTAATGATTGTGTTAGAAAATCTGATAACACAGTATGCAGTGATAACAATCATTTTACCTTCTATCGCCACAGACATGCACAACATGTCTGTACGGTATACAATCAAATCATTAGCACTGCCCCTATCAGGATCAGCCACTGACGCTTTGGGGACACAAGCATCCGGCGCTTATGAACGATCCCAGGGCGCACTTTTGCACTACCGCCTTGCATAAAGCGCTACTGCGAAAAATGAAAAGTTCGCGCTTTAGGACTGTAACAAAAAAAAAATTTTTTAAATAAATAAAAAACCGTGGACAGACTAACGCTTTCCATGGAACCATCGTGTGAAGTGATGCTTCTTTGGAAGGGATTTAATAAGTAAGCCCACACAGATAAGGACTTTTTGTCTTATTTGCAAACTGAAACGTATTGTTTCGTTTGCCAGGTGTAGAGTTTGGAGTTTAAACTTTGTTCAACGGCGATTCATTACACTCGGATAATTCCATACACGCTCTACCCAAATCCTCCAGCAATTATCTCCTAGATTCACTGAAACTGCGCAAAACCCTAGATCTATGCGCTGGCAAGGTCTTGTCTTGAAATAGGAAGGGAGTAAGAAACATTGAGCTGACACCACCAGAAAAATGGAAACATTAAAATGGATCCAGAAGAACAAGTAAACCAAAGTGAACGCGTATTAAACACAACAAGACAAGACAAGCGCAAATTTTCGGCCAACTGGCCTTTGTCAAGCGCGAATGCACAGTCACAGATCACAAACAACACCAAACAACGGATAATAAGAAGAGGACTAAAAACTTCCCTGCCGCCTCGTCCAGTGGATAAAAAGGGACCAAATGAAATGGACGGCGAACAGGTCAGTTTTGAATGTTGTGGGCTGGGATGAACGCGTGATCTCAGATCTTTGTCCACGTTTCAGAACCGACACGGGCTGCATAAAACTTGTTTCTGTGCCAGAAACTTAGCAGATCAGCGGAATACAATAGCTTAGTGGTGGTGTGGCATGTCAAGTCCTGGATTTAAAATAATGTAATCATAGTGACGACTTGGCAAGGGCATCTTGGAGATTACTATCCAAAATGTGCTCTTTTGTCGAAGAAGTGTTTCTCTACCTGCCTGCATACCGACTGATTGTAATTCTGTTGAAGTATCTACATTTCTCTCATCAGAGAGAGACACAGACAGACAGACAGAAAGAGAAAGACAGAGAGACAGACAGAGAGGGGGAGAGAGAGACGGAGGGAGGGAGAGAGAAGGGGAGAGAGAGAGGGAGAGAGAGAGAGAAAGAGAGAACATGTACTACTGAAATTCGCTGTTCAGAACGAATCCAATAAAAATAGAATGACTGATGATGTCGTTTTCTGGTCGACTTCGTTTTGTTTTCTTCCGTTTCACAGCGAGCAGCGTCTCTGGCAACAGTCCTAGTACAGATGGGGGCGATATTGTGGGGGCACAGTATAAAACAGATGGTGGTAGGCGTTGCTCTGTAGGCTGCATAGTTTGTTTGTAACGCTTGAACACTGTCTTTATCATCCATCACAAATGAAGAAAGATTGGTCCCTCAGCTTTCAAATTCGATGATCATAAATCTGAGGACATGGCAATTCAAGAGTAGTAGGCGGCGTGCTGAGAACGCATTTTCCTGTGTTGTTACTCTGTATTTGATCTCCTTCCATCAAAAGTTTACATGTATGCATTCTGTTCACTGCTATGAGGTTTAGACAATACTAATTAGTTTTTGCACAATACACTTACCTAAGGATATGAGTTGTACTGACTACATTAAACCTTGAAACATGCCTGTCAATATTTCATACGTATGTATACCTTAGATTTGAATTTGGAAATATTTGTCGTTTCGTACACAGTTTCTGCATTTGTCCTTTCTAAGGAATTGTAGATAATTCGAATACACCCATTCTGGTTCTATTGGTCGTGAATCGTGCCTATCGATTTTCAAACGGACTTCCACTAAAAGCAGAAGAACACGCTGAATAAGAAAGCAACTTCTTGTGCCTTTCTCTGAAATTTCTTCGTGAAATTGGTGAAGAAATATTAGAGTACGAAGACATTAGCATCTCTGACCAACACTGCTTATACAAACTTATACCGAGTTAATTTGATTACGTGCACACCAGACATAGCAGAGCCATCGTCAAGTGTGCATCAGGCAGCCAGCACTCTCAGAATACCCAGAACAAAAAGAATCCGGCCTTCAGAAACTGACTGGGGGACAGCATTCCCTATGACCACCACCAAGCCAAATGAGTGGTCAAGTCACTGTTATAACGTGTATGTCGGTGAGTGAAGAGGCGCGATGGGCCGTGGTGAAGTGTCTTCAGACAGTCTGGCATCAGTCGGCTAATGGGCCGCCAATTCCGCGGGCAGACATAAGTAAACATTGCCCTGTACACCGTTGGTCTTCCTGCCACCCGTTTTACATTCCAGAATACCCACCGAAGATGGTGTATGTAAACCATGCATCAACGTAATATCTCTAGAATCTGTACGGGCCTAACCACCAGATCAGCGTGTATACATGCAGTCGTGACAATAATGCTCACAGGCAGATTACAGAATGGTTCACGAACTGGCCAGGGCTATTTTTTCCAAAACGGTGTGAAATCTTGTCTGCAGCGTTTCTAACGTAGAAGCGACGTGTCTTAGAATCATCGCATCTTCTTGCAGTTTTATATCCGCTATGATGAACCGGGAAAATCATACATTTTCATTTTACTGCAAAGTGATCTGCAAAAGAAGTCTGCAATAGTACAATGCTTGTAGTGCAGTCATTTTCTGTAAGTGATACATACTGACAAATCCCTACCAACACAGGGGTAGTCTACTGGTACACTGATCTGAACTTACTTTTTTTTTTCTTAGAATCATTGCACTCAGGGAGGTTACCTTTGTGCTCACCTGCTTTTCTTCCCCCCCCCCCCCCCCCATTATTTTCTACGCCACCTTAATGGCAACAGAAGCTGGAACAGTTTTTATAATGCAATGATGATGGTGTCGATGAAGATGATAATCATGATGCTATGGAGTTCCGTCTAGGATTGAGACTGCGTGACGGGGCTGTACTCTATGCTTACTATCATAATATATCCTGGCGTCAACCAGGCCCGAGAGATACAGACACCTGTGGTGCTGGTCAGAAGATTTGAGCAATACCCTCAATGATGCATCCGTGAAGTGGACGAGACTCGACTGTGTGGTCCCAGTCTTCCCAATGAGCCCATAGCATGCCCAATTCTGGGTAGGACTGGTCAGAGCCGAAAAATCTCACAATGATAGATCTATAGTTTTGAAGGGACTGATGGGGATTCGAACCCACCATCTTCCAATCGGTAGTCCCTTGCGTTGACAACTACACCATGGCGACGAGTCAGATCTGAACTTTCTTGGCTTTCTACTTGAATGATGGTCATCGACCTTTTATGACCAATCACCCGATTTGAAATCATTTACAATCAATTCCCTGTGGGGATGCCGGACGCTCTTTCAGTATAATAAGTATCCTCACCTTCTGCAAATTCTGTGCTGGAAATTTCCTCTTTTCTGTCACTCTCTTTGTTTCTTTCTTCCTTCCTCCTCTGCTTTCTGTCATTTCTTCCTATCATGTTCTACCTTGCTGGTCCATTCACCTGTATGTGTTCGATAAAGTCTTGCACACTTTCTTCTCAGGATTGATAATTGGGTACATGTATTAAGTGCATTTTTGGCTTAGGGAAATGAGGTATGTGGAAACAATTTTAGGCAATTTAGGCCCGTTTTTATATGTTTTAGTGTCCTTAGTTATGTTTAAGTTTGTGATGGGGTATGTTTTTTAAATCCCCTGTGGGAAGAATTGGACAAAGTGGTCAACGCCACGGGCATCTTCTTAGGTTATGTGCGTAAATGCATTGATATGTGTACTTCATTTTCTTTTCCTTTTTTTTTCCTGTTGAAGTATTGCGTATGTTTTGAAACGGTTATAGCCCTGATATGGCTCTACACAGTCGGCTGGGCTTTAAACAAAAACAAAAATAACAATAACAATAACAGTGAACAGATTTAAAGACTGATTTTTTTACTTTAACAATATTAGCATAATACAAAGACTAGTACAAAACAGCTATGAATCACGCAAAATGAACTAGGTTGGAAAAAAATCCGTTCGTAAGACTGACACCCCACTGGGTAACGGAACAGATGGCCCGTTTCTACCACTACATGATTAGCTAAGGTCATGTCCAGGTCGTTGAACTTGCCTGAAAGCTCCCGAGATAATCGTGTTGCTATCACTGTCTGTCGGAATGAATATGAACTGCCTCTTGTCTGTAGAATGGTGGTAGAGTCAAGTACTGTATAGTGTTTTTTCTGCAGGGTTGGGACCACTGGCTCAATTCGAGAGACGCAGTTTGTACCAGCTTTGCCTGCCGCTCATACCGCGCCTGTAAATTGGTCTGCTTGTTAAGTTAGAAAAAAAAAAAACAACGTTAAAGTTGTGCCATAACCCTGAGGTTGAAGGGGAATGAGGTGGTAGAGACTTCAACTTTCTTCAAGTTCGAAAAACGGCTTTAACTGATAACATCTACCGTTGGAAAATAAGCATCACTGCCAATGTCACTGTCATTCATTCATTCATTCATTCATTATTCTCTCTCTCTCTTTCTCTCCCTCCCTCCCTGATGATTTAAACCAAATGCTCATTGGTACACTGACCAATGACTCAACAGAAACTATAGTTAACATAGCTAAATTTCTCGGCGCAGCCTTCAAGATGCGAGAAAATAGTATTACAAATGTAGTAACGTGAAATGTTACATGTCTGTATCAGTGTATGTACAAGAGCTAAGGTACAACGATTACCTGCAACATTTCATGTTATATTTCAGATCATCAGTACTGGAGTTTGTTGTCTGACATGTATTTATGTGTACTGGTTCTCCCCATCCCCCACCCCCCTTGAAATAGGCTGTTGGCCTATACACATTAAAATTCCGAGTTCTGAGTTCTCTTCCTCTCTCCCTCCTTCTGTCCCTCTCACAACACACACACACACACACACACACACCACACACACACACACACACACACACACACACACACACACACACACACACACACACACACACACACTCACAGAGAGAGAGAGAGTCAGTAACGACAAGTTTGAAAAACGGCGTTTAGCTAAAAACTTTAAACTTTGGAAAAAAAAGTATCAATGTCACTGTCTAGGTCAGCATTATTAGGGCGGTGCCCATCTCTTCTCTTTCACAGCTGCACCTTCCATATATCTGAAGAAAGTACTCATTCACAGGTGAGAAGAATGGAGGCCGTACTCGCAAAGAGTTGCTGGAGCATGATTCGCACCTGTGCAGAGACGTGCAATCAGATTGGAAGGGATGCTCTGCCTCCGCGCCAACCAGGTCTCTGTCAGTAAAAAAAAAAATGAAACTGGTAACAAACACCAAAAAAAAAGTTGTACGTGGGAGTTGCTGAGAGTGGAGTAAGTAAAGTGAAGTTTATTCTAGAGGGATTCGTGGAACTCCAATGATTCCATTTGCACTCAACTCGATCTGCCATTTGCTATCTGGCACACTCTGTGAACCTACACAAAACCTTGTGCGCTGGCAAGCTGTATTAAAAGTGTAGAAACATAAAGCTGACCCTACAGCAGAAAGGTCGCTACCACCTCACTCCTTTACCTTTGAGATACGTTAACCTTCACGTGGGATCTTGCAGGGTGTGAGTTTGAGAAGCGTCCTTCCCTCTTGACTTTCAAACTTTTAACCACACATACATACACATACACATATACACACACACACCGTCTAATATCACTTATAGTGAAAAGACGTTAAATCAAGCAACGAACGAACACACACACACACTCTCTCGCTCTCTCTCTCTCTCTCTCTCTCTCTCTCTCTCTCTCTCTCTCTCTCTCTCTCTCTCGTTGTTTATAGAAAAGATGGGTGGGTTTTTTAGCAACAAGAGAAAGACATACTTATAATAATGTTGTCATGCCTGTTGTAAATGAATACCAAGAGTAAGGTATTTTGTCTCCTATGTTCTGTGTTCTCCTACTTTGAGTCAATAATATCCCGCTGCAGTCTCTGAATTTCGGTGTCAGTTTTGCCTGTTTGTTCCTTGCATGTAAACAAGAGATTTCATAATATGCAGCGTTCAGTGCAGCTGTTGTTCATGCATTTCGTTGAGTTCTGTCATTTTCTTGTGTTGGGCTTTTATATGAACAAAACATTCTCTCTCCTCTCTCTCTTCTCTCTCTCTCTCTCTCTCTCTCTCTCTCTCTCTCTCTCTCTCTTTCTCTCTCTCTCTCTCTCCTATCTATCTATCTGTCTGTCTGTCTGTCTGTCTATCTATCTATCTGTCTGTCTATCTCTATCTATCTATCTATCTATCTGTCTATCTATCTATCTATCTGTCTGTCTATCTATCTATCTGTCTGTCTACCTATCTATCTATGTATCTATCTATATATCTATTATCTATCTATCTATCTGCCTATCTGTCTACCTATCTATCTATCTATGTATCTATCTATCTATCTATTTATCTATCTATCGATCTATCTGTCTGTCTGTCTACCTATCTATCTATCTATCTATCTCTATCTATCTATCTCTGCCCCTGTCTTGTCAATTTTTTTTCATTCTGGTTTCTGTCTGACGGCTGACCCGTCTGTTTTCAAACATTAGTCTACCTTCTCTGATATCAATGTAGGCGTGGAAATATGGCGTTAACCTCTCAATACTCTCCTGACAAGATTTTATATGATTCGAAATTCACATAACCTGTATGAGAGACAGAACGGGTCAGGGACCGTGCAAGAGAGTGAAAGACAGGAACGGATGCACCATCTTTGTCCAGCTGGTGAACGATGGGTTAAAAAAAAGATACATCAAAGATATTTTCCTCACTCCATAAGAGCAGATAAAAGGGTTTCTGCACTGAAGGCTACAAAGAAAGATAACTGATCTCTACTGCACACACACACACATAAGACAACGTGTTCATTTTTGTATTGTGAGAACATCTCGTTATTTGAAGATTTCAAGCTTGCTGGAAAGACCTGCCCTGTCAGTTCAGTTCTGTTCAGTCGATCCCACGTTGTCCGACGTTTGAGGAAGTCAACGCTGTTCGCTTGTATTAGTCGACAGTCAGCACCCTGACTCTTGTTTATTCACACAATTTCTTTCTGGATAATTTGTTGCCAGCTGATCTTTGGTCGGCTTGTCTGTTGTTTTCTGTCAGGAGTCCACTACAGCACTTGGCTCGCCAGTCTTCTAGGAGGGAGCCTTGACACGTGGCCAAGCCATTTCATGCGTTGTTTGCAAACCCCATTGGAAACCAGAGATTGACTGGACCCATCTCTGACTTCGTCTTTGGTTATGAAATCACTTCATTTCATGCCTAAAGGATTTCTTAAGACTTTTCAGTCATAGGCACCAAGTTTCTTCTCCATGCTGGATCTCAAATGTCCGGTTTCGCAGCAATAAAGCAAGGTGGACAGGACGTTGCAGTTGTGGGATAGATTGTTGGTTTTTAAAGAGAACGTTTTGCTTGCTCAGATTCTTGTCAGCTACTTGAAGACTGCTGACTCCTTGCCTGTTCTGTAATTGAATTCTTACTCCATATCACTGGTTGTTGATTGAACTACCCAAACAGGCGAAGTCATCAACAATTCCTATTTTGTTTAAACCTATGGAAACGTCAGTTGGTGGCTGGTAGTCGCCAGTCAGCATATTCTTTGTCTTTTTGTCGCTGATTGCTTAACCCTTTTCACCAGCACATTCATCACGTCGTTTACAAATTCTTGGAGACTGATGTTATCTGATAAGTCTGCTATATCATCAGCAATGTCAAGATCAGACGATTTTCTTTCTTCGTGCCAGCTGATGCTTTTTTTTTTTTTTTGGTTGATTTCTTAGGAACACAATCGACAGCAACAGCGAAAAGGGTTGTGGAGAAAATGCAGCCTTGGTGAACGTCAGAAATAACCTGTAACCAGTCGTTGTAATCATCCTCTTTGCACACTGAACAACGAGAATAGCCTGCCTCTCTGGGTTAGCAATCCAACCACCTGGGAAGTCTAATCCTTCACGTGGGTTCCGCAGAGCTAGAACTATTAGCCTGGTACTCGGGTTTTGCTTCAGAAACAGACATCTTGAAATTGAATCATGAGGGCGCGTGCCGAGACTGCAGGCTGAGTGTGTGTTCTTCAAAGCGATTAGCGAGATATGACCTTTGCCCGCAGTCATGCCCTCCTGCCCCACTTCAAAGGCGTCTGAAGGACACCTCTCCTCTCTCTTCCCTCCCTCCTTTGCTCTTTGTACTTGTTTGTTTGTGGGCAGGGAAGTGAGACGGGGGGGGGGGGGGGGGGGGGGAGGAGATTATAACCTTATATCAATCCGTTTGCGGGAACAATGTTTCACCATATTACTCTTCTCTCTCTCTCTCTCTCTCTCTCTCTCTATATATATATATATATATATATATATATATATATATATATATATCTGTCTGTCGGTCTATTTCCCTCCCTCCCTCCCTCTCTCTCCCCCTCTCTCTTTCTATCACACTGGAAAATGAATTTTTATTTCATTTCTCTGACGTAGTCTTATGGGACCTAACATTAAATTGTTTTCAGATTCCATACTAAGAAATACTATTTTTGTACATATTGTGTCGTTTGACATACAGTAAGTAGCAAGGGCTAATAGCCATACAATTTAAATATGGCGATTCGAGTGACTTCTCTCCTCTCTCTCTCTCTCTCTCTCTCTCTCTCTCTCTCTCTCTCTCTCTCTCTCTCTCTCGCCTTCTTTCTCTCTCTTCTCACTTTATCTCCTTTTTTTGACAGGCGCACAGCTGCGTTTCTTAATCAACGTGAGAAGCCATAAACTGCTTGACAAGAAACAAGGCAGAATGATTAGATGCGTACGGTCAAATTTAGACCCCGTCTGTCGGCATCAGCTTTCAAAATGAACCGAAAATAACCCCGGCCAGTGCCGAACCAAGATAGCAAGAGTCAATGACACATACTGGTTACGTTTCATGGATCTTGGTAAACGATGGACCGAGAAGGAGAGAACGGTAAAGTGTGGTTGAACAGCGTTTGTCTTTTTCATAAAGAAGAGAGAGGTGGGTGTATATGGAAAGGCACATAGTCGTTGCGGACTAAACGAAAAATAAATGTTTCTCATGAACGGTTTATCAACTTTTAACAGTTCTTTGAAATCTCTCAGACGTGGCTTAATATTTCTCTGGAAAGATAAACGTATCATGCGCAGCTGAATGTTTCTTTTGAAAGACTTATCAGAGAGAACCTAACGCTGTTTTGGAAAGATACCCTTACACACGACTTTATTTTCCTTTGGAAAGATGATCCATTAAAGTTGACTGACCGCTTTATTCAAAACAGTCTATAGAAAGTGGCTGATTGTTTCTTTCAAAACATAATCTATCAAACACGACTGAATGTTTCTTTGAAACGTTGGTCCATCAGATATGACTACATTGGACAGATGGTTTATCAAATATCACCGATTTTTTTTTTTTTTTTTTTTTTTTTTTTTTTTTTTTGCAGGGGGTGAGGGAATGGTCCATCAAACAAGACTGGATTTTTCTTGGAAAGATGGTTTATCAAACATGACATAATATTTCTTTGGAAAACTGATGTTAGTTCTTATGCATTTGTTGTTAAGAACGTTTGTTTTCTGGTTTGCAACAGTCAGAGTTTTTAGTTGTTGAATTGTGTGACACACTAAACATGGGTGTGGGAATAGATATGGTAAAAGGAACTTGAATATGGCACGCTATGAATGTTATGTAAATTCAAATTAATCCAAAACACTGATCAACGGTTCTGAATAACAGAAGGCAGTCACAACTTTCTGACTAAACGAGGTGATATTACTCAAAGCATCTAAATACACCAGTAGGTAGGTTACGATGGCTTTGTAACGAATTCTTAATTTTGGAACTCACTGTCATACTAAAAACATTTCCCATTGAACAGACTCTTAACGAGTTAAATTAATATATTAGACGGAAAGACATTTTTCAAAAAGTATTATCTGAGGGAAAAGAACGATCACTTCAGAACTAAGCGTTAATACAAACTTCACACAAACATTTATGCTGATGTCTGTTTGAAGAGGAAAAGCACGTGTGAACTGTATACATGTGTGCATGGAGGGTAGGGGAGGTTGAGTGGGTGCGGGTATGAGTGTAATATGTTATTGTTTTAAAAAATGAGAGATTTATGTCAAATCCTTTGAGGGGTTTCATAGATGTTGAATGAATTTGAAAAAAAAAATTTTAAATTTGTGTGATGATGATTAAAGAAAGGTTTTTAAAAATTCACAGAAACAAGTTGAGAAAAACAAGAAATCGTCGACATTTAAAACCTTTCGTTTGGTGGTTTGGCGTTCAGAAGAGGTAGTGCTCACTTTCAAATAAAGTATTAATCACAAGCCTTCAAAAAAAAAAAAAAGAAAAGAAAAGAAGAAATGAGCAAATGAAAAGAAATGAACAATACCAACAACAGTTTGTTTTGGTGTTTTATTTTTTTTTAACGGAGGCTGGGAGTTGGTGGAAGAGGAAGACTGAAGTAGAAGGAGACGGGAAGGAAAAGTTTGATGGGATGGGGGAACGTGCCAAGAGTCTGAATACAGGTCATGTCTATTTCCAGTTTACTACTGGTGGGTTCTTGTTTGTTTGCACCTGTAGTCTACACCATGTAGAGATACAAGCATACCAATGGACTTTTACTGCCACACTTTGTAGCTCAGAGACAACAATAATAACAACAACAACAATAACAACAACAACAAAGATAATAATGATGATGATGAAGATTATGCTGACGATGACGCTGATGATGACGATGATGATAATGATGACGATGATAATAACAATGATATCAATGATAATGAAAGAAATGAAAAACAATTATTCTTATTCTTACCGTTTAAAGCCGAGCTAACTACGAAAAACTATATACCAGGCCTATAACCATTTTCAAACGTACACAAAACCTCGCTGAAAAAGAGAAACACCCCTGGAAAAGAAAACTCAGTACACAGATCAATACATTCGCGCGCACACAGTCTAAGGATATACCCCCTGGTGTTAAACGTTCCGCCCAATGTATCACCTGTGAGTCTGAAAAAACAAAGATCAGTACAATGTAAACATAACTAAGGACACTAAAACATACATAAAAACTGGCCTAAATTATACACTAAAATATACATAAAAACTGGCCTGAATTATACACTAAAACATACATAAAAACTGGCCTGAATTATACACTAAAACATACATAAAAACTGGCCTGAATTATACACTAAAATATACATAAAAACTGGCCCTAAATTATACACTAAAACATACATAAAAACTGGCCTGAATTATACACTAAAACATACATAAACACTGGCCCTAAATTATACACTAAAACATACATAAAAACAGGCCTAAATTATACACTAAAACATACATAAAAACTGACCTGAATTATACACTAAAACATACATAAAAACTGGCCTGAATTATACACTATAAAACATACATAAAAACTGACCTGAATTATACACTAAAACATACATAAAAACTGGCCTGAATTATACACTAAAACATACATAAAAACTGGCCTGAATTATACACTAAAACATACATAAAAACTGGCCTGAATTATACACTAAAACATACATAAAAACTGGCCCTAAATTATACACTAAAACAGACATAAAAACTGGCCTAAATTATACACTAAAACATACATAAAAACTGACCTAAATTATACACTAAAACATACATAAAAACTGACCTGAATTATACACTAAAACATACATAAAAAACTGCCCTGAATTATACACTAAAACATACATAAACACTGGCCTGAATTATACACTAAAACATACATAAAAACTGACCTGAATTATACACTAAAACATACATAAAAACTGACCTGAATTATACACTAAAACATACATAAAAACTGCCCTGAATTATACACTAAAACATACATAAAAACTGGCCTAAATTATACACTAAAACATACATAAAAACTGGCCTGAATTATACACTAAAACATACATAAACACTGGCCCTAAATTATACACTAAAACATACATAAAAACTGGCCTAAATTATACACTAAAACATACATAAAAACTGCCCTGAATTATACACTAAAACATACATAAAAACTGGCCTGAATTATACACTAAAACATACATAAACACTGGCCCTAAATTATACACTAAAACATACATAAACACTGGTCTAAATTATACACTAAAACATACATAAAAACTGGCCTGAATTATACACTAAAACATACATAAAAACTGGCCTGAATTATACACTAAAACATACATAAAAACTGGCCTGAATTATACACTAAAACATACATAAACACTGGCCCTAAATTATACACTAAAACATACATAAACACTGGTCTAAATTATACACTAAAACATACATAAAAACTGGCCTGAATTATACACTAAAACATACATAAAAACTGGCCTGAATTATACACTAAAACATACATAAAAACTGGCCTAAATTATACACTAAAACATACATAAAAACTGACCTGAATTATACACTAAAACATACATAAAAACTGGCCTAAATTATACACTAAAACATACATAAAAAACTGGCCTAAATTATACACTAAAACATACATAAAAACTGACCTGAATTATACACTAAAACATACATAAAAACTGGCCTGAATTATACACTATAAAACATACATAAAAACTGACCTGAATTATACACTAAAACATACATAAAAACTGGCCTAAATTATACACTAAAACATACATAAAAACTGACCTAAATTATACACTAAAACATACATAAACACTGGCCCTAAATTATACACTAAAACATACATAAAAACTGGCCTGAATTATACACTAAAATATACATAAAAACTGGCCTGAATTATACACTAAAACATACATAAAAACTGGCCTAAATTATACACTAAAACATACATAAAAACTGGCCTGAATTATACACTAAAACATACATAAAAACTGGCCTGAATTATACACTAAAACATACATAAAAACTGGCCTGAATTATACACTAAAACATACATAAAAACTGGCCTGAATTATACACTAAAACATACATAAAAACTGACCTAAATTATACACTAAAACATACATAAACACTGGCCCTAAATTATACACTAAAACATACATAAAAACTGGCCTGAATTATACACTAAAACATACATAAAAACTGGCCTGAATTATACACTAAAACATACATAAAAACTGGCCTAAATTATACACTAAAACATACATAAAAACTGGCCTGAATTATACACTAAAACATACATAAAAACTGGCCTGAATTATACACTAAAACATACATAAACACTGGCCTGAATTATACACTAAAACATACATAAAAACTGGCCTGAATTATACACTAAAACATACATAAAACTGCCTAAATTAACACTAAAACATACATAAAAACTGGCTGAATTATACACTAAAACATCATAAAAACTGGCTGAATTAACACTAAAACAACATAAAACTGCCTAAATTATACACTAAAACATACATAAAAACTGCCTAAATTATACACTAAAACATACTAAAAACTGCCTAATTATACACTAAAACATACATAAAACTGGCCTAATTATACACTAAAAATACAAAAACTGGCCTAAATTATACACTAAAACATACATAAAACTGGCCTGAATTATACACTAAAACATACATAAAACTGGCTAAATATACACTAAAACATACATAAAACTGGCCTAAATATACACTAAAACATACATAAAAACTGGCCTAATTATACACTAAAACATACATAAAAACTGCCTAAATTATACACTAAAACATACAAAAAACTGGCCTAAATTATACACTAAAACAACATAAAACTGGCCTAATTATACACTAAAACAACATAAAAACTGCCTAATTTACACTAAAACATACATAAAAACTGCCTAAATTATACACTAAAACATACATAAAAACTGGCCTAAATTATACACTAAAAAACATAAAAACTGGCTAATTATACACTAAAACATACATAAAAACTGGCTAATTATACACTAAAACATACATAAAAACTGGCTGAATTATACACTAAAACATACATAAAACTGGCCTAATTATACACTAAAACATACATAAAAATGGCTAAATTATACACTAAAACATACAAAAAACTGGCCTGAATTATACACTAAAACATACATAAAAACTGGCCTAATATACACTAAAACATACATAAAAACTGGCTAAATTATACACTAAAACAACATAAAAACTGGCCTGAATATACACTAAAACATACATAAAAACTGGCCTAAATTATACACTAAAACAACATAAAAACTGGCCTAAATTATACACTAAAACATACATAAAAACTGGCTAATTATACACTAAAACATACATAAAAATGGCCTAATTTACACTAAAACATACATAAACTGGCTAATATACACTAAAAATACATAAAAACTGCTAATTATACACTAAAACATACTAAAAACTGCTAATAACACTAAAACATACATAAAAACGGCTAATTATACACTAAAACATACATAAAAACTGGCCTGAATTATACACTAAAAATACATAAAACTGCCTAAATTATACACTAAAACATACATAAAACGACCTAATTAACACTAAACATACATAAACTGGCCTAAATTATACACTAAAACATACATAAACTGCCTAAATTATACACTAAAACTACATAAAAATGCTGAATTATACACTAAAAATACAAAAACTGGCCTAATTATACACTAAAACAACATAAAACTGGCCTAAATTATACACAAAACATACATAAAACTGGCTAAATTATACACTAAAACATACATAAAAACTGGCCTAATTATACACTAAAACTACATAAAAATGGCCTAATTATACACTAAAACATACATAAATGCTAAATTATACACTAAAACATACATAAAAACTGGCCTGAATTATACACTAAAACATACATAAAAACTGGCCTAAATTATACACTAAAACATACATAAAAACTGGCCTGAATTATACACTAAAACATACATAAAAACTGGTCTAAATTATACACTAAAACATACATAAAAACTGGCCTAAATTATACACTAAAACATACATAAAAACTGGCCCTAAATTATACACTAAAACATACATAAAAACTGGCCTAATTATACACTAAAACATACATAAAAACTGGTCTAAATTATACACTAAAACAGACATAAAAACTGGCCTGAATTATACACTAAAACATACATAAAAACTGGCCTAAATTATACACTAAAACATACATAAAAACTGGCCTGAATTATACACTAAAACATACATAAAAACTGGTCTAAATTTACACTAAAACAGACATAAAAAGTGGTCTAAATTATACACTAAAACATACATAAAAACTGGTCTAAATTATACACTAAAACAGACATAAAATGGTCTAAATTATACACTAAAACATACATAAAAACTGGCCTAAATTATACACTAAAACATACATAAAAACTGGTCTAAATTATACACTAAACATACATAAAAACTGGCCCTAAATTATACACTAAAACAGACATAAAACTGGCCTAAATTATACACTAAAACATACATAAAAACTGGCCTGAATTATACACTAAAACATACATAAAAACTGGCCTGAATTATACACTAAAACAGACATAAAAACTGGCTGAATTATACACTAAAACATACATAAAAACTGGCCTAAATTATACACTAAAACATACATAAAAACTGGCTCTAAATTATACACTAAAACATACATAAAAACTGGCCTAAATTATACACTAAAACATACATAAAAACTGGCCTAAATTATACACTAAAACATACATAAAAACTGGCCTGAATTATACACTAAAACATACATAAAAACTGGCCTGAATTATACACTAAAACAGACATAAAAACTGGCCTAAATTATACACTAAAACATACATAAAAACTGGTCTAAATTATACACTAAAACAGACATAAAAACTGGCCTGAATTATACACTAAAACATACATAAATGCTAAATTATACACTAAACATACATAAAAATGGCCTAAATTATACACTAAAACATACATAAAAACTGGCCTGAATTATACACTAAAACATACATAAAAACTGGCCTGAATTATACACTAAAACATACATAAAAACTGGCTAATTATACACTAAAACATACATAAAAACTGGCTAAATTATACACTAAAACATACATAAAAACTGCCTAAATTATACACTAAAACATACATAAAAACTGGCCTAAATTATACACTAAAACATACATAAAAACTGCCTAATTATACACTAAAACATACATAAAAACTGCCTGAATTATACACTAAAACATACATAAAAACTGGCCTGAATTATACACTAAAACATACATAAAAACTGGCCTGAATTATACACTAAAACATACATAAAAACTGCCTAATTATACACTAAAACATACATAAAAACTGACCTAAATTATACACTAAAACATACATAAAAATGCCTAAATTATACACTAAAACATACATAAAAACTGGCCTGAATTATACACTAAAACATACATAAAAACTGGCCTAAATTATACACTAAAACATACATAAAAACTGGCCTAAATTATACACTAAAACATACATAAAAACTGGCCTAAATTATACACTAAAACATACATAAAAACTGGACCTAAATTATACACTAAAACATACATAAAAACTGACCTAAATTATACACTAAAACATACATAAAAACTGGCCTAAATTATACACTAAAACATACATAAAAACTGGCCTAAATTATACACTAAAACATACATAAAAACTGACCTAAATTATACACTAAAACATACATAAAAACTGACCTAAATTATACACTAAAACATACATAAAAACTGGCCTAAATTATATACTAAAACATACATAAAAACTGGCCCTAAATTATATACTAAAACATACATAAAAACTGGCCTAAATTATACACTAAAACATACATAAAAACTGGCCCTAATTATACACTAAAACATACATAAAAACTGGCCTAAATTATACACTAAAACATACATAAACACTGACCTAAATTATACACTAAAACATACTAAAAATGACCCTAAATTATACACTAAAACATACATAAAAACTGGCCTAAATTATACACTAAAACATACATAAAAACTGGCCTAAATTATACACTAAAACATACATAAAAACTGACCCTAAATTATACACTAAAACATACATAAAAACTGACCTAAATTATACACTAAAACATACATAAAAACTGACCTAAATTATACACTAAAACATACATAAACACTGACCTAAATTATACACTAAAACATACATAAAAACTGGCCTAAATTATCTCAAATTGCTTCTTCCATCACATTTCTTTACAGGCTAAAATGCAAACAGTTCGTGTACATAGTTATTAATCCTAAACGAAAGCATGCAAGGCTTTATAGAACACATACGGGTGGATGGACCAGCAAAGCAGAAAATGACAGGAAAAAATGACAAAGCAAAGGAGAAAGGCAGAAACAAAGAAAGTGACAGAAAAAAGGAAATTTCTGGCACAGAATTTCCAGAAGGTGGGGATACTAATTCATACTGAAAGAGCCCCCAGCATCCTGACGGGGAAAAATAATGGATGATGATGATGATGATGATGACGATGATGATGATGATGATGATGATGATGATGATGATGATGATGACGATGACGATGATGACGATGACGATGATGACGATGACGATGACGATGATGATGATGATGATACTACTACTACTACTACTAATAATAATAATGATTCAATTTGTATAAGGGGAAGGGATGGGGGTTGCCATGTATATATCAGTGTAGTACAAGCATAGTCAGATACGTATGCCAGGACACCAATGCAGTATTAACATAATTCATCAAAAATAACAACAGCAGTTCATAACACGAAATTAAGAACAGGTGGTAGTGACACTAATCAACAAGAAAAAAAAGATATAAGACAGAAAAGTGTATAAATTACTTTATAAATGTAGTCTTTTGCACACACACACATACACACACACACAAACACACACACACACACACACACAAACACACACACACGTATGAAAGCAAACACAGACACACATAAATACATTCACATACACACACATGGACACACACATATGTATACATCAGGGGAGGGGGATTCTGTGTCCATACAGTAAACACACACACACACACACGCACACGCACACGGCTAAAATGGGGAGAAAGAATAAAAGCAATGGAAAATTGTAGAGAGCATATTATATACAATTATATATTACAATGTGATTCCCCTCCGAGTGGAGACAGGCTGTAGAGGGGATTGAGTGAGGTCAGGATTTTATGCAGAGGAGAAAAGGTGAGTTTTGAGAGCGGACTTGAAGGAGACAA
>CM060312.1:5885027-5897527 GCA_030674185.1 Monoplex corrugatus | reverse complement strand
CATACAGACACAGAGAGACAGACAGAGAGAGAGAGACAGAGAGAGAGAGAGAGACAGAGAGAGAGAGAGAATCTTTGGGTCAGCAGGATCAGACAGACAGACAAAAAGATCTTTGGTTCGGAAGTAACAGCGATGAAGTTTCCATCTTTCGACATAAAGTAAAGAATAAACCAGTAAGCAAACATTTAGAAGACAGAACGGTTATTATTGCAGATAATGACTCCTGCAAGATCATCTCCTCAGAATAGCAGCAAACTAATGTAACACGAAACAAGAAGAAAGAGCGGATAATCATAATACCACGTGGTGCCAGTGTGCCGTCGGTTTGTGCAAACTGTCATGGCTTGCACGTGCAACCAATTTATGCTGCTATGCTGAACAGAAGTGGAGGGGGGTGGAGGGGGGTGGAGGGGGTGAGTGGGGAGTGAGGGGGGAACTAGGCCATTGTTTCAGGTAGATGTGTTGCGTGATGGTTGCTGGTCGTAAAAGGTTTGAGGCACAGCCAGCAGTAGTGGCACCCGTTAGTCTGGTGAGACGATGTTGTAACGAACAAATTAGTTCCGTGAGTAACACTGTCTTACAATAGCTGAGGAATTCCACTCCCGAGTGGCAGTCCCTTCCATAGACAAAGGGTGTTGAAGCTTGACCTGAGGCTGCTCTGTCCTTCTGATTTAGCTCTTTTGTCTGTTAGATGCTTGTTCCAAGTATCTTTTATTAACAGTTTTTTTCATTTTACACACACACACACACACACACACACCACACACACACACACACACAACACACACACATACACACACACGCGCACACATTTATATATACATATATATAGATAGATAGACAGACAGACAGACAGACAGATAGATAGATAGATAGATAGATAGATAAGATAAGATAGATAGATGTGTTTGTTCCAAGTTTTCTTATTAACATTTCTGTATTCATTTTATACACACACACACGCACGCACACGCACACACACACACACACACTCACACACACACACACACACACACACACACACACACACACACACACACACACACACACACACACACTGACAAACAAACGCGAACTCTATTATTTCAGTCCACGAAGAAAAACATAACAATTATATTACATACATTAGAGACAACCGTTCCACTGAATTTTTTCCCTGATCATCTTCAGCATTATCAAACTGTACAATGATTAATACACAATGACAACTTACATTACAAAAACATGAAACCCACTCTATCTTCCAACCAGAGTACATCCTGATACCTATTTGATCTCACACCAAGATACACGGATGTCTTAATAACTGAATGGAAAATTGCCATACATTTTTGGTCTGAAAGTTCCTGCATAGAATTTTTAGTACTTTATTGTTCCAAGTATTTTGTGCTTTGCCATATCTCCAAACATCACAAGATTCCGGTTGTCTAGATTGCCTGATCATCTGCCATACTTTTCTAGTTGTGTATGTCTGTGTTGTCAAGTTCCTGTCAATCTTTCTTTAGAGTACTGTGCTGAAAATTTAGTCATTTTATGTCGACTTCAATGTGGATTATAGTCATGTTCAGTCCCTTCTTTATAAACTTCACAGCCCCCCAACCCCAACCCCCAAAAAAGAAAAAAGTTGTTATAAATGCCTAATGACATCAAGAAGAGAGTTTTTCAGTGTTATATAGAGCCAATATTGTTGTATGGATGCGGAGCCTGGACAATCAACAAGCAAAGTCAGAACAAGATTGAGGCAGTTGAACATTAACGATGAAGACCAAGAAAAGAGAAGCAACATTTACAGGACATTTTATGAGGCAAGAGAAATGTAAGCACTTAGTCACAACAGGAAAGCTAGAAGGAAAAAGAGCACCAGGTAGACCTAGGGAGAAAATGCTAGTTTTGCAGAATGTCGAGAACAAAAAGGGTGGGGGGTATACTCGCAGTGACAAAAAATATTCATATGGAGGGCCATGATCGCCAACGCCATGCGGCAAGGCACATGATGATGATGAGGTTCCTAATCTATGAATGCATGGATTTCTTTTTCTTCTCCCTTTAAGTTAACTTCATGAAGAGTCATCGGGGCGATGCAATAAAAGAAATTTCGTCCAGATTCCTTCATATCTAGCCATGTCTGTTGTGTGCTCACTTGTGTGCCAATGCCTGGGTCTCTGCAAAGGATTAGACACCATGCTGTCAGCTCTCTTTCACTGTACAACTTCTTCTCTAAAATCCGTCCCTGACTATCTATATGTCTGATATCTTTACCGTTTATACTCATTCCAGGCAGTTCCAGTCACCATCAGATAAACATAGTCTCTGCGTTCCTCATATCAAGACCAAGACTTTAGACCAACGTTCATTGTCTTTCTGTGTATAAAAGCAGTGGATCTCACTTCCCTCTGATGTTCGTCGTTTGAAATCTTTATTCCATTTGTAAAGAGCTTTTAATAACTCCTGTTTTCTGACAGTGCTACTGTATTATTAGTCTCACATCGTCCTCTATCTGCTCCGCATCCCGCTCTACTGTAATGTACTTGAATCGTTGGTTGTGTGAGAAAATGTTTCTTATTTCTTTTTATGTCGATTCACATAAATGCTTTTAGACAAATTAGAAAATATTATGCGTGTATGTTTCATTGATCTGGTTGTATAGCTTGCGTCAGAGTATGTCACTGTGTATGTACCTGCATGCGTCCACGTATGTGCATATGCATGTGTGTATGTGAGTCCGCATGTGCGTATGTGTGTGTCCCAGCCCGAAACATTATAGACTGGCCTGTCCGCTGCCCATCTTAACGTTTCCATTTCTCTGGTGGTGTCAGCTTATGTTTGATAGGTCCACTGGCCTGTTGGCTGCCCATCTTAATGTGTCCATCATTCTGGTCATGACAGCTCAGTGTCTGATAGGTCCACTGGCCTGTTGGCTGCCCATCTTAATGTGTCCATCATTCTGGTCATGTCAGCTCAGTGTTTGATAGGTCCCTTCTCCCATTTCCCCATTTCAAGACCTTGCCAGCGTATAGGGTTTTGTGCAGACTCAGGAAATCTGTCAGATAATTGCTGGCGGATTTGGGCGGAGCGCATACGGAGCTGTCGGAGCGCGGTGAATCCCTCTTGAAATAACTCCAATAACTCCAATTCGTCCGAGTACGATTTTTGTCTTGGAGTGATAGTCTTGTTTTCTTTTCTTTTCTTGTTCTACATCATGTCATAATGTCTTGTTGATGTTTTAATGTATATTTAATGTGCTGTAAAGTGCAAAGCGTTCAAGAAATTTGCTGTTTGGGTCACTGTAAGTTTTTTGTTTTGTTTTGTTTTTTGTTTTTTGTTTTTGGGGGGGAACAAACAAAAACAGAATACAATGTTCCTGTACTATGGTCAAATCTGTGATGTTTGGAAGAGTGTCTAACATTTGGAACCCCAACGGCCACTAACTTCAGGGAACAACCATTGTCTGTATATACTAACAGCAGTGGAGTGATGGCTCAAAAAATGAAGTGTCCGTCTGGGAAATAAGAAAAAACAAAAGTCCGTGGTTCAAGTCCAAGTTAAACTGCTTTTTCTGCCCCGTCCCTCTTCACTAGAGCATGAGTGGTGATCTGGATGGATGCAGAGGAACCCATTTCAACAAAGTAGTTGTCCATGGCAAAATTCTGTATCAAATCCGCTTTGACAGTTTTAATCAAAAAGTACGTCATACAAAAAGAAACTAAATCAATTTGGTTTGGTCATACTATGGCGGCGCAGTTTCCCTAAGACAGCAACTCACATTTCATGCAGCAAAATTCAGGTGAAACAAAAACAAATCACTCCGAATCCAGTGTAATCCAATCACCATGCACATGAATCCTAAACGCTGGCAAGCTCCCGCTATTTTGCCTAGCTTACCAGTTCTAAGGCGCTACACAAAGTACGCTTTACTCGTCTGCTCATCTGACATTAGAACAGTCCATGTTGTTGCAGACGAAGAGGTCCCTCTATGAACACGAACTTCCATGATCAGTCTTGTATTCTGAATGAAGATCCACAGCAGGCGATAAAGGATCAGTATGCCTACTTATCCATCATATCGAAAGAAAAGTCCATCAGCATCAGAGCTCCCTCTTTCCAATCTGATTGTATGGGTTGGAATCTCACTCGAGAAAATATTTTTTTTATTGTACTTGCGTTCTCCTGTCCACTCATCTTGTGAATGATATCTAACTCTATTCGGGCTGGAGAAGGCAAAGCAGCGTGGGACAGGAGATGGCCACTGCTGTCATAACGCTTACAAACAACTATTTATTTTCAAATTCAAATAATGTCGTAATGACAAATCATAGTGCTGGCAGAGACTGACGTTGAGATCTCTCCCACGATCTTCCTTATGATCTCGGGGTTATAAGGCAACCTTTACCTTTTCGGGCTGTCTAGTAACCTCCGTATCAGTAATCCCATCTACACAATGCAAAGTCCATTCAATAGAAACCTTCAGCCACTTCTCAAAGAAAACTACACCATCGCCATCATCACAGCAACCCGCTCACAAAAATCTGGAAAACAGCCCATGTATCTAACAAAAACTCCAGTATGATTCCACATTTCCTTTCCCTTTAATCTCCTCTCAGCAGGAACAAAGAACACAAATGAACCACCAAATGAGGGAAAGTTGTGCACTGCCAGAACACGGATTCACACCTTACTCATAATCACACAGCTGATAAAAATGTTAAACGATGTGGAAATAGGCAGAAGGTTGGTCAGGCTCCCATTGATGGTTTTGTTTGTTTGTTTGTTTGTTTTTGTCATTGTTGTCGTTTTGTTTTACTTTTTGTTTTGATTTTGTTGTTGTTTTTTATGTTGTTGTTGTTGTTTTTACCTATTCTTCTGCTAACATAGACCAAACAGCTAAAAGAAACACAGACATGACGAATGAAGAATGGTCAGGTATAACGTACACCATCAAAGGAAAGATGGAACAAGGATGTGGTATCTTGCGCATTTACACACAATGTTTTTACGACCTGTTCTTTTCTAAACATGGCGTCTTGTGCATTTAATATACATCTTTATATATACGGCATGTCCGCCTCTTAAAAAGAAATGTGGCGTCTTCTACATTAAAATAATAGGCACTGTCTGTTTAACCTGTTCGTTTCTGAAATAGAAATGTGGTGTCTTGTACATTTAACATGCACTGTCTGTTCAACCTGCCCGCCTTTAAGATATAAATGTAGCGTCTTGTGCATTTAACATGCACTGTCTGTTCAACCTGTTCGCTTCTGAAATAGAAATGTGACATACATTTTCTGTACAACTTGTCCGCCTCTTTCAGTCTACCCGCAGGCACATACAGTTTTTTGCCAATCAGTGTGTTCAATCTTTTCATGAGTGAATCAGAGTCTATAAATAGTGCGCCTGATCCAATGCCAGGCCCTCAGCTGTTCTTCTGTGCAAATTGTCATCACAGTTACTGACGCACAACTAACTGCAAACGGATCTTTTCACCACAGTATGGTTTAAACTCTTTAACCCTTCCCTCCTTCTGTCTCCCTGTTTCCCTTGGCATAGCATCCGAGCATATGCTTTGAACAGAACCACCTCGCTGACAAATGAAGCAAAACCACTTAACCAGAAAAGTCGTCAAAGACAGACAGATTATATGACAGCTGTTGTGAATCATTCCACCAGAAGTGTCTCATCTTGTGGAAATACTTTAACAATAGAAGGACTACTATCTTTCATTCTTATTTTCACGCCTACTACAACATTTATCCAAGGAGGTGAAATGACTGCAACTGTTGTCAAAGAAGTGGAAAGTAACTGCGTCATTTGGCAAAGAAGTATTTGCCAGAAAGAAAGTGAGAAATGATTGCACCCTTTGCCAAAAAGCACCGAGAAATAACTCCCAACATTTACCAGGAAGTAAATGAGAGAGGACTGTACCACTGCCAGTAACCATGTTGAAGTGATTAGCGAAACAGATTGATTACAAGGAGAATACAAGTTTCAACCCCCAGTCTCACCACTGTGTGATTTATCGCCTTCAGCCGTCCCCTACCCAGACCTCAGTATGCCAATGGGCTCACTGGAACTTTACAGTCGAGTCTCTTTCACTTCATTGATGCATTATTGAGGGTGTTGCTCAAATTTCCAGATCAGTATCGCAGGTGTCTGTATCTCTCAAGCCAGGTTACCCTCAAGATGCATTCTGAAAGGAACTTACAACAAAACCCTGATCACTGGTTTAGGAGGTTTAGTTTGTGTGTTAACTTTCTGCCCCAAACACTTGAAACTATAAATTCTGTTAAAAGTTCATACGGATGATATATAGACTGCATAGTATTTGTAATCCCTGTCTTTGGAGAAGCAGAAAGAAGCGCAGAAAGGGAAAACAAGCAGTAAAAAACAAAAAACAAGACGAAAGCAGATGAAGGGAAAAACTCGACAGCACTTTGATGACAGCGTCTGGCACTGTCCCAGAATCCTCAAACACACCACTTGGCACGCAAACACACACACGCACACACACACACACACACACACACACACACACACACACACACACAACACACACATGCACGCACGCACACAGTGTATTTAATGCATCACTACCCAAATGGCGGCAAGAGTACACACATACACGCATGCACACACACACACACACAACACACACACACACACACACACACACATGCACGCACGCACACAGTGTATTTAATGCATCACTACCCTTATGGCGGCAAGAATACACACACACACACACATACACACACACACACACACACACACACACACACACACACACACACACACACACACACACTTACACTCACGCATTCACGCACGCACGCACACGCACATATGTGTTTAATGCATCACTACCCAAATGGCGGCAAGCGTACACCCCACGCGGAGAAGAGAGCTTCCCATTCTCTGTAACCCTCAGCAGTGTCAGACTATCATGTCATCAGCTAGTTGCAGTTTTCCACCATGGTGCACACAGAGAGAGACAGAGATGGGAGCGAGGAAGAGAGGGACAATATCGGAAAATGGGGCACAGTTGGTGTTCAGCTGTAACGTTGATGAAAAAGCATTTGTTATTAATTAACAAAACTGCAACTTTTCTCTGTTATTCTTTCTTTTTGTTGTTGTCACTCATTTTTCTCTTTGAGAACATAAAAAAAAAAAAACCGAGAGAAATCTGGAATGAATTATATCGACAAATTACAAGAAATCTGAGTGCGTGCGTGCGTGCATGCATGCGTGTGTGTGTGTGTATGTGTACGTGTGTGTGTGTGTGTGTGTGTGTGTGTGTGTGTGTGTGTATGTGTGTGTGTGTACGTGTGTGTGTGCGTTTGTTTGTGACGGGGGGAGGGTGTCAGAAAAGAACTGTCGCTTTTTATAGATGACTATTTTTCAAAATGGGTCATAGAACCGATTCAGTACTGAATAATTCGGAGGGGGAGTGTTATAATATTGAAAACAGGCCATACCTGTTCCAAGTTCACCATTTATGATTTCTTGTTTATATGTGCCTGTACTCTACACAAAGACTACATGTGCCTATACTCACACAAGGGCTGATCCGTAAGTCTTGTCATTTACTTCTCAAAACTACAGTGGGAAATCCAAAACATGTGAAATTTTCAGTCTTTCAGGGTATTCCCCTCTTCTCTCCTCAAAGAGTTTCAGCCTTGTCAGCCAGGAGTCAAATGCTTTTTGATGGTCTGATAGAGATACGATGGCAAGCTGTGATTTCAAACATATGTATATTCACATACATACATACATACATACATACATATATACATACATACATGCATACATACATAAACATGCATGCACGCTGAGAGAGGGGAGAGAGAGTGACAGAAACAGACAGACAGACAGAAAAACAGACAGACAAACAGACATAGACACAGAGAGACAGACAAGCAGAAACAGAGAAACGGAGACAAACACAGAGAGACAGAGACGGACAGAGATACAGAGACAGACAGAGACAAACAAACAGAGAGACAGTGGCAGTGAGAGAAAGACAGAGATAGGTAGACAGGCAGACAGGCAGACAGGCAGGCAGGCAGCCAGCAGCCAGGCAGCCAGGCAGGCAGACGGACAAATGATCTCAGGCTTGGCAGGATAAATGCTTAATGTTGCATATTTCGTCAGCTGTAAAATAAAGAATGAGCATGTAAGCAACCATTGAGAAGAGGAACTCGTTATTGTTGGAGATAATGACTTCAGCTCAATCGTCTCCTGCGAATAGCGGTAAACTACTGTAATACGAAGCAACAATAAAGAGCAGATAATCATAATACCGCGTGGTGCCAGAGCGCCCTCAGTTTGTGCAAACTGTCATGGCTTGCACGTGCAACCCATTTATGCTGTTACGCCGAACAGAAGTGAGAGGAAACTAGGTCATTGTTTCAGGTAGATGTGTTGGGTGATGGTAGCAGAAGCGAAGAGACAGAGGCATAGCAGTAGAGGTGGCATCCATGTGTATGGTGCAGTCATTTTTTTTAAGAACGCGTGCACTATAGAATCGCAAAAAAAGCCTCACTTCAGAGTGGCAGTCGCTTCTGCAGTCTTCTTCTAATCGTATAAGCAATGTGGCACATTGTGGGGACTGATGAGATACAGCAGAACATGGAATCTTCTATCTCTGTCCTTGGAGACAAAGCATGATAGGCTCAAGCTGAGGCTGCCATCTCCCTTGCCAGGCAGTTGGCTATTCACGTGTTCTCTACCGTCTGTGCATCTTGCTCCCATATCAATTTATCATCTGCAATTAACAATGAGCTTTTGTGTCTGGTTTCTGTCTAGTGTGTCATTAATGAATAACATCTCACTGATGAAAGTCCCTCAGACGTTGATCTTGGAGATAGGGTTGCAATGCTGAAAAGTCTACCATCAACATGGACACAAATCTCCTATGGTATACTGAAGAAGTGTCGAGAAAAACAGTCCTATGTAACGAAACCCTTCCAACAGCAGAGACAGAAGAGCAGAAGAGCATGTACAACAGCACTGGTTTTCCCACTCAATTCAACACCATGTTTTAAGCAGGTTATAACTCAAGATACTTTTCAAGCCTGCATTTTACCTGGCCAGCTGCTTCCATTGCTTCTCCTTTCTCCTGTCCTGGATGTAAATGGGCGATCACGGCTGGTGGGGAGATTGTTGTATTGATGCCTTCAAACATTCATCCTGCATCCCCAGTGTATGCAATTGTCGACATAATGTGAACAAGGTTCAGCCAGCAGTTTGCTGATGCAGCTGACAGCAGTCTACATGTACATGCTCTGTTTTCCGCTGTCTTGAAACTGTCTCATGTGCTTGGTTGAGAATATTTGTGTATATGGGGGGATGGCTATGGGGGAGGGGGAGATGGGCTGTGAGAGTTGGCAAAGAAAGCTTTTTTTGTCTGCCTCAGTAACTAGTTCTATTTCTTCTTAGTTATCCTTGTACAGTGGTTAAGTGTATGTTCTCTCTTCCCCCTGAACAGTGATAGCTGAAGTCAGAGCCTCCCTCTGTATCCACACATTGCTGTGTTCTTAGCACGTTTGTTTTAAGCAGGTGCGAATTTGTGATACACCTTTCTGTTTGGAATGATGTAGTTTCTTTGGCAGTTACCTCACTGTATTGGTCACAAAAGTGGTGTCTGATGCAGTTCACACTTTGTTGGTACTTTGGTAACTGTAAGCCAGAGGAATGTTTCTCAGATCCACACACCTTGGAATGACAACGTCCTGGTCATGATAACGATTGGATCGTATATGCTTCCTTGAGACCTTGTCCAGTCTGGTGCATTGCACTCACGGCTCTCTATGGTAAATGAGGGGGGTCAGATATTGTGTTTTGCGAGTTAAACTGATGGATTGAAATACAACCAGAAACAAACGAAACAGATCAATAACAGATTTGCTCTACTGCCAAAGGGGCAAGTTTAATATCATCAGCTTTCTTGAAAGTAAGACACTCCCAAATCAAATAAATAAAACAACAAAACAAAACAAAATTAAGACCCATTTAAAATGGGTTTTTTTTTCCAGAAACTATTATGAATGTGATTTCTGTAACCCAGGTTTACGAGACAACCATAAAGCACATTTATCACAAGATCCATACCATAGCTACTTCCGTCCTGAATACAAGCCAAATTATCCTCACTCTCACAACATACAATGCGTGACAGAACTTTGTAAAGTTCAGATTTGCCTATTTCATATCAGGGAACTGTGAAACCATGTTTGAATGGGCCAAGCTGGTTTGTAAACATGACAGAAGAGAAGAGGGACGGTATGTGCAAAGTGACAAATACATTTTCGCAGCAGAACGGATTTCTCTGCTGATCATAGATTTGTACTCTTCCTTAGCTACGCTTTGTAACAATCTGAAGAAACGCTACGTGTGAGTGTCTCCCGAATAAGGGGCAGACAAGTGATTGGTATCATAGTCATACTACCATGGTACACACACACACACACACACACACACACACACACACACACACCATATATATATATATATATATATATATATACTCACACAGACACACGCACGCACACGCACGCACGCACGCACGCACACACACACACACACACACACACACACACACACACACAACGACTTGAAAAAAGAAAAAAAATGTGGCGTGGTGATTCTCTTCAGGGTATTCATATTTGTAGAAAACAAACAAAACGCCACAACAGGACAAAAGAAGAACGGAAGGATGAAAAGAGAGAGTGAACCATTGAAAAAAAGATAACCACTGAAAAAAAAAGATGAAACAGAAAGGTGACTTCCTGTGCTTTCTCATACATTCTTCTTATAACCTGTGTGTACACTGTTTTGACAACCTGTGTGCCATTTACAGTATACCCGTATACATCATTACATGCATGTGCGTTTGTATGGCAGGGTGATCAGTCTTCTTAGGAGTGAGTCACTGTCTAAAAATATGTATTACAACTCAGTGCCAAAACTTCATCAAAGACCAATGGACGAAATACAGCGGCACCTGAAATCATTCCATCCGAGATGTCTCATCTTGTGCAACTGCTGTACCAACAAAGGCGTTTTTACATTTGTTGTGGTTTGATGTTGACCACATTTCCCAAAGACGTAACAAATAACTGACTGTGATATCTTAGTGAAGACATGTCTGCTTCATCTGACCAAAAAGTGAACAATGACTGCAGCATTTGCAAAAGTGATAAATGTCTGCAGCATTTGACCCCTAAAGAGGAGACATGACTGTAACATTTGACCCAAAAAGTGGAGACATGACTGCAACATTTGACCCAAAAAGTGGAGACATGACTGCAACATTTGACCCAAAAAGAGGAGACATGACTGCAACATTTGACCCAAAAAGAGGAGACATGACTGCAACATTTGACCCAAAAGTGGAGACATGACTGCAACATTTGACCCAAAAAGTGGAGACATGACTGCAGCATTTGACCCAAAAAGAGGAGACATGACTGCAGCATTTGACCCAAAAAGAGGAGACGTGACTGCAACATTTGACCCAAAAAGTGGAGACATGACTGCAACATTTGACCCAAAAAGTGGAGACATGACTGCAACATTTGCCACAACGCAACAAATGATTGTAAAATTTGCTAAAGAAGGGGGGGGATGGGGGGGGGGGAATAACGGTACCACTTGCAACAGAAGTGAGAAATCATTGCAGCATTAGCCAATGAAGTGAGAAATGACAGCAACCTTACGCCACAGAAGTGATCATTGACTGCAGCATCTGCCAAACAAGAGATAAATGGTTGTAAAATTTGCCAAACAAATGAAAAGTAACTGCAGCATTTGGCATAGAAATGATAAATGATTGCACCATTGGCCAAAGAAGTAGGAAATGACTGAAGCGTTTGCCAAAGAAGCGAGAAATGATCGCAGCATCAGCCAACGAAGTAATACTTAACGACTGCAGCACTTGCCAAAAAAAAGTGAGGAAAGAATCCACATTTCAGGACAAACATTGTGACGATGTGCCCAGCAATACTCCAGTCCTATAATTATGGAGTGTTTTACAAATGTTTAGCCGCAGCTGATAACGTATAAATTTCTGAATGACAAGGTTTAAAACGAAACGATACGTCATACATTGAAGGAAAGAATTCAAACCCGTGGCCCAACAGCAGTGACAGTTTTAAGGTACGACAGTCGTTATTCTCATCATTTTACATCTGGGTCCCATGGGCATGAGCTCCGAGATGGCAGTGATGCGAGAAAGCAAAAAGAATATGTGAGAAATTATACCGGCGGTGGTAGAGTGCCAAAGTTCAATAATGTTAAGCCAATGTCTCATAATAATGATATGATAATAATAATAATAATAATAATAATAATAATAATAATAATAATGATCATGATCATGATCATGATGATGATGATAACAACAATAATAATAATAACAATAATAGTAATGACTACTGGTACAGCACTACCTGTCATACGAGCCCTAGGCGCTTCTCAACATTTTGAGATTCAAAATCAGACACGAA
>CM060312.1:5877527-5880027 GCA_030674185.1 Monoplex corrugatus | reverse complement strand
GCGTGAGTGTGTGTGTGTGTGTATAGGAGAGAGATGTTATAACGTGTAGAAATTATCACCACTGCCAATACTATTATCTTTGTTACTAATACAAAAAGTTTTGATAAATAAGCAAACACGTGCACCAAGATAAGAGATAATCTTCACAGGAGATACTTTTACAATAAAACATGCTTTTCTTCCATGTTCTTTTATTTATTACCTTCACTGGAGCCCTAGTAGTTGTTTGGGTTTGAGTGATGTATTTACACTTTGAGGAGTTGTGCTACTTTATGTTTGGCTGGCTGTCTCTACATTTGTGTGGATGCCGTTTTCCTCTTGCTATCCCAGTCATTTCAAGTATCTAGGATCTGTAAAAGCAAATGACGGCTCCTGCATCAAAGATGTGAAAACAAGAAATGGCACAGCAAAACAAAGAAAAAATGGTCCAATTAAACAAGGCACAGAAAGACAGAGGGCTTCCCAAAGAATTAAACTCAAGAATCCTAAAAAAAAAAAAAAAACAAACAAAAAACAAACGAAAACGATTCGGCCTGTTTCAATGTATGTTGCGAAGCCTGGACACTAAGAAAAAACGAAGAAAATAAAATCAATGCAGCAGAAATGTGGCTCTATAGACGACTTCTCAAATTCAAATGGACAGACAGAAGAACAAACAACAGCATATTAAATTAACTGAATGTTAAGCGCCAACTGCTAACAGAGATCAACAAAAGAAAGCTGAAATATATAAGCCATGCGATCAGAAACACCAGAAACACCAAAACAGATTTGATGTCAAACGTCCTGCAGGGGAAAGTTCAGGCAAGGAGAAGAAAGGGACGACCGAACACTTCCTACTTCAACAACATCGCTGAAGTCTGGGTCATGGGATCCAGGAAGTCGCCCACAGATGTCTCAATCGTGTGACCTGGAGAAGACGCGACGTCGAGCGTGGCTTCTACCGCCGATCCCGGCGAAGGAGTGAGGTGAGGTGAGGTGAGCTGAGGTGATCCCAGGCAGCAGGTCTGCCGTGTTCTACACAGAACGAAGTGCTTTTGGAGCATAGGACCTTCCAACTTAAGGACCTTCGTACTGACGAACCGCTATGGGAGGGTACACCAGGCTGCTCTCAAACTCCAGGCCGTCTTTCTTGTTTACCTTGGCTTATTTCATTTCCCCGTGATCGTCCTCAAAGGTCTCTGTTTCGTTACGTAGTTTAAACCAGACAGTTTATTCTGTTGACTAAAAGATCTACTTTGTCAGCTTGTTTTTTTTTTTTGTGTCTTTCTGCCTGTTTGTACCTTTCCCAGGGAGACAATCCTGCTTTCCCTCTCTTGTGGCTGTAACACTATATTCACACTTGCTTTACTTAAGAAATCGGTACCCTGGCACTCATTATCTTGATGATTGTACTTTTTGTTATGTTTTGTTTTGTTTTTGTTTTGTTTTGTTTGTTGTTTTTGTTCTTTTGTGTTGTTTGTTTGTTTTGTTTTGTTGTTTGTTTATTGTTTTTGTTTCGTTCCAAATATTTCCATAGAGAACAGAACAAGAAAATCATCCATATGGCTATAACATCTTGATTTTTATCTCGCCAATGTGTATCAGTACTTACTGGCTTACTGCCCATTACGCCATGGCCTGTAGGGCATCAGTAAAGGTTCACTTCTGTGTGTCCTGGCCCAGCCCGTGTACAGTACCCAAAATGTTTCAGCTCCTTAAGGTTTCCTTTATTGTTCGTCGCCAGGTGGTCCTGGGTCTTCCCCTTTTTCCCGTCTTCTTTATGGTGTCCAGTGAAGGGCAGTCCGGGGGTGATGCTATTATGCTCTCTTCGGATATATCCAATCAATCTGCATCGTCTTTTCATGATGATGGTGCCCATACCTTGTGTAATTCGGTTATCTGTTTAAGCGGGTTTTTCAAAGAATTCACCGAGACACAACTTCTATCTTGTCGTGAATTGTTTTATTTTCGCTAAGTGCATGCTCCAGACACAACCCAGATTTATTGCCTCATTCGAAGGGCGCTATCGTGCCCAGACCAGCCTCTTCAAAATCTAGCAGGATGGGGAGGGTGGGGGGAGAAGGAACAGAAGGGGAAAGGGGAGAGTAATCCTGGAGTTATCCTTACGTCTTTCTGGTAGGCTAGCAACTTTAAAAGTAAACAAACTGAACTTTTAACATTTTAAATTGTTATGTTTTGACACTTATCTGGAAACCGTGTTTTCTTCGTTTATATTTGGATACAACTGGGTGGAAAGGGGAATGGGGGTGCAAAACACACACACACACACACACAAACACACACACACACACACACACACACACACACACACACACACACACACACACACACACACACACACACACACACACACACACACAACACACACAAGACGGTAGAATTTTTGTTTCTCTCTCTCTCTCTCTTTCTCTCTCTTTCTCTCTCTCTCTCCCTCCCTCTCTCTCTCTCTCTCTTTCTCTCTCTCTTTCGCTCTCTCACACTCTCTCTCTGGAATATG
>CM060312.1:5867527-5872527 GCA_030674185.1 Monoplex corrugatus | reverse complement strand
ATTGGGCGAGTAGCTGTCTGTTGGCGATGGTACTGTGCCAGAAGATTCGTATCATTCTTCGGAGGTTCCTTGTGTGGAACTTTGATCGCTTGGTAAGCGAGCTGCCATAGATTGCTAAGGTCCATATCTGTCATCCTCCAGCATCCTGGGACATAAGGTAGGGTGGGATGGACGTAATTGTGGTACAGTCTCAGCATGGTGTTGATGTTGTACTGGGGCTATGGGGGAGAATGGAGAGGCGATGTCCACATTTTTTCTGTTTTGCATTATGAAAGTGTTTCTGGCCTTAGACAGCTCTTGATATCATGTCGGGCTTTCTAGGTAGGTGAACTCTTCAGTCGTGGGTAAGTCTGTTCCATGTGTTTGAATTAGTGAAGGTTTTGAGGTTGAATGCAGCCACGTTATTCTTTCTCAAACCACCATGGAACTCCATAGCATCATCACCATCATCTCCATTGTCACGAATGATCACAACATTGTGAAATAATTGTCCCAAATAATGTAGTCTTTTGTGTCTTGCTAATACGGTGATCTCAGTTTCGTTAGTTTCAACAGTGTGCTTGAGGGCAATGATTAGCAGCGCAAATCTGTGATACTAAGATGAAGCAAACAACAGAACCGGAAAAAAACGAGACAAGCAAAAATATTGAAAACAGACTGAAAGGATACTAAAAGGGTGTCTATATAAACATTTCATGTCAAATCACGTTGTAATTATATCCTCCTCAGTTTGAGTCCTCTCGAGATGACGTTGAAGCACTCGAATGATTCCACATGCGCAAACACTGCAAATGCCATGTCATGAACGGATCCAAACTAGCCTTGGCATAATCATGCTAATAATCTGCGTATAAACCTGGTACGCTGACGAAATATTGAAGGGTTTTTCGTTTCGTTTCGTTTTCGTTTTGTTTTGTTTTGTTTTGTTTTGTTTTGTTTATGTTTTGTTTCGTTTCGTTTCGTTTTTCTTTTCTTTTTTTCTTTTTTTTTTCTTTTCTTTTCACTTCTCTTCTTTTGTCGTTGTTGGTGGTTTTCTTTTTTTTTTTTTTCTTTCCTACTTGTATTTTTGTTTAATTATGATTTTCCTCCAGAATTTTACCGGGAACAACTTCTTTGTCGCCATGGCTTCTTTTACGTGCACTGAGTGCATGTTGCACACAAAACCTATGTCTATCGTCTCTTTCCAAAGACTATCACCCAAATCACCACACAAGGTCTTGTGATGGAGCAAAATCGCTGTCAAATCGGGAACTGATCTCTGGACCTCTCGTGTCCTGTGCAGAAGCGTCAAGTGCTCGGCCATCACTCTATAATCGATGTTCATTCCTGACACGCGTTTATCGACTATCTTCGAACACATGGATTTTTAACGAAGTAGTCTTTATATTCTGCTTTTATGAATACAGAAATAGCGTGCAACAAAATCGAGCTAAGTGAATCAGACTTCAAACTGATCTTGATGTTCTTTAAATAAAAGGAAACTAAATCTCCTACCTTGCTAAAAGTACGCTGATGAAGGGGAGAACGAAGCAAACAAGAGCCAAAAGACCGACTAACACACGACACGACAGACAGACAGACGCAACAGACTGACTGACAGCATGGAAAAAAGACGACAGACAGACATAAGAACAGACAGACAGACAACAGAAGACAGCGACAACAAGACAGAAAAGATATATAGACAGACTACAAAACAGAAACAAACAAACGATAGAAAAAACGAAACATACCAGACAGACTCAAAACACACTACACGACAAACAGACGCAGATGACGTGACGAGACAACAAGACAGCAGACAGACAGACAACAAGACAGACAGACAGAGAGGCAAACAGACGGAATATATCGTGAGCAAAACAAACAGAAACAAACAGAAGCGCAAGCGGATAGGAATAAAAGTCGCAATAAAGTATCCATTGCTCCATCTTTCTTCGGTCAGCTAAGTGTGCCAAGTGCCTCTCTCTCTCTCTCTCTCTCTCCTCTCTCTCTCTCTCTCTCTCTCTCTCTCTCTCTCTCTCTCTCTCTCTCTCTCTCTCTCTCTCTCTCTCTCTCCCTCTCCCTGCTGGACTGCACGTTCGTTTCGTCTTTTTATTAGACTAAGTGCTCGATGCTTTGGAGGGTCGAATGCAAATGATGTTTATTAGTTTATTATTATTATTGTTATCATCATCATCCTTATCATCATCATCATTATCATTATTACTACTTGTTATTATTATTATTATATTGTTGTTGTTGTTACTGTTGTTGTTATCATAAGTATTATTATATGATCATTAGTGTTAGGATCATCGATATCTTTATTGGTTGTGGAATATTTGTCATTTACGTTTTGTCAATAACCTTATGGTTTAAAAAGCTGTTTGTGGATGCTGTGCTGCTATTTGGATTGTGGAAAGAAAGCAGAATTTACGGAAAGTTTTAACTAGTTTCTATAATGCTGCTCCTGTTGTCACTGATAGCACAATTCTATTCTAATTTTACGCATGATTAATTTAAAACATGTTCCACTTGTGTGATTTTTTTAACATCGACGTAACCATAACAAAGTAAAGACAGAAAAATACTTTTGAAATACAAATACTAAACGCCCAGCACCGTTTCAAAGCACTTAATTTCTTCTTCATGCTACAGTTAGGAAATCAGAAGAGAATCACATCGTGAAAATTTGATAAAGAGTTCACTTGGGGGGAAAATTGGCACACCTCATGACAGGCAACAAGAATTACTTCTGAGTTACTCAAACTGGCAGGTGAACTGTTGTTTACTGGGCAATGGGAGGGAGGGACATGGGCGAGAAGGAGCAAGTGATGAACGGATGGGTGGATGGATGGATAGACAGACAGATAGATTAGATAAATATAGACAGATAGATAGATAGACAGACAGACAGATAGATGACAGATAGACCGATAGATAGATAGATAGATAGATAGATAGATAGATAGATAGACCGATAGATAGAGATAGATAGATAGATAGATAGATAGATAGATAGATGGATAGATAGATAGACAGACAGACAGATAGATGACAGATAGACCGATAGATAGATAGATAGATAGATAGATAGATAGATAGATAGATAGAGAGAGAGAGAGAGAGAGATAGATAGATAGATAGACCGATAGATAGAGAGAGAGAGAAGAGATAGATAGATAGATAGATAGATAGGCAGGCAGGCTGGCAGGCAGGCAGGCAGGCAGGCAGGCAGGCAGGCAGGCAGGCAGCATACAGTCCGACGGATGAACAAAAAGGATGATTTGAAGAAGAGGGATACATAAGGAAGGGAATGAAAGATCCGAGCGGGGTGAGGTGAGAAAAATAGTTTTACAAACACTGTCCCTCTTGTCAATATGCAGCACTGCACAGTAAAGAAGGGACGGAAATTTAAAAAAATAAATGAAACAACAAATAAGTAAATAAACAAACGAGACAACTTACAACTAAAAAGATGGATTTAAAATATTGGGGGAAAAATCTTTTTTTTTCTTCATATTTCTCGTTGGGGAAAGCGGAGAAAGAACATAAGAATCACCTACAATTATATAAGGATGTGTAGTAAATGTCTACCAGTAATTTGTGGGCCAAAAGTTTTGAATCCAGTGATATTGTTTTTTTGTTTTCAAGTAATAGAGAAAAAATATTTTGGCCTTTTTAAAAAAATAAATGTAGTTTATTGTGATTTGTGTAAACATATTTGATATTTTTACTGAACGTACTTTGAAGCAAAGTAAAAAAAAAATATGTTGAAATGTTTCCATTCTCGGAAAACTGTTTTTATGTGGAACGTGCGTGTGGGAAATTGTGATTCTGTTCTGTCTTTAGTATCAATATTCATTTCTATTTATGAACGGAAGGTATTGAATATCCTTACATCCTGCAATATTCACAACGTCCTTTCCCGTTTTATTCATCCATTTATAGTTACTGAACTATAATTGTTCGCGTTCAATGTTTTCTCTTTTTCCGTCATTCGATCAGTCTCAACCACCACTACCACCATCTCTCTTTCTTTCTCCCAGTGATTTAGTTACTCTTATAGCTATTTTCAAATCACTGCTTTCTTTTCTTACATTTTTTTTTCACTGCCTGTATTTTTTTTAAATGTTATTAGGTACGTGAAAACGAAAAAGTTATCTACAATCTCTAACAGTAACAAGAAACTCTGGTGATAGCTGGACAACAGAGTGTCGCCAGAGGAGAAGTCCCCCCCCCCTCCCCACCTACCCCGCATCAAACAAGTGTATCGGCTCTAAATTATTTGCACTCTAAGCGGGGGGGGGGGGGGGGCGGGGGCAGGCCGTATCCAGGTCATGAATACTGGATGCCTTTCTGCTTTCGCCATTTTTTCCTTCTCCAACTAGGTTCAGATCGGCGCCTCGAAGGCCATCGGGCGCCTCAAGGCCAAATCATTTTGGTGGCAGATGTCATAATTTAATTATCGGACACTTGTACATATGAAAAATTTTAAGCCTTATGAAGTTCACATCTGTTACTCCCTCGACCAGATCCAGCTGGAACTCTTTTCAGCAGCTTCTGCCATTGCCTCCAGGGCTCTGGTCTTCTCCTTCCCAGAATTTGAGAACTGTTTCATGAGGTCACGCACAATCCCCCTGCTCCAACCACTATGGTGAAGACTTCAGCTTGGAAGCCGAATTTCCTCAAGTTGCCGGCTAGACTGACATACTTTTAGTCTTATAGACGTGGCTTCCTCTGTTTTATCTTCATACGGTATGAGTTCGGACAGAATCATTCGTATTGATGACTGGGAGTTGAATACTTCATCCGGTCTCATGCTATTCTTCCTGGTGCATTTTTGGTGTCCCCCACCTCCCTTTTTTTCTTTTTTTTTTTTTATGACCATTGTTTTGTGAAATTATAATAGCACAATCTTATTATAATTTACACATATATCACGCCTACACGAATATTATCCATCAAGGAATTTCACTTACTTTTTGTTAGGCCTGATCGGTTCAGCGAACCTTTTT
>CM060312.1:5855027-5862527 GCA_030674185.1 Monoplex corrugatus | reverse complement strand
TTTCTTATTTTCTTCTTCTCCTTCTCCTTCTCCTCCTCCTCCTCCTCCTCCTCCTTCTTCTTTTTCTTCTTCTTGTTTTAATGTAGTTATTTTCTTGTTGTGTTTGTTTCTGTGAAATATTGTTTCTGTGAAATACTGCACAACTATGGCTTGACCGTCTTGTTTCTCTCTCTCCTGGAAATGGATCGTTTCTTATCACGTCAGTATCACAGCGTAAGTGGTTTCATTCCGCAGAAGTGGAAAACTGACCCGAGCGAAGCGTAGAAAGAAATATTGGCACCAAGAAGATTATAATAACCGTTGACTGCTTGCCAGAAGAGAGGACGGGTGTATCTGAGCTTTAGAAGGAAAAAAGGTCTTTGGCAGACGTGCGCTATTACCGCTTGTCATCCGACAGTGGCGATTCACTCCACGATCCGGACATAAAAAAACAGACAAGCATAAGCTATGGCAACGTTCTAACGTTATAACAGGATGTTCGTTTACCTTCAGACAAGCATAAGCTATGGCAACGTACTAACGTTATAACAGGAGGTTCGTTTACCTTCAGACAAGCATAAGCTATGGCAACGTACTAACGTTATAACAGGATGTTCGTTTACCTTCAGACAAGCATAAGCTACGGCAACGTACTAACGTTATAACAGGATGTTCGTTTACCTTCAGACAAGCATAAGCTACGGCAACGTACTAACGTTATAACAGGATGTTCGTTTACCTTCAGACAAGCATAAGCTACGGCAATATACTAACGTTATAACAGGATGTTCGTTTACCTTCAGACAAGCATAAGCTATGGCAACATACTAACGTATATAACAGGAGGTTCGTTTACCTTCAGACAAGCATAAGCTATGGCAACATACTAACGTTATAACAGGATGTTCGTTTACCTTCAGACAAGCATAAGCTATGGCAACGTACTAACGTTATAACAGGAGGTTCGTTTACCTTCAGACAAGCATAAGCTATGGCAACATACTAACTTATAACAGGAGGTTCGTTTACCTTCACAAATTATTCAAAACTTAAGCGTAATAATGACTTACGTGCAGGTACAGGCTCTGCTCCTTTCACAATTTGTTCAAAGGTGTAAAATACTTCAGGCCCGGCTACTTACACGATTTATTCTGATGTATAAATATTTCTGTTATTCGAATTAGATGCTGTGTGTGTGTGTGTGTGTGTGTGTGTGTGTGTGTGTGTGTGCGTGCGTGCGTGCGTGCGTGCGTGCGTGCGTGCGTGCGTGCGTGCGTGCGTGTGTGCGTGAGCGCGTGTGTTTGTGTGTGTTTGGGGGGGAGTATTTTTGTTTGTTGTTTGTTTGTTTGTTTGTTTGCTTGCTTGCTTGCTCGCTTCTTGTTTGTTTGTTTGTTTTAGACATTGCCGTTTGTAATCTAGCAAAGCCCGAAATGAATAAATTGCAGCGTGACAGTTTACTTTATCCACACAAGTTCAACCAAGGTTTATTTCGTTAAATTCGTCTAGCAGCATAAGAGCTTTTAATCTGTAGGGTATTTTCTTTTTAATACAGTGTGATGTTTTAAAAACTTACACGTCGACAAGGTACTCACCGTGCTTACTTTGAATTCGTTCTGTCTGTCTGTACTTGAACGACATTATGTTATTATCTGTTTGTGTGAGATGCATTAGAATAACACAGAATATTATCCTCTGTGTATTAAGACACAGGGAAGAGACTTCTTCTGAAAGCTGATATATGATTTCTAGTAGGATTATAGGGTTTTACGAGTGGAATCGATGTGTGTGTGTGTGTGTGTGTGTGTGTGTGTGTGTGTGTGTGTGTGTGTGTGTGTGTGTGTGTGTGTGTGTGTGTGTGTGTGTGTGTGTGTGTGTGTGTGTGTATGTGTGTGCGTGTGTGTGTGGTGTGTGTGTGTCTGTGTCTGTGTGTCCTTGTTGCTATGACTTCGTACATATACACTGGTGTTACATGCGTACTGCGTCACCTACATGGTAATGAATATGGTGTTGTATATTCACATCATCTTTTGATAAAACCTAGAAGCCGTGAACGGACAAACTATAGGATACGTGGTTTACGAGCAATCATTTCAATCTGCAATCAACTGATGAAAACAATGAAAACAACCGTTACATTTCGAAATCTTCAGGTTGCTTGTCTGGTGGTCAGTTTTGTTTGTTTGTTTGTTTGTTTGTTTGTTTGTTTGTTTGTTTGTTTGTTTGTTTTTTATTTTAAGAATGCAAGCAAATGCCAGGTTTTCTCTGTTTAGAATTCAGCCTGAAACATGTTTGGCTCAAAACTTGTGTACCTTTTTCGCTTTCTGATGCCAACGGCCGTATCAGAACAGAAAACTTACAAGCTGACTTCGCTACTGGGATGCACGCGAAGAATTTGCCAAAAGGAAATGAAATATGTCATCATCATCATCATTATCATGTGCCCTGCCTCATGGCATTGGCGATCATGACCCTCCGTACGAATCTATTCCTTGTCCCTGCAAGTACATCTCCCACCCTCTCTGTCCTCAGCCATTCTTTAAGTCCAATATTTTCTCCCTGGGTCTACCTGGTGTTCTCTTCCCCCCCAGCTTTCATGTTGTGACTAGGTGCTCTAATTTTACTTGCCTCATAAAATGTCCTATAAATGTTGCCTGTCTTTTCCTAATCTTCTTTATTAATGTTCTTTTTGTGTCTGCCTCCTTCAAGACTGTCTCGTTTGTTTTCTTTGCTGTCCTTGGAACTCTCAACACTCTTCCTAGAAACCACATTTCTTTGCCTCAATCTTGTTCTGACTTTGCATGTTGACTATACACGCTTCACATCGGTTCTATATAACACTGACGAGCTCTCTTCCTGGTGTTAAAGTAAGTGATAAGCATTTGTTGGTAAGAACCCTTTTCATATGAAGTATGTGAAAAGACAAAAGAACAAGAAAGTTGAGTTAGCTTTCGACCTAAGTTCACGGGAAAAAATCCGTCACTCCGTTGTCTGATTTATGAAAAGACATAGAGCAGGATTGGAAAGAGCCACAGAAGTCAACAACAGACTGAAAATTATTGTAGACGTCAGCGAGAAAAGGCAGACAGAACAATGAACTTTACTGCCATGATTCAGCCGCGGAAGTCTATAAGATACTTCAAACAAAAGGACGGACTTTACAGCAATGCGTTTGCACAAAAAGTGGCACTGAACGCATGCTACAAAAGTTTTATTAAAACGTAAACTTATTTGGCCTTTCAACTCAAAACAAGTAAATAATACAAAGCAAGGATTGATTTCAAATGCCGGCAGTTAAAAAACTCAAAAGTCAGCATAATGCCTCTAACTCTAAAAGGTAAAACGTAATAACCTCAGAACAATCTCTCCTCTCTCTCTCTCTCTCTCTCTCTCTCTCCTCTCTCTCTCTCTCTCTCTCTCGCTCTCTCTCCTCCTCCTCTTCCTCCTCCTCCTCCTCTTTTTCTCTCTCTCATAGTTTTTTTCTGTTGTAGTCCCCCTCATGATGAGGACCAGATGAAAAAAAGTATCCCATATAAATTGCTCTGTCACCTTCGATAATAAAGATCATCTCATTTCATCATGCATATGTAGAACAGTAAGGACTAGCTGTAAGACAGATCCACCAGGACCTGGTGCTACTCTCCGTCAGTGATAAACTGTTTCAAGTTGCAAGAGTTTTATGTCATGTAATCTATTCATCTCATCATCTCATCTTATCTCATCTCATCTTGTCTTATCTTATCCTTGTATCTTCCCTGACGTTTTACTACCCCGCAACCTTTACAGATCTGATTACCTGCTAAAATGAAAAAAATGAATCGCTCATTGGGCAGTTACATACAACAAAGATTCAATAATTGGCAGCAAAGGCCTTTTCTATTAACCTACAACAAGGAAGTGTAATAAAACTCTCTCTCTCTTTCTCTCTCTTTCTCTCTCTCTTTCTCTCTCTCTCTCTCCAACAAGAAAGTGTACTCTCTCTCTCTTTCTTTCTGTGTGTGTGTCTGTGTGTGTGTGTGTTTGTGTGTGTGTGTGTGCGTGTGTTGTGCGTGTGTGTGTGTGTGTGTGTGTGTGTCCCAACAAGGAAGTCCTCTCTCTCTCTCTCTCTCTCTCTCTCTCTCTCTCTCTCTCTCTCTCTCTCTTCTCTCTCTCTTCTCTTTGTGAGTGTTTATCCCCCCCCCCCTTCTCGAGTCCAACCAGCTTGAAATCATAATTAGTCAGAACGGAAAAAAAATCTTCCAAATGAAACTACTTTTGCCAAATTCACAGACACAGACATCGATTCAGCATCAATCAGGAATAAATGGATTACAAAGAAGAGAAGATGCCAGGAAATCCCAGTATAACGAGGCAGTGCCCGGTTTGAGAGCCATACGATAGGATTTTCGTCCTCGATTACAAGATTTTCTGCCAGTACAAAAGGTTTTGATTCTCCAGTTGTACTAAGGTTTGGCCGCTTATTTATGGCGCCTGTATTAAGACACAGGGAAGAGACTTCTTCTGAAAGCTGATATATGATTTCTAGTAGGATTATAGGGCTTTACGAGTGGAATCGATGGTGTGTTGTGTGTGTGTGTGTGTGTGTGTGTGTGTGTGTGTGTGTGTGTGTGTGTGTGTGTGTGTGTGTGTGTGTGTGTTTGTGTGTGTGTATGTGTGTGTGTTTGTGCGTATGCATGTGTGTGTGTGTGTGTGTGTGTTTGTATGTGTGTGTGTGTGTATGTGTGTGTGTTTGTGTGTTGTGTGTGGTGTGTGTTGTGTGTGTGTGTGTGGTATGTGTGTGTGTGTGCGTGAGTGTGAAATATTCACTGCTGGTATAAGAGCTTAAATCGATTTCGTAGGAGGATTGTCTGTATTCGACTTGGTGAAGAAAAAAGAACACACCACTGAAAGAACATTTCCCGCAAGAACAAAGCTTCCTTCTCTCTCTCTCTCTCTCCTCTCCTCCTCTCTCTCTCTCTCTCTTCTCTCTCTCTCTCTCTCTCTCTCTCTCTCTCTCTCTCTCTCTCTTCTTCTTCTCTCTCCTCTCTCTCTCTTTCACTTATATTGTATATACACTGTATCAATCTTTAAGTCGCATTCTTTTGAACAATGATACAACTATTATTTCTTATGTCAACATTCTCATCTGAACTGATGTATGTTCAATGTTCTCTGGCAAATACTGTATGTATATCTGATAGTGATACGTAAGACTCACCGCCCCCCTGACACCACATCTTGTATTGTGACCTTAGGCCAATTGTGACCTTCCATCACGGAATGAGTCGCTTGTCCACTGGCAGTGTTTTGTACAATGGGGCAAAATAAGCGAGAGGGGTGTCAGGGCTCGTTATGGAGTTGTTGATTTTAGCGGATGCCGGAACCCTTCCTACACATTCTACATTCAATAAATTACGCATATTGTGGTTCTTTCTGAGTGAAAAAGCTATTTGCATTACCCTACCCAACATGCTGATGCTGAACTTTCACTTTCGTTTTTCTTGATTTTCTCAAAACTGTGTTTCGGAAGAGTGCCATGTTTGGAAGGCTGTACCTCAGATATTTATTGTCCGATTTTAAAATGGTTTTCTTCATTAGAAAGTGCAGTAAATGTACATTTAGAAGCAATGGAAAATTGAAAACTGCCTGAAGTGGACAAGTCACTCATTTCGTGGTGGAAAGTCACAATTATACAAATGTACAATAAATTCTCTGAAGTTCTTTCTCTCTCTCTCTCTCTCTCTCTCTCTCTCTCTCTCTCTCTCTCTCTCTCTCTCTATCTATCTATCTATCTATCTATCTGTCCCTTCCTCCCTCTCTCTTTCTCTCTCTCTTGCTTGTATCCGACCAGCTTGTATCCATGATTAGATAGATAAAATCATGTAACTCGAAAAAAAAAAGTTTTCCAAAAGAAACTACTTTTACCAATTTGTCAGACACAGAAATTGATTCCGCCATCGATCAGGAATGAAAGTATCATAAAAAAAAGATGGGACATCAGGAAATCCTGGCTTAACGAAGCAAGGCCTGGGCTGATGCCCTAATGCCCATACAATATGACTGTCTTTCTTGATTACAATATGTTCTGCCAGTACAAAACTTTTGATCCTCCAAAAATATTGAGATTTGGCTGCTTTTCTTTCTGACGCCTGTTTTAAGGCGTAGGGGAGATCATTTCTGTCTGCTAACGCATATGATTCTACCATTACTGCTTTGAGAGTGGAAGATATGATAGATACTGGTAGATAGCGTTTCACACACACGCACGCATAACAAAACAAGACAGGCGCAAATTTTCGGCCAACTGGACTTTATCAAACATACACAAAAGACAAAAAAGAATAAATGCTCAACGCTTAGCACAACAACAACAAATAGACAACTTTCCAAATATACTGTCCTGGCGTGGAATTTGTCTACTGTGTGTGTGTGTGTGTGTGTGTGTGTGTGTGTGTGTGTGTGTGTGTGTGTGTGTGTGTGTGTGTGTGTCTGTGTGTGTGTCTGTGTGTGTGTCTGTGTGTGTGTCTGTGTCTGTGTCTGTGTGTGTGTCTGTGTCTGTGTGCGCGTGCGCGTGCGCACGCGTGTGCGCTAAATGTTGAGCATTCATTATTTTTTGTCTTTTGCATACTCTTGACGAAGACCAGTTGGCCAAAAATTTACGCCTGTCTTGTTTTATTACATTAAATACGCGTTCTACTTCTATTTTCGTGTTTTTCTGGTTCGTTTGCTTGAACGCTGGCAGTCACTTTGATTCAGATTGTAGAAAACTTTGTTTACCTGTCAGCACGAGGACTCTTGTTCGTACAAAAGACACACAGCTGTTTAAAAGGCTGTCTTACATCTTTCTGTGAATAAGCATCCTGTTCTCTGCAATCTGAACAAAATCATAGATTGTGGGCTTGGACAGCAGTGTTTTCTTAATGCAGAGAGGAATTTGTATATAGCTTACAAGAAAACAACAGAAGGGACGCTCCTCTCCTTTAGCAATATCTTCTACCTGCATTAAACCTGGGGGGGAAAAGCAAAGATATGATTTTGTTTTACAGTTTACCTAAACTGAAAATAACGATGACGTTAGAAAGTATATTATTGCATTCAAAAAAAGTAATCACAGTAGACTGCAACTGTAAACTGGTTAGTGCTACTTTCAGGGCACTTTCTGATATAGCTCACCCTTTTAACCATTTTACGTTGATATCTGAACTGACAAATGCTGTCTTGTAAAAGTATTCAGACTCGTTTCAAAACAACGGAGAAAATACAGTCGTGTTGTTATTCATAAACCGTACACTTTTTGTATTTCAGCAGGCAGGTGGGTTTCCAGATAATTTACAGCTCAGACACGATTAATATTATTCATCCCTTTATAAACAAAAACAAACAAACAAAAAGAGATCGCGGTGTAACATAGATATGATGGTCGTTATGGACATCATCGGGCAAAACGTTATTTGGGGGATGTCCAGAATCGCAGCTATGTTACATGTCATTACAATCTTCTTTCCACCATATTTTTAATATTCAAATCCAATACAAGTGCGACCG
>CM060312.1:5835027-5850027 GCA_030674185.1 Monoplex corrugatus | reverse complement strand
GTGTATATGTGTGTGCGTGTGATTGCGTGTGTGTGTGAGTGAGACAGACAGACAGACAGACAGACAGACAGACGGACAGACAGACAGACAGAGAGAGGACAAAGGTGAGTGTATGTGTGCGTGTGTTTTCTAAGAGTAGGACAAAGGCGAGAAAGAGAGAGTGTGTGTGTGTGCGTGTTTTCTAAAGCGTGTGTGTATATGCGCCTCTGCATGTGTGTGTGTGCGTGTGTGTGTGTGTGTGTGTGTGCGCACGCGCGCCCTATGTGCATATCTCTGCACCGTGCATATGTGTATTTGAGAGGTACAAGCTGGGGATTTTAACGATAATGCTGCTTAATCGATCAGGAAAGAAAAATAGGGAGGGGAAAGGAAGTCTAGTAGATCTCTCTCTCTCTCTCTCTCTCTCTCTCTCTCTCTCACACACACACACACACACACACACACACACACACACACACACATACATACACACGCGTGCGTGCACGCGCGCGCGCGCCGGTTATTTGTGATGAGTGCATGCAGAGAGGGCTGGAATGTATGACGATTCTGAGCCTGTTCTATAAGCTGGTTGGAAGTCTGCTTGCACGAATTCCGCGAGGTTTGCTTCGGATACAGAATTCAGGATAAGTGCACGTGCTGCTAGCAAGAACTGTTCTTATCACCACACAAAACCCGCATGAAAGCTATTCCTGGCAGAATTATACCGGGCTTTCCGCCTTACACCAGTTACCTGGGTATTTAAGATATAAAGTTAATAATTTCCCGCAATACTGTAAATGAAAATGCTCCAGTGTATCTTTCGGATCTTGTTCTGCTCTACACTCATTCATGACATGTCGACACGACACTAACTGCACTAAGCTTACATGCTTGTGTTCCCGTGGTAAGGAGACTGACACTGACACACCAAAACAGACAGTGACAATGATTATTAGAAAGATGTGTTATTTTCCAACTTTAGAAATTATTTGCTAAAGTAAAAGTCATTTTCAAAGTCGCCGTTTTATCTAATGCAGAAATGAAAATACGTTAACAAATGCTCAATTGTTCTTAATTTAATATGAAGCATAATGCAAAGTGACAACATTTGCTGCAGTTTGATAGAGATGGAAGGAAAAACGATAGGGAAAAAAGTAATCAAATAATTTGTGTGTGTGTGTGTGTGAGAAGAAAGAGAGAGAGAGAGATTATAGCAGCATTCCCATCAACACTATCATAAAAAGTAAAATGAACATGGTAAACACGTGAGAGGGACGGAGAGAGAAAGAGAGGAAGGAAGGAAAGAAACAGAGAAATGTCAGGTCAACGCAGTTCTTTATCTTCCATCTTTCTCCCTCTGGAATAGGTTTATCCTTTTTTCTGATATTGTTATACCGCAGATGTCTACATTCACCTGTTTGCACTTGGTTGGTGGTAGTGGTGGTTGTTGTCGCTGCTAGCTGTGTATCTGTTTCGTGGAACCCATAGTTTGCACAGGATTCTACAAATGTGCACTAAGAGCTCATCATCATCATGTACCCTACCGCACGGCGTTGGCGATCATGGCCCTCTATACGAATACATCCCTCGTCTCTGCAAGTACGTCTCCCATCCTTTCTGTCCTCAGCACCCTGCAAGTCTGTCTGATATTTTCTCCCTGGGTCTAACTGGTACTCTCTTTCCTTCCAACTTTCCCGTTGTGACTAAGCGCTCTAATTTCTCTTGCCTCATAAAATGTTCCATAAATATTGCTGTTTTTTCCTAATCTTCATTAATGTTCTTCTTGTGTCTACCTTTTACAAGACTGTCTCGTTTGGGGTTTTTTTTGCTGTCCATGGAACTGTCAACATTCTTCTTAGAAGCCATATTTCAGTTGCCTGAATCTTGTTCTGAATTTTCGTGTTAACTGTCCACGCCTCACATCCGTACAACAGCATCGGTTCTATGTAACAATGAAGAATTCTCTTCCTTATGTTAATTGACAGGTATTTGTTGGTAACAACGCTTTTCATTTTCATTTTTCATTATGGAATTATACAACACTGGGTGCTCTCCCATTAAAATGTGCAATTAACATAGAAATATCATGCAAACAAAGTCGTATTGAAATTTGCACCACAAACTCTTCAATCAAAATTCCACACAGATCCACGATAGCCTTCAAGTTCTCTCTCTCTCTCTCTCTCTCTCTTTTTTTTTTTTTTTTAACCTCCAACTACAATGGATCGTATACTTTAATGTGCATAAATAGATTTATTAAGCAAACACTGACAATATTTAAGTGTGGTATGTCAAACATTGTCATGCATTCAAAACGATATAAAGAACTATTTTCAATGGTATATAATGTAATCTGTGGAACTCTGCCATTGAAGTTACCTCCGGTTTTTGTTTTATTTTGTTTTTGTTTGTTTTTGTTTTTTGTTTTGTTGTTGTTGTTGTTGCTTTTGTTTTGTTTTGTTTTGTTGTTGTAATGTCCTGCTCTTTAATGGCCCGAGAAAAGAGCCGATTCCACAAACGTAGTGTAATTTCTCTGGAACAAAAAATGAACAAGTAATCAGAAATTTAGCAATATTTAAATCTAAATCTCTTCAAATGGTAAATTAATGGAGATTTCATACATATCCACATTTGTGCATCCCTTAAATTGTAACTTACAATATCCACATTTGTGCATCCCTTGAATTGTAACTTACTTGTGTGTTATTTATGAGCGGGTCTGAATGTTCTGATATTTACAAGATATTATCAAACTGTTGGTCGAAATTTGTATTTGTATTTCACACCCTTCATGAGTACCCAGTAACAACAGGAAAGCTGGAGGGAAAGAGCGTACCATGTAGACCCAGGGAGAAAATATTGGACGGACTTGCTGAGTGGCTGAGGAACGAGAGTGGGAGTTCATCATATACTTGCAGCGACAAGGGATAGATTCGTATGAAGGGCTATGATCGCCAATGCCATATGGCAGGGCACATGATGATGATGACCCTTCATGAGGGCCGATGGGCTAAATGAATAAATCATCTGTTCTCGTTCTCAATACTACCAGTGTTCCAGTTTTGTATTATGTTTCTGTTTTTATACTATTATAATTCATCTGTATCAATTCTCTAAGAATATCATCATACGATGATAATGTAACTGTATTAATACAGACCCTCCATGGACGGACGGGTGTAAAATGGCGATGATGTGCTTAAACCACTACCCTCAAAAACTGAAGAGTGTTTTTGTTCTGGTTCTGTTTTCCTAGCTTCCATATCGCTGTATTTCCTCCCCCACCCCCACTGCTTGCTTGTGTGGCCTGATACTTTCTGTTGCCAAATTTTCTTTTGTACGTGAATCGGATCAAATTATGTTGTTTATGGCCCAGCCGACCACTAAGGCCATATCACTTATGATATCAGGGCTATGCATAACCAGGCTTTAAATTTTGTTGCAAGGTATGTGAACATGTGGGTGGTTACACCAAGTGTCAGGGTGCGTGTGTGTGTGTGTTGGTGTGTGTGTGTGTGTGTGTGTGTGTGTGTGTGTGTGTGTGTGTGTGTGTGTGTTGTGTGTGTGTGTGTGTGTGTGTGGTTGGGCAGGTAAACGGATTGATGAGTGTGGATGGGTGGCTGTGACAGCGTACGTGGGTGGTAACAAAATGGGCTGGATTGATGTGATCTTGATAGTGAAGTACTCGGCGTCTATTTGATCTCCTATGGTGTGCTCGTTTAGTTTTTCGTTTTGTGATTGTCAGCTTCCCTCCCTTCAGCTGGGCTTGCTACAGCTATGTTTTCATACTGTTCCGGGCCACCTTTATTTTATATTAAAGATGTTTTGTAGCGTGCAAATGCATGCATGAGTGTAAGTAGCTTTACATGCGAGTGTGTGTGTGTGTGTGTGTGCCTAAGTGTGTATGTGTTTATATGTTATGCGCATGTATGCATGTGTGTCAGTGTCCGTGTATGTGTATCACACTGTGTGCTGTTTGTGTTATGTTTGTGTGTCTGTGCGCGCGCGCACGCGCGTGTGTGTTTGCATATGTGTGTGGGGGGTGTGTGTGGGTGTGTGGTTTTAGTTGTGTGTCGGTGTTTTTATGTGTCTACACGGGTTCAAGTCCTTATATTTCGATGCACCTGTGTCACGTGCATCTTCAAGTTGTGGGTAGGTTGAGCGTGCGTGAGGGAACGTGCGTCCACGTGCCAGCATACCGTGCCCAGCATGCCCACTTGATAAGGCAATAAAAAACATGCTGAACTCTCTCTCTCTCTCCTCTCTCTCTCTCCTCTCTCTCTCCTCTCTCTCTCTCTCTCTCTCCTCTCTCTCTCTCTCTCTCTCTCTCTGTGCTGTAATCGCAGAAATGTTTCTTCCATAGCAGCAGCATGTCTAAAGAAAATGGCGACGACGACGACGGACAACAACAAAAACAACAACAACAACACACACACATACATACACACATACACACACAAGTTTTTACCTGTACGTTCTGATCCAAAAACCATGTGCATGTACACTCTGCTGACCAGTACTTGATATCCGAGACATGTACACTCTGCAGACCAGTACTTGATATCTGAGACATAGACTAATGCATATTGGCACTGTCTTTAGTCTTGCACGTCCATCCCATGGTCTGCATTATGTCTTTGATGTACAGCCACAAAGTCAAGCACTTCCATAACATAACCTAAGTCTACTTGTCTGGGATAAAGTTCTCTCCAACAAAAGATGTTAATCAACTGCAACCAAGATATGAAATATACCGCAGTACGCGTATATTGTCTTGAGACGTTGAGCTGAGCTGCATAGCCTTCATCAGTTTATGACACCTACGGCGAATGAGTGGGCATTCTGCTGTCGTTTTTTCGGCTTCTTCCGTCAAAAAGGCTGACTTTAACATTGTTCATGTACGTCTTTTTTGGGGGGTTTTGTGTGTTTGTTTGTTTGTTTTTTGTTTGTTTGTTTGTTCCCCCCCCCCCTTCCACCCAGTAAAGACTTTCTGTCTCATGATTAAACGAGGTTTCAATTTCTATTCCGGTTTTCCGCCGTCTCTTGCAATCTAGATCTGCACTAGATCTACAGTAAGATAGCCCTGCACCACGGTGTTAACGTGTTCAAGTTCTTCGTTTTATTATTCAACCGGTGCCTACCTTTTTGTCAGAAGGCCCATTAGTCAGAAGGCCCACTAAAATCAGAAGGCCCATTAGTCAGAAGGCCCACTAGAAAATCAGTATTTTTTGTTGTTGTTGGTTTTTATTTTCAATAATAGTGTTTATCCCAAAGGACTCGGGTTTTTTTGTGTTCATAGCTAGAAAAGCATATGTAATTAATTTCAGTTGCTTTGCCATTGAACATTGTGTGCCAATTTACAGTAATTATGTTTGGTCTCACATAACATGTTTTTTTTTTCTTTATTTTTTTAATAAAGTAGCTGTTGCTCATGGTTTGTCTGTAGACTTCTGTGCATTTTCTCTGCTGGCCATGTTGAGATAAGTACATGTACATGTGTTATTCATTTGGGCTGGTGTTTATTTAATTAAGTCAGAAAATCAGTTGGCATTCAGTTGCATGAATGTAGGGCTTAAAAATGTAGGAAACATGAAAAACGGAAATCCAGTTTGTATGAATATTTGACCAATAACACCGTAGGGCAGTTACTGTAGGTCAGATAGAAATTCTGTGATCATCATTTTTGGCCTATCAGCGGTAATCCCTACATTCATGCAACTGAATGCCAACTGATTTTCTGACTAACGGGCCTTCTGACTAATGGGCCTTCTTACTAGTGGGCCTTCTGACTAACGGGCCTTCTGACTAGTGGGCCTTCTGACTAACGGGCCTTCTGACAATAAGGCATCCGCGATTCAACCTTCCTTTTTCTGGTGTTGATACCGAAAACGATTTAGTCTCCGAGCTGTGTTTAAATCTTTTTCAGTCATTGGGCATTGTTTAGAATCAAACCATGTACTTGTCTATAATTATCAGTACTGATACTGAAGGATCTACACTCAAATTCATTGTAAATCATAGTAAAAAAAAAATTTAAAAAAGAAGAAAAATACAGTCGTTGTCTTCATCTAATTTGAAGCATCGCATTCGACGGTTTACAAACTCGCCTTTTCTGTTTCTAGCAGTAGTTTCTGAATTGCACAAGACTAAAACAACTACATTAACTTAATGCTGGCGGATATTGCCACAATAATAGCATTGGATCCACATCTAACCTCAGCCCGTTTCACAGAATCACAAACCAGTTTGTGTTGATTTAGAATTAGGCCTAATGGAACGCACGGAACATAGATCTAGATCTAAATTATTTCTGTGTTTAGTTTTATGCTATTGCCGCTCTAAAATAATTATCATGTCTATTGTCTATCACCTGCACTCTTGTTAGTTCTTTTTGATCACTTGGCTTATTTAGATGTGCTCGGGATGTTCTCTCACCATCATGTGACATATTGACTGAGATCTGTCGTCTGACAGACAAAAACGTCTGCTGCGAGCAAACAGATTGATAAGAGTGCTTCCCCCTCTCAAAATAATGCTGTAAATAGGCTATGGGGGTGTATGCTAATAGCTTGTCTAATAAGTTGTCACTTTCATGTTTACGCCATAAAAAATCACACACACACACATACACACACATACACACAACACACATACACACACACACACACACACACACACACACACACACACACACTGAAAAGCAATTTAAAGGTAAAATAAGCCCGTTTTGAGGGGGGGGGTTGTTTTTTTTTTTGTTTTTTGTTTTGTTTTTTAATGTTTTTAGTCATCTTTAGCTTTGTCTTCAGGTTTTCTTTTAACCCCTGGTGATAAATTGGACAGAGCGTTCAACGCCAGGGTTATATTCTTAGATTACTGCGCGAATGCATTGATGAGTTTACTTAATCTTCTTTTTCGGTTTGTTGTTGTTTGTTTGTTTGTTTTGTTGTTTTTTTGTTTGTTTGTATGTTGGTTTGTTTGTTGCTGTTTTTGTTTGTTTGTTTGTTTTTGTTTGTTTTTTCTCCTCCTGTGAGGTATATTGTACGTTTTGAGATGGTTATAGCCCTGATTATGGCTCTGCATTCGGGGGGTTTAATCGAAAATGACAATAACAATAACAGTCTGTAGGCCCAGATGGGTATCTCTTTCCAAACCTGTTTCAAAACAGCCTAAGGAAATCTACATTCATATCAAAATCTGATCCGTTGTTGAATTTTTTTTTTTTTATTGTAGTTATTGTAAGACCGGTATCCGTTCAAGACGGATATGAACCAAGTCGGCACAATTAAAATTGATCATGCCAGAGTCAGCATTATTTAAATCTCAGTGCTGGGACAAACATTGCACTAGATTTTGGTGTCGTGTAAAAATGGGTCAGGTGGGTAGGGTACTCTAATTATACATTCAACTACTAACCAATTGATTGAAACGTTACGACATGCTAGAAAAACTGTTTAAATGCTAGCATGGACTGTACAACTGTGGTTATTCAAATCTTTGAGTTCTAATTTACAAACTCAGGCTTCTATCAAGTTTTGGGCTATCTACGTTTTGTTACATTCTATGGATCTTTTTTTGTTAACAACTTGGATTTATCTACATTTGTATATCCAATCTTTTTGTCTTAAGAACAACTTGTTTTACAACATTTGGTAATCCAAACTATTGTTTTACAACAGTCTTTGCTATTTTACATTGTACATCCAATTTCTTTCTCTGTTTGTTGAGCTATTTGTTAATTACTTGTTTTCAGTCTTTTTGGGTTTTGTTTTTATTTGTTTTTACAACTCTTTGGATTATCTCATTTATATCCAATTTTTTTTACAATGTCTTTGGCTGTCTACATGTATACATTCACACTTGTTTTACAACAGTCTTTGACTATTTACATTTGTACATTCCAAATTGTTTGCAACAGTCTTTGATATCTACATTTACACACACATTGTTTTACAACAGTCTTTGGACTATTACAGTTTACATTCAAACTTTGTTTTACAACAACTTGAACTATTTACATGTTTACATCCACATCTGTTTTACACAATCTTTGGCTATCTACATTATACATCAAATCTGTTTTAACATAACTTTGGCTATTCTTGTATATTCCAAAGCGTTCTACAACATCTTTGGCTGTTCTACATTTAACTTCAAATTTTTACAACAGTACTTTGACTATTACATTATAACATCCAAATTGTCTGCAATACCTTTGGCTATTACATTTATACATCCACAATTGTTTTACAACAGTCTTTGGCTATCTACATTGTTATACAAAATGATTCTACATCCAGTCTTTGGCTATTACATTATACATCCAAATTTATTTCACAGAGCGGCTATTCACATGTATACATCCAAATCTGTTCTACAACAGCTTGTGTCTACGTTTTGTTACATCAAATGTTTACAACATCTTTGCTTCTACATGTTTACATTCCATATTGTTTTACAACAAACTTTGGACTATCTAATTATAGCATTTAAATGTTTTACAACAGTCTTTGCTATCTACTGTTATACATCCACATTGTTTTACAACAGACTGGCTATCTATATTTTACATTTAATGTTTACAACAGCTTTGGCTATTACTAATGTATTACATCACATTTGGCTTCCCAACAGTCTTTGACTATTTACATTTGTACATCCAAATTAAGTTTTACAACAGTCTTTGGCTATCTACATGTATACATTCACACTTGTTTTACAACAGTCTTTGATCATTTACATGTATACATTCACACTTGTTTTACAACAGTCTTTGGCTATCTACATGTATACATTCACATTTGTTTTACAACAGTCTTTGGCTATCTACATGTATACATTCACACTTGTTTTACAACAGTCTTTGGCTATCTACATGTATACATTCACACTTGTTTTACAACAGTCTTTGGCTATCTACATGTATACATTCACATTTGTTTTACAACAGTCTTTGGCTATCTACATGTATACATTCACACTTGTTTTACAACAGTCTTTGGCTATCTACATGTATACATTCACATTTGTTTTACAACAGTCTTTGGCTATCTACATGTATACATTCACATTTGTTTTACAACAGTCTTTGGCTATCTACATGTATACATTCACATTTGTTTTACAACAGTCTTTGGCTGTCTACGTTTGTACATCTAAATGTTCTACAACAATCTTTGCTATCTACTGTTATACATCCATATCTGTTCTACAACAAACTGGCTATCTATATTTGTGCATATAAATGTTCTACAACAGACTTTGGCTACCTACATTTGAACATGTAAATGTTCTACAACTGACTTTGGCTACCTACATTTGTAACATATAAATGTTTTACAACAATCTTTGGCTCTCTACTGTTGTACATCCATATCTGTTCTACAACCGACTGGCTATCTATATTTGTCCATCTAAATGTTTAACAACAATCTTAAGCTGTCACACATTGTAATCCAAACCTGTTCTTACCAAACCTAGGCTATCTATAATTGAAGGCTACCTACAGATGTACATCCAACCTGACAACAACAAACCTAGGTTATCTATAATTGCAGGCTATCTACAGTTGTACATCCAAACCTGTTGTACAACAAACCTAGGCTATCTATAATTGAAGCTTACTCAACTGTTACAACCAAACCTGTGTATCAATTAATACCTAGGATATCCAATTAAATAAAGGCTTAACTTACAGCTGTACATCCAACCTGTTGTACAAAACCTAGGCTATCTATAATTGAAGGCTACCTACAGCCAATGTCATCAAACCTGTTACTAAACAAACCTAGGCTATTATAACTGAAGGCTAGTTACTACTGTCTACATCCAAACCTGTTGTACAACAAACCTAGGCTTATCTATAATTGAAGGCTACCTACAGCTGTACATCCAAACCTGTTGTACAACAAACCTAGGTTATCTATAATTGAAGGCTACCTACAGCTGTACATCCAAACCTGTTGTACAACAAACCTAGGCTATCTATAATTGAAGGCTACCTACAGCTGTACATCCAAACCTGTTGTACAACAAACCTAGGTATCTATAATTGAAGGCTACCAAACTGTACATAAACCTGTTCACAATCAAACCTGTCATCAAGACTTACCAACATACATCAAACTGGTACTAACTGTATCTAAATTGAAGGCTACCTACAGTGTACATCCAAACCTGTTGTACAACAAACCTAGGCTATCTATAATTGAAGGCTACTACACTGTACATCCAAACCTGTGTACATAACAAACCTAGGCTATCTATAATTGAAGGCGCTACAGCTGTACATCCAAACCTGTTGTACAACAAACCTAGGCTATCTATAATTGAAGGCTACTACACTGTACATCCAAACCTGTTTAAACAAACCTAGGCTATCATAATTGAAGCTGTTCTAAAGTGACATCCAACCTGTTGTACAACAAACCTAGGCTATCTATAATTGAAGGCTACCTACAGCTGTACATCCAAACCTGTTGTACAACAAACCTAGGTATCTATAATGAAGGCTGCTACAGCTGTACACCAAACCTGTGTACAAAACAGGCTATCTATAATGAACGTTACACACAGTTTAATTCAAGACCTGTTGTACACAAACTAAGCTATCTATAATTGAAGGCTCCTACAGTGTACATCCAAACCTGTTGTACAACAAACTAGGTATACTATAATTGAAGGCTGCTCAACTGTAACCTGCCAAACTTGGTGTACAAAAACCCTGTTATCAAAATGAGGTATCTAATGTGTTACATCCAAACCTGTCTACAACAAACCTAGGTATCTATAATTGAAGGCTGTCTACAGCTGTACATCCAAACCTGTTACAAAAAACCTAGGCTATCTATAATGAAGCTCCTACAGCTGTACATACAACCGTGTACCAAACCCAGTTGTAAACACTGTATATCATATGAATCCGTGTCTATCACGCTGTTTACAATGTACAAATATACACTGTTTCCAAAGTGAACAACCTAGTATCTATATGAAGCACAGGCATACCTTCACTTCATATCTCACCTTTGTCACAACCTCTTCTTATTAGCTTCTACACTTGTACATTCACCTGTTTACTCAACCTGGTTCTATCTTATTTGAACATCCTTTCTTAACATCCAAATTCTAAAAAACTAGGTATCTAATAATAAACTACCACTGTACATTCCACTCTGTCTTTCACACTACTCTAGGCTTCTTACTCCACCTGTACACAAACGTTACAACTACCTAGTTCATATAACTACAAACTGATCATAGTTCTCATTGTATCATTTCACAACGTCTTTAACACCTGTACATCAACCTAAATTTATATGAGCCTGTACATCCAAACCTGTTGTACAACAAACTAGGCTATCTATAATTGAAGGCTACCTACAGCTGTACATCCAAACCTGTTGTACAACAAACCTAGGCTATCTATAATTGAAGGCTACCTACAGCTGTACATCCAAACCTGTTGTACAACAAACCTAGGTTATCTATAATTGAAGGCTACTACAGCTGTACATCCAAACCTGTTGTACAACAAACCTAGGTTATCTATAATTGAAGGCTACCTACAGTTGTACATCCAAACCTGTTGTACAACAAACCTAGGCTATCTATAATTGAAGGCTGTCCTACAGCTGTACATCCAAACCTGTTGTACAACAAACCTAGGTTATCTATAATTGAAGGCTTCCTACAGCTGTACATCCAAACCTGTTGTACAACAAACCTAGGTATCTATAATTGAAGCTACCTACAGCTGTACATCCAAACCTGTTGTACAACAAACCTAGGTTATCTATAATTGAAGGCTACCTACAGCTGTACATCCAAACCTGTGTACAACAAACCTAGGTATCTATAATTGAAGGCTACCTACAGCTGTACATCCAAACCTGTTGTACAACAAACCTAGGTTATCTATAATTGAAGGCTCCTACAGCTGTACATCCAAACCTGTGTACAACAAACCTAGGCTATCTATAATTGAAGGCTACCTACAGCTGTACATCCAAACCTGTTGTACAACAAACCTAGGCTATCTATAATTGAAGGCTGTCTACAGCTGTACATCCAAACCTGTGTACAACAAACCTAGGCTATCTATAATTGAAGGCTACCTACAGCTGTACATCCAAACCTGTTGTACAACAAACCTAGGTTATCTATAATTGAAGGCTACTACAGCTGTACATCCAAACCTGTTGTACAACAAACCTAGGCTTATCTATAATTGAAGGCTCTACAGTTTTACATCCAAACCTGTTGTACAACAAACCTAGGCTATCTATAATTGAAGGCTGTCTACAGCTGTACATCCAAACCTGTTGTACAACAAACCTAGGTTATCTATAATTGAAGGCTGTCTACAGCTGTACATCCAAACCTGTTGTACAACAAACCTAGGTTATCTATAATTGAAGGCTACTACAGTGTACATCCAAACCTGTTGTACAACAAACTAGGTTATCTAAAATTGAAGGCTATCTAAAATTGTACACTCCAAACCTGTTTACAACAAACCTAGGTCTATCTATAATTGAAGGCTGTCTACTAGTGCACATCCAAACCTGTCCTACAACAAACCTAGGTATCTATAATTAAGGCTCTACAGTTGTACATCCAAACCCGTTCCATACCAGCGTTTGGCTATACAGCTGTATATGCCAGTATCAATCGCGTGTCTGTGTACGGTCGTTTGATCTATATTTCATACATCACCATAAAATTGTCATTGTCATAGGAACCATCGGGTATTGAACTCATCGGTAATGGACAAAGCAAACAGTGACAGTAAAATCTCTCTCTCTCCTCTCTCTCTCTCTCTCTCTCTCTCTCTCTCTCTCTCTCTCTCTCTCTCCCCCACTCTCTCTCACACACATTCTCTCTCTCTCTCTCTCTCTCTCTCTCTCCTCTCCTTCTGTCTCTCTCTCCCTTTCTCTCTCTCTCTCTTCATACATTCTCTCTCTCTCTACAATTCTTACTCTATATATATATTACAATATATATATATATATATATATATATATATATATATCCCTCTCTCTCTCTCACATTCTCTCTCTCTCTGCCTCTCTCTCTCTTTTTCTCTCTCTCCCCTCACCGTCTTTCTCTCTCTCTCTCTCTCTCTCTCTCTCTCTCTCTCTCTCTCTCTCCTCTCCCACACACACACATTCCATTTCTCTCTCTCTCTCTTCTTTCTCTCCTCTCTCTCTCTCTCCCACACACACACATTCTCTCTCTCTCTCTCTCTCTCTCTATCCTCTCCCTCTCTCTCTCTCTCTATCTATCACACATACGCACACACAGGCGCGCGGCACGCGCGCACACACACACACACACACACAGACACACACACACACAGTCTCACACACATGCATACACATACAGAAGCACACACACAAGTGCGCACATACAGTCACACACACACACACACACCACTACACACACACACACACACTTACACACACACACACACACACACACACATACACACACACACACACACACACACACACACACACACACACACACACACACACACACACACACACACACACACACCACAGCACAGTGTGTATAATTCATCCCTGCCCATTCAGAAAGGAATAATACTGGAAAACTGCTGAAGAACCAACAACCAGTTTTATAGCACCCTCTGCGCCAGTGACGTCCTAAACAAAACGAGCAGACCACGAGAGAGAAGAGAGAGAGAAGAGGGACGGACGGACGGACAGACAGACGGACAGACTGACCTGAGACAGACGGACAGACAGACAGTCACTGAAGAACAGAGACAGAGAGAGAGTTAGACTAGACAAAGAAAGAAACAAATATGACAGAGAGACAGACAGACAGACGGACGAAGAGAGAGAGAAATACAGACAGACACAAGACACCGAGAGAAGAGACAGACAGTAACAACAAGAAAGAAAGAAAAACAAGGGGAGAGAGAAAAGAAGAGAAAGAAAGAAAGAAGAGAGAGAGAGCACACACACACACACACACATGGGGAGAGAGAGGGGGGGAGAGCGACATACTCACACATACACATGTACACACGCGCTGGCGAGAGAATAGGGGGGGGCGAACGAGGGAGAGAGAATGGGGGAGAGAAGTGTGTGTGTGTGTGTGTGTGTGTGTGTGTGTGTGTGTGTGTGTAGTGTGTGTGTGTGTGTGTGTGTGGTGTGTGTGTGTGTGTGTGTGTTGTGTGTGTGTAAGCGGTGCGTAGTGCGTGTGTGTGTCTTGCGCGCTGTTGTTAGCCTTTGAAGGGTAGTTGAGTATGTAGGTGGGTTTTTTGGTGGTGTTTGAGCTTGCGGTTTGTGTTGTGTTGTTCTATGCTGCTGTGTGTGTGTGATTTGGAGCTACAACTGGAAAACCTACATGCCTCTTCAAGGTGCTATAAGGTTTCTAATAATATTTGTACGTTTTGAAAAGGTTTTAGCCCTGATATAGCTCTGCGCAGTCGGCTGGGTTTTAAATATAGAGAGAAAGAATAGGTTCTAACATCTAATTTACAGGTTACAGAAGGTTCTGTGATATTTTCTATCCTCTTAGGTTTAATCATATCATCATCATCACCATCATGATATGTTTCGCTGCTGGCGTTGACGGGTCATGGCCCTCCATAAGAATCTATCTTTTGTCGCTGCAAGTACATTCCCTCCCTCTCTTCTTCATTCACTCCGCAAGTCCAATATCTTATCCCTCGTGCTCTTTTTCCTCGTCCAGCTTTCCTGTTATGACTAGGTGCTCAAATTTTCTCTTGCCTCACAAAATACCCTATAAAAAGTTGCCTGACTTTTCTCAATCTTCTTCATTAATGTTAATGTTCTTTTTTGTCTATGCCTCTTTCAAGACTGTCTCTTCATTCAATCACTGAAAGAAAATCTTTCAGAGAAAAAATTCCTCCAGCTCTGTCGGTTACGTGCCACAGCCTGCGTCTCTACAAATAATTAAATTACGCTATGGAATGGTGAAATGCATCTCTACGTCTGCAGAGTTCCATAACACCCCATAAAAAGCACA
>CM060312.1:5780027-5822527 GCA_030674185.1 Monoplex corrugatus | reverse complement strand
AAACAAACAAAAAGACATACAGGCACACACACACACATGCCAGCTTTCTGGTCTGTTATTAAACAACACACACACACACACACACACACACACACACACACACACACACACACACACACACACACACACACACACACACAAATAAACAAACAAAAAGAAGAAATAGAAAAAATGAACAAAGAACACACATGCACATAGTCGTACACACATATTGTCTTTTTCGTTTTTGCAGGTCTGATAACCCTGTCTTCTTTTTTTTGTGAAGCTAAAGTTTACTATGGCACCTTTTTCATTTGTTTGTTTTGTTTCGTGGTGTATGTGTGGTGTGGGGGTTGTGTGTGGTGTGTGTGTGTGTGTGTGTGTGTGTGTGTGTGTGTGTGTGTGTGTGTGTGTGTGTGTGTGTGTGTGTGTGTTGTTTCTGACCAAGTGTCGTAAAAATTTGTACTTTTATAGGTAAGCAAAAACACATGGACATATATATGCAATGGTACAGTTCAAAGTTGATTCTGTCTGCTATCAAAGAAAGAGCAAGACTGAAAGCGATGGCGAACATGGGTTAAAGGGACAGTACCGGTTCTTATCAGTCCGTGGGAAGTAGATACTGCGCTTGCCTCCCTTGCATCCTCTCGCTGTGTGTGTGTGTGTGTGTGTTGTTGTGTGTGTTGTTGTGTTGTGTGTGTGTGTGTGTGTGTGTGTGTGTGTAGGGAACAGAAACGGAGGACATGGAAATTAAAGAACAATAACGGGAAACTTGTTCTAAATTGATACTATTCACAATTAATCAACGAATCAATCATATCAAATCAATAAATCAATCAATCAACCATGTATAACTATTTCTTGCCTAAGCAAATTACCTTGTTTAGTGTCACATTTTCGCTTTTATTTTAGTTTGATACTTTGTGAAGTAAAAGTCACTTCTGTAGTACATGCTCCCTCCACTCCCCACCCGTTTGAGAGTTTAAATTGCTCATACAATTCTAAACCTCATTTAGACTAACATATTTGAATTGGCATGATGATGGATGATTACATAATGATGATATTATGCTTTTTAATTATTTAAAAAAGACAGATAATAATAATCATGATAATAATGATGTAGTCAGGAAAAAATAAATGAAAAGTATGGTACATGGTTAGATGGTTTGATATTCTTGTTGCTATGCAGGTTCATTTATTGGAGAGCAGCGCAGGGCTGTAGATATTGTGGCATAGTGAAGATATTCATTTATTGGAGAGCAGCGCAGGGCTGTAGATATTGTGGCATAGTGAAGATAATCATTTATTAGAGAGCAGCGCAGGGCTGTAGATATTGTGGCATAGTGAAGATAATCATTTATTGGAGAGCAGCGCAGGGCTGTAGATATTGTGGCATAGTGAAGATAATCATTTATTGGAGAGCAGCGCAGGGCTGTAGATATTGTGGCATAGTGAAGATAATCATTTATTGGAGAGCAGCGCAGGGCTGTAGATATTGTGGCATAGTGAAGATATTCATTTATTGGAGAGCAGCGCAGGGCTGTTGATATTGTGGCATAGTGAAGATAATCATTTATTGGAGAGCAGCCAGGGCTGTAGATATTGTGGCATAGTGAAGATAATCATTTATTGGAGAGCAGCGCAGGGCTGTAGATATTGTGGCATAGTGAAGATAATCATTTATTAGAGAGCAGCGCAGGGCTGTAGATATTGTGGCATAGTGAAGATAATCATTTATTGGAGAGCAGCGCAGGGCTGTAGATATTGTGGCATAGTGAAAACATAACAGAATTTATTTGCAACTCCAAATAACGGGGACCTATCATTTCATTGAAACTTCTTTTGTCTATAGTTTAATCTTAGCGGCATCAACCCTACCCCTATCAGTCTGAGAGAGGTGTGTGTCTGTGTGTCTGTGACAAAACTGTGTTAGCAAACATTTTCTAGCTGTTTCAGCAAGGATTTTCACCACATTTGGGCTAAAGGGTTAGAACTTTACAGAGTTGTGAATCATGTTGAAGTTGTGGTGCCAAGGTCAAGGTCACATGAACCCCAAAAGTGCCATGCCTAAAGTCAAATACTTTTTGAAGAACATGCTTTCTTGGAAAGTGCTATGAATATTTCCATTTTATTGTCGCTGTTTTGACAGTGTGCTATTGTCTTTGCTTCATGCCATGTTAACTCTCATCTTATGTTTCTTTGATGTCAAAAGAACCTCTTCCAAGATGTCCCTCCTGATGCAGTTTTAGAGTTTTTACAGATCAATAGATTTCACCTGATAGCATTTTATGTCTGAGTATGTTCTTCTTTAATCGCACTTTAGACTTGTAAGGTTAATGGTGAGCATGGTTTTATAACTGTTGTCTTTTATCTTAACCTGGTTGTTGTTTTGATGTGGTGTTAGCCCTGATATGGCTCTAGTAGTTGGCTGGGCTATAAGCAATATGAACTTGAAGTCTTTGATTTCACAATGGCCTTGATTAGTACAAAAACTGGATTTTCTGTAATAACTTCTGTATAACAAGGGAGTTTTTAGAATGGCTTGTCCATCTTGGTTTTGTTTCTTCACAGTAACATTATCCTATCATTAATCATATATAATGGCCTTTGTCGACAGGACTTCAGTTCAAACACAACTAGGGCAGGGCCTATACCATTCCCATGTAAACACAAACATTTTTAAGCTGGCACAATAAACATTATGCTCATTACAACAACAACAACAATAATAATAATAATAATAACAACTACAACAACAATAATAATAATGATGATGATGATGATAATAATAACGATAATTATGATAATGGTAGTAGTAATAATAATAGTAATAATAATAGTAATTATTAATATTATTATTATAAATGTTGTAGTTTGTAGTAGTAGTAGTAGTAGTAATGAGGAGGAGGAGGAGAAGGAGGACAATGATGATGACAACGACGACGATGATGATAATGGTGACGAAAATAATAATAAAAATAATAATAATGATAATAATAATAATAATAATAATAATAACAGTGATGATGATGATGATGTTGATACTACAACCACCACTACTACTACTACTACAAATGATGATGATGATGATAATAAATAAGATGATGTGTGGAGCCCTCCACCCCCCCTTTACCTGGTAAAATGGTGACTGCTTGGCGTGCAGCGTTGGAAGTTGGAAGGTGATTGTATGGCTGATAGTGAGGCATTGTTGCTCTGGGTCCCACCTGGCACTTTCAGGTGTTTCCTGATAATGATGAATGGGGCTTGTAGCCTACTGTGGCTAAGTGGATAAAGCTTCAGGGGAGGAGAGAGGAGGAGGTGGTGAAGAGCATGCTGTGTGTGTGGTGTGTGTGTGTGTGTGTGTGTGTGTGTGTGTGTGTGTGTGTGTGTGTGTGTGTGTGTGTGTGAGTGTGTGGAGGTGAGAGAGAGAGAGAGAGAGAGAGAGAGAGAGAGAGGCAGACAGATCCAAGGATGCAAGAAACTTGGATTCAGTTCCTAGTCAGAGAGAGATCTTCTCCTCTCCTGTCATCTAGACTTTAATGGTATAGTCAGTGCTTTTTTTTTTTTTTTTTGCTTCAGATGAGAAGACTAACTTGTGTGGCATGCACTTTTCACATGTAAAACAACCCATGGCAATGAATTAGTTCTCCCAAGCAAACGTCTACAGAAAAAGATCCATTGTCATAGGAAAACAAAACAAACACACATGGGGTGGGAGGGGAGGGAGAAAGAAAAATGATGAAAAGGATGGTACAGTCCTGTCAAGATGTGCTAAGAGTTGTTTGAAAATGTGTTATAGGCCGCCTGAATTTCATATGTGAAATCCATTGTGATGAAAAGAAATGAAATAGCAAACAGATGCTGATGATGATTACGTGTAACTGCTTCAGAGGAGGAGAGAGGAGGAGATGGTGAAGAGCATGCTCTGTGTGTGTGTGTGTGTGTGTGTGTGTTGTGTGTGTGTGTGTGTGTGTGTGTGTGTGTGTGTGTGTGTGTGTGTGTGTGTGTGTGAGAGAGAGAGAGAGAGAGAGGCAGACAGAGGCAGAGAAAAAGGAGAGAGAGAGAGAGAGAGAGAGAGAGAGAGAGAGAGAGAGAGAGAGAAACAAAGAGAGAGAGAGAGAGAGAGAAACAAAGAGAGAGAGAGAAGAGATAGAGAGAGGTGGGACAGGGACAAGGGGGGGGGGGGGAGGAAGCAGAGAAAGAGAGGGAAAATGGGAGGCTAACTGTAACAAAGAAGTCTTTCCCAGATATCTCTGGAACACTGATGGAACCATGCGACTTGACAACACGATGTCACATGCATTGATTTAAGAGCAAGTTTCCACCACATGGCCTCAGCCTTCGTTAAAAAAACCCATTAAATATACACAATAAGTAAACCTAACAAGATCCAGAAACATACTATAGCATTTCTTTTGTATCATCTGTGACAAAAAGATAGCCGTACCTCACGACTGCTGATTCAGTAATTTACAATAAAAATGGTAAAGATCAGAAAAGTGCTCAAGAACGAGTATCCGCCGAGTCACCAAGCAACACTACATCATTGCTCATTCCCTATTAAACTTAACAATATGTGGTCATGCATGCTACTATTTCGCCTGTAATTTTCTACTAAACTATCCTCAGCAGTCTCTAACAAACATTGAGTTCCCTGTAAAAATAAGCCTTATGATGCTTTGAAAAATATCTTAACTTATCTTTATACTTATCACACAAAACTTGCAGTTCAACAAATGGAAGATAAAAATGGTGAAAAGCAAAAAACTGCATATCCACCTAATGATTGGCATCATTCTCACTTGTTTTTAACACTTCACTATTAATGTTTTTGTGTGCAGTGCATGCTAAGAAAATTTCTACAAAAACTCAAACATTACAATTTTTGTTTACTCATGTCTCCAAAACTATGAAATTAGGCCTATACATGAAATGAATAAGAAATGAACAAAGAACATTTTTGTAACAATTTGTTAATATTGAACCAGTTTGTTACATTTTCTTGAAAATGCCATGGCTCCATTTATTCACATTCTCTCTCTCTCTCTCTGTCACTCTTGTGTAGAGGAAGAGGATGCAGGAGACAAGTGGGCCAGAATGTGTCTCACCCATTTTATTCACACAGTTCACAATCCCCCTCCCATGGCCCCCTACACATACCAGTAATACACCACACCATTTCAGTTTACTCAGGAAAGGAAGGGTTCTCACTCAGTGTCAGGGGACTTAAGTCTTGGAACTTAATGGTCAACATCTGTGCAGTGCTGGAACACTATCATTACTTCATCTGAAGTGTAGCGTACATCAACAACCCAAAGGCCACTGTGAAATCATGACATACATTGTACATCAACAGCACAGTCGAAAATTTAATGCACTATACAAATTGTCTTCATACCAGTCAGAAATATTCATGAATCATTAAATATTAACAAAGATAATACAAAAATGAACATGTCTGAATGAAAAAAAGACAATTTCAATGAGAACAAGTCTATATCTTACATGTAAATCACACTATCATACAAGCCTGCAACAGTGTCTGTGTTTGCCAGAATGTGTCCCTATGTAGGTGCTTGTCTTTTACATATGTGCATATATGCCTGCATAATTATTTATCTGAGTGTGTCTGCGTATTGATATATGCACATGCAGCCATATGGAAGAGTGTTCTCATACCATATGCATATGCTGGTTTTTATTTTTTGTATTGTCCTATGTCATATCATATTGATATCATTGATTTATTGTTGAGTTATGTCTTTACACACCATTTTTTCTGTAAAAGTGCAAAGTCCTTAAGACCTTGCTTCCTGAGATATAACGCTACAAAAATCGTCCTTATTATTGCCATAATTATTATTGTCATTATCATTATTCTTCCTCTTTTTATTATATTTAGCGTTATCATTTTTCTTTCTACTTTCACTTTCACTTTCAGTTTATTGCGCTTTAACCGTGCTTCTCTTGAATAGATTTTCATTCACAATGTATCAAATTAATTTCATATCTTTAGACAAAGACGTCCGCTTGATCTTTTCTTTTACCGCTGCCAATTCAAATCATCGTCTCTGCCCTCGAATACTTCATTATAGCTCTCAGATGACTTGTCACAAGAGGCTGACGGCGTGACGCGCTTCGTCGCCGACTCGTACTTCCATTATTCCACTTTCCGCACGCTGTCAATACAATCTACCTTAAACTGAGCAAACTGGTTCATTGTCTACTCTCTGGGAACCAGTAAAATGTCTTCAACAGAGCTAACTACCTTAGGTCAGATACTTAGTACAGTATTGATCATACATGAATGTAAACAAGGCCAAAGATCGATTGAGTTATCCGCCATTTTTCCAAACTTTAGGTCCGCATGGAATGACTGTGTGGCAGTTACGAGGCAATCGGGAAACTGCAGTTTTGAACCTTTTTATTATTAGCATTATTTAATATTACCCATGCTTATAGTTTACATTGCCTTCTTTTGTAACTTATAATTCAACATGAAACTCAAGCATTACTTCTATTAGATGATTTTGTTCTTTTCCCTAAAAATGCATGATTAAAAAATGTTTTAGATAAAAAATAGGCTACTGAAAGAAAAGAAAAAGAAAAAATAGAGAAGAAAAAAGGAAAAAGAAAACAAGCAACATTATTTAGTAGTTATGTTATCAGATGCATATATTTTATATTGATAGTCATTAATTTTTTTAGCAACTAAAAGCAGAATAGCAACATCCGTGGAAGCAGAGAAACCAGCGACTTGTTCGCGAAAGAATGGTTCGGCACCGAAGTCCCCGGATGGATGATCAAATTTGTGGGTTTATTGGAAAAATGGACGAAAACGAGGGATAGGAGGAGTGCTTTTTCAGGAACATCCATACCTGTGTTTGTTCCTCAACATGGCTTCATCGCCAACAGGTGTGTAGATTTGTTTTAAATCTTTTCATTCTAAATATGAACGTACCGTGCCGGAGACTAGAGATGCGGTCTGCTACGATTACTGCCCGACTGCTGCATCAGTCGCAGACATCACATCACTTTCCTTGTCATGCTTGCGAACATGGCAGTTTCATACTGTACTTCAGACTCATAATAAATCCTTTCGTCCTCGATTTTTAACTATTTTGATAACTATGTGTCCGGTTTAGAAAATAAAATTTTTATTAGAAATTTCTGCTGTGGTTATTTCACTACATTGATTGTGTTGACGCAGTATAGCAGACGACTCGAGAGTGTTCGGGTGGAGGAAAGAGTCCGCTGTTTCTGAGCATGGAACTGCTGTTAGGTACATAAGGCAACACTTAGCGTGTTTCTGCTTGTCAAGGGTTTTGATGAATAAACCTGAATATTCTTTTATCCTGCATGTACAGGTTTTGAATGTATTCCTTAAAAGTGCGTGTTTTCTGACTTTTTGCCCAATTCTTACTCAGTTACTGTAATGTTTGATGTTATGTGGTGTTCTTTCCCTGTCAAAAGTCGGCATTTTATCTCTATAGTTGAATTAAGCCAACATAGTTTTGGTCTAAGTATATATGGGCTATATATTTTGCTTTTGCTAAGAGAAGTGAAAGTGACTTCAGGTATTTTCTACATAAAATTGAATAGTTTATAATAACAGGAAAAATGATAATATTTATTTGATCAGTGGAGGTACATTTGTTGGATAAAAACAATGAATGTTTGGGCCTACATATCTAGATAGATTCTACACAGAAATTTTCACTGTGTTAGTTAATCATTACCCCCACTTTTCTGTCCCTCAGCCCCAAATCTGTCAAGGTTTTTGATAAGACGTGTTTATGCATTTTGTGAGTTTAGCTACACTGCTACATTTGACCTTTTGAATCTCATGTCTGAAAAGGAAAATGTGTAATATCAGCCAAAGTGAGGTGTATGTCTGTGACAAAGATGTGTTAGAAAGATTTTTTTCAGCTTTTTTCATTTGAACCAAATCGTTAAATGTTGCTCAGCAACTGCATTAGCTTGGAAGTCTTGGTATCAAGGTCAAGGTCACATGGATAAGAAACTTGCTTACAATTACTGAATTAGCACTTTTTCGTGAAAGTGTACAAACAACAATTTTACTGGAAGTGGAACTCCTGAAAATATTTCTGTTCTGTTTTCACTGTTATGCAGCTGATGGTCTGCCATTCTCCTCACTTCATGTCAAATTTTTATTTCATTTGATTCTTCTTCAAGGTCACAGTGACCTTTAGAAGTACAAAATCAGGATTAGATAATATAATTTTCAGTTGAAAAAGAAGATTATTAGAATGGCTCCATCATCTTGTTGAGGTTTGAGGTTTTCTCTATTCATTGGCTTAACAGATTGATAGTTTTAACATTAGCTGACAGTCTGCATTAATTTTGACTCTAGATTTTTGGTTTAGTTTTGGTTTGCTGTGTAGATGTTACCTCTTTTACAATTGAGTTTGCTATGTTCATGATCTTGGCAATGTGTTGTCTCTATTGATACCAAACATCTGACTTAGTTACATAAATCTGTGGGTATACTTGAGCTGAATGATAACATTTAATGATTTATCCATAATTCTGATAAAAATATACTAGCTGTATAAAGTAGATGGTTCTTCGTCTTTCCGCATGTTTTAGAATTCCCCGGCTTTTTACTTTGTTTATCAGAAAAGTACATTTATTTATTTATTTATTTTCTTTAAAAATGTATTTATTTGTTTGTTTGTTTGTTTATTTCTTAGTTTGTTTGGTTGTTTTTCCACTGTAAACTTAGCTGAAATATGGTGGATGCCCATTAAGAACCATTGATCAAGAGGTTGTTTTGATTGATCCTTACTATTTTCAGTATCATGTCCACCTCACGCAACTAATGAGAGATTCTGAAATTGAAAACATTTTCTCGAATAGCTGTTACAGTTAAATATAGAGCAAACAAAAGATTAGAAATTCAGAGTTGGTAATCTTAACAGCCATTGACAGCACTGTCCAGAAGCCATCATACTCCTTCACTCTTTCTACACCACCATTGCCTTATCTCATATTAACCACAAACAAGTAAACAGACAAAAACAAAACATATACAAGAAACAATTCATGGCTACTTACACTAATTCATCAATGAATTTTTAATATTGAAACTGGTGAAAATGATTGCACATTTGTTGGTTTTGAGACAACTGATCTAAACATTTATCATGATCACTGAAACTTCTTTTCACAACTTTTTGTCAGATGAAACAGTTGACCCATATTTGAAGCTCTATCCATAAGTTGAGAAATATGTGCTGTAGACAATTTTCACATGAAGACACAGACACACCACACACACACACATACCAACACACACACACACACACAAACACAACACAACACAACACAACACAACACAACACAACACAACACAACACAACACAACACAACACAACACAACACACACACACACACACACACACACACACACACACACACACACACACACACACTCTCTCTCTCTCTCTCTCCTCTCTCTCTCACTCTCTCTCCTCTCTCTCTCACTTTCACACACACACACAACTTAAATACAAAAGGTAGATACTGAACATTTCTTGACTTTCTGTAAGTTTCATTTGCATCCGTCTCGTTTCATCAGTTCAATAAGACTTCTTTTCCCATCTTTTTTTTTTAACCACATAAGTAATTTCTGGTCTTTCAGATTATTGAAATTATTAACAATGTCTCTTGTCTGTCTGTTTCAGGGGCTCACAATGAACGGCCAGCTCCCAGGCCAGCAGAATTCAGGGGCAGCCAGGAAAGCCCAAGTCACTCTGCCCAGGGAGCAGAGCCCAGGCCCCCAGCTGGTGGACCTAACACTCAACAGTCCCCTTCCAGAATTTATGCAACCACTCAAGGTCTCACAGGGATCCCACTAACCACTACTGAGTCAGGACGACCTCTGAGCACAGGGTGGAATACTGCTTTAGCGGCGGCCGCAGGGGCGGCTGCTATGCAAAGAAAGAGAGCCAACATGAGGAAGCAACAAAATCAAAATGTGCGCCCTGCGCGGGCACTGTTCTGTTTGACTCTGAAGAACCCCATCCGAAAACTGTGCATCCGGGTGGCAGAATGGAAATATCCTTTCTATCGCTAAAGTGTTGTTAATTCACTTTCAAAAGTAGTGTGTTTAGCCTGAGTCATGGTTTTTCCTTCCATAATGTATAGTTGCCTATTGGTAGCCTGTAACACTGTCTCTTTATCTTGTACAGTCATATTTATTGTGTGTAAAACCAGATGTTAGTTCATCAGTGGTAACTTATCTCAGACATGTACTCTTAGGTCCACACCAGAAACAGTCCGATCCCTTCAAGAAAACACAGTTCTCTGCTTGCTGATCAGATACTGCTGCCTGTTCCAATGTATATTATGAAATGTGAGGCTGTCTCATTCTGATGAATGTCTGTGCCAAATTGGACCAAGTCTCTTATTAAGCCTTTGACTAGCAGCACTCTTGGGCTAATTGATCTAATTTTGGGTTGGTGCAATTTAGAATTATTATGAAATATTGAATACAGACAGGTGCATATTGCGGGTATTCCTTGTTTACATTTTCATCCATTCGTCCCTCTGTTTCCACAAGAACACTTCCTGGGGCTGTATTAGACCTTCCTGGGGCTGTATTAGACCTTCCTGGGGCTCTACCACCTCGTCTGCCTCGACCATGACCACGCCCCCTTTGGATCGATGTGCTTGTAGAGTGTATTATCTCGTCAGAATAGTCGGAATCTGAGTCGAAAGTATCAGGCTTATCTACGACAATGTTTCCTTCATCATGTCATCATCACTCACCTCTCCATCACGAGGAACATCAAAAATAAACCGATGGATGTCTTCCACAGAGTATTGGGGTCGGAACCATGTCCGCCATCTTTACTCACATGAAAAAAAAATCGATGAAAATACTTAAAATCCAAGCTGAAAAACACACTTTCCAACACACGCGTTGTCAGCCATTTGCAATGACAATCTTCTGAATATTTATGAGCTAAAAGTGACATGGTTCGACCACGTGATAGGTGTCAGAGCTACATTTAGAACAGTGACCTATGAACCGTGCATACATGCGCGGCTGCTAGTGAAAGGCTTAAATAAGCTCTGCAGCTTGCTCCACTTTTCACAAGTAAAAGAATTTAGCAGTGGCCTCAACAGATCATTTCAGAAAGACTAGCCTTGGAACAGAAAAGAGGGCCTTTTGGAGATCACTTCTTTGATCCATAACCATTGGATTGACCATTTGAGGCATGGCCATTATTGACTGCTAAAGGGGAATTACATATATTGTTAAATGAAACTCTCAAATGGATGGTTACATTTGCTATTTCGGTTGTGGTACCAGTTTATACTGATGTTTGAGGGAAGAAGTGTAGTGCATAAAGTACTTGCTTGGGATGTGAGAAAGTCTCAGATTGCTTATGGATTTCTCTTCTCTTTCCACCAAGTCTTGACAAATGGCATAGGTGCCACCAGTCTTCGGTGAGACAGTAAACCAAGGTTCCATGTGCTGCATGGACATAATTGGAAAATAAGTGGCAGCAGATTAAAAGAAAACTTCCTACAATTTGTATCATAAATTTAATATGTTTACATTAAAAACTTATTGATATATATATATCATAAATTATATTACTAAACTATGATACATGCTTTTTGTGTCTTTTCTAATCTTTGTTTTAAGAGTCTCAAAAAGATACATTTGAAAGGCAATACTCCAAGGTCAAGGTCACACAGACCAAAAAAAGTGTTTAATATCAGCATGTTTGTAGGAAGATAGGTGAACAGTGAACAGCTTTTTCTTGGAAAATTCTTGAAGTATTTCAAATCTATTTTCAGTGTTGTTATTGACGGTGACTATAAAGTTTAATTATATCTTTTTTTTTTTCAAGGTCACAATGCCAAGTATTTTGAGTCTTTCGTGTGTTCATGATGACACAGTATGACATAAAATATGTTAAAATATGAGGAAGTGACATACAAGCTTAAGAACAAAACTTGCTAATCTATTTTCCCTTTTAATATGGGTCTGTATGTGTGCAATGGTTGGCCTCAATGGACAAGAGAATGTCATCAAAGTTCTTAAAAGGAAGGCCTGGTGTGTTTTCGGCTTCCTACAGGAGCTTAACTTAAGCATACTTAATGTTCTTTTGTGTATTGTATACATCCAAAAATGTTTCCTGGAGTTATTAATGAATTAATTCCATGCTCAAGGTAAACTTCAACTGCAAACAGGTAAACAAATTCATTAACAAAGAATATTAAATGATGCACAGCAGTGTGTGACATAAAGAATAAATAACATTGTATGCAATCAATAAATGAAATAGTGGTATAATGTTCTGTAGGAGATAGATTTGCTTATGAATGGTCAATATATAATCATGAAATAAGATAGTGATGTAATGTTGTGTAGGCCATAGTGATGTAATGTTGTGTAGGCCATAGATTGCTTACTAATGGCCAGGTCAAATTTACTCTTAGCAAGAAATAGAACCAAAACTAATGAAACCTACTGTATTCATGACATACAACAGTATAGTGAATGACTGTGCTGTTTGACGACTGGAAGGTTTGCAGGTTCAAACCCCGTCAGTTCAATAGTGGTATTTTCAGCTTCAGTCAGCTCCAGCCCAGATGTGAACATGATCTGGACTTACTTCGGAAGACTGAAACAGCACAATGGAGTGTCAACTGTCATACTTTTTGACAATGTGTATTGAGGGTGTTCAAATTCTGTGACCAGTACTGGGTATATCCCTCGAGTTTGCTGTCTGCCAGTGAATTGTGTGAAAAGAAACATAGAACACAGCTCAGTCACATAGTCTCAGTCTTGACATAATTTAAGCAGTTAATCATTTTTTTTGTTTGTTTCTGACAAACGTATACCATGGCTTTAAAAGAAAGTGGGGTCATAGGTGACTCCTCTGTATGCAGCAAGTTTTCTCGTCGCGTCTAACAGAGTGATGAGTCAATTTTTTTTTAAAAATCCATAGAAGATTGATAATCGAATTTTAATGAGAGGTACAGATTATATTTGTTTATAACATTATACTTGATTTTCACTCTCAAAGTGCATCTGCTGGTGTTGAAAGGTTTGGCATCAGCAGCCAAAGGAGCTTCTCAAATACTGAGGTATTAAGCGTTTTCTATTTCCCAGAGGAGCAGAACATTAGCACATGTATAGCTATATATTGAAAAGTCAGGTAGGTTGCCACAGACAACATTTGTTATTGCACCTGTGTCAAAATATGCTTACTCATTGCAAAAAATGTATTCTATGATAACGATGAATAGCTGATGTTTTCTTTACATCAGAAAGATACAGCTCGTTGGCTAAAAATGGAACATGAACAAGCATATACTGACAGAATGTTTTGATGAGTTGCTCACAAACTAGTATTGTTCTTACAGTTACACTTTTATTTAATTATAGAAAGAAAAAAAAGAAAAGAATGTGGAATTTCCAGGAATTCATTTCATGTTTCCATTGTTTATTTTATTACAACACTTGTATGTAAAATCATAAGCTTCATTTAAACGTATGAGGATCAAAACTTATAATTAGGTCACAGTGACTGATTCTCTGCTTAAAGTTGTCATCAATGATGTTTGTCACACATGTCTATCCTTTCCTTGTTCTTTCCTCTGTTTTTTAGTCATTATGTGTAATATAAGGGAAATTGAGCAAACCAGGCCACACATCAGGGTCCCAACAAGTTTTTCTCAAAACTACGGCATTGCTTAGAGTTTATGTGCAAACTTAAGGCTTATGGGTAGCGTTAGGGCCCATGACCATTTCATCTTCTCCATCATGTGGCATCAGTGCATATGGAATTTGTTCCAAGGGTGGATACTCTCTCTCTCTGAAAACCTGAAACTGGAACTTTTGTGCTGTTTTGCTTAGGTTTATTAGTACTGTGTATCAGAATGATTTCCTTGACCATATTCACAGCATTCGAGTTCTTGATTCTCATCACAATCTTTGCCAATTGTGTGGCATTGGCTGTCTACACACCTTACCCGAAATCTGACTCTAATGATGTCAATGCTGCTCTGGTGAGTTCCTAAATCAATGTAATTATTTTTGTTTCTTGAATTTTGTTATGTCATGTGTGATGCTCAGAACCTACAGTGTTATCGCATGTGTGGGTATTTTGCCGAGTGCCCAGGAAAACAGGCTGTGTCCAGTGCATGGAAACCTTCAACCAGTCACAGAAGGCGATTGATGACACTGTCAGTAACACAACGTCACATTGGACGTTGTTGCTGCACTTGCTTTGGCTGCTCTGTATGTAGCAGTCACAGTACCAGTGGAACTATGAGAATCAATAAGAGGGAGAGTGGAAGAGGTTTGCATGCCCCTCCACAATAAAAATCCCTTGCGCTGGTCAGGTATATAGGCAGGTTACACCAAGTGATGGAATATTGAACTGCTGGAACAGTTCCACCAAAGATGTCTGCACAAGATCAGCAACATCATGTAGTAACAATGAGCTTCCAACTTTCAAGTTCTGAAGATGTGTGGCTTACCAGTATAGAGTGTCATTCATAAAATGCCAGCTTTGTTGGACAGGACATATGCATTTGGAAGACAACGGCATCCCAAAGATGCTGTTGTACGGAGAGATAAAGCAAGGACACTGTAACCTGCCACTAGGAAAGACCACTAAAGCAATATAACTTGTAAATTCTGAAGGCTAACCTCATCAGCTGTGGCATCAACACCACCAGGATACAATCACATTTAAACAGCCCAGAACAGCTGCTGTTCAACAGAAGAGGGACCCACAAAAGCAGAACTTGTGGCCTCAATATTCCTTCCCATGAGGTGCTTGCAGAGTAACATGTGCCTCCAGGATCAGTCTTGCATCTCATGTGAAGATCCACAGCAATTGATGAAGATCAGTATGCCTACGCATCTTGGAATACTTGGATTGACCATACACTCCATCACATCTCATTTGCAGTCATACTCCTACTATCATAAGTAAGTGTATCTTCTAAATGTCTGAAATTAACCCAAGAAAAAAGACTGAAAAAAACAATGATTATGGTGGATAATTAGAATGTGTAGTTTGTGTTTATATTACCGTATAGTCAGAAAAAACTACAATTGATGAAAATATTTCATCAATATTTTTTTCAGGAAACAAGCGGTATTTATAGCCTTTTTTGCAGATCTGAAAGTAGTTTGAAAATGTAGACTGATTCTGCCAAATTATGAATGGGAAACAAATTCGGTTTTAGTTTATTGGCTTCCATTAAATTTTAGTTTTCTCTTGAAATCATGTGAATATACATGTACGTATATTTAGGCTTTTTTTAAAAAAGGCTATCACACACATGACACAGTATTAAAATAGACTTAGTATTGCTGTGATGTAATATTTGATAATGATTCTTTATTTTGGAAAATGTAACACATGCTTTTAACATGAACAGTTTGTGCTATATGAAATAATTATTATTACTAATATTATTACCCTTGATAAGGATGTACAATTCCACTGGTAGGAAGATACAGAATAGACAGTGACATAACTTACAAATCTGCTAGGTAAATGACCTCAAGATCACAACAGCATGTGAGGTTAATTGATGTGCTGGCTCGTAGATCTGCCAGTTGTATCATATATTCTCATTGCTTGGCAGTCATTTTGTAATGTATATAGTATCAGCCATGTGCTGTGATGCTTTCTTATTATGCCAGTGAAACATAATGCCTCAAGGATGAAGAAAGATAACACTCTTTATTTATGAAGGTAATAGATAAGCACTTTTTCCCCCCCTCTAACACTTTGACTCCCATGCCCTATCTGCAAACATCCTGCATTGTCAGCAGTGACAGCGAAGCAGAAACTTAACCTTTTCACTCTCTCATTCTATTCACCAGCTTCCTGCAGGGAGGTGGTGGATAGGGTGAGTGAGTGCAAGGGTTACATTTTTGCAGCTGGTGGCTAGGGTTCAAGAGTGAAAGGGTTAACATCTAGCCTTGGCCCGAATTGGCACTAAACTACACATTGCAGGAAATCAACAGAAAGATAACATCTTAAATATTATGAAATAATGTTCATTGCTAAAATCTTGAACTTCATGAAATTATCTTCATTGCTGAAATTAGATTTTTAAACATAGACTATGGAGAAGATGTACTAGTACATGTATACAAAAGGCACTACAGAGAGGATAGAATTGTACACGAACACTACAGAAGGATAGATTTAATGAATATTATAATGAAATGAGTAAAACTAAAACTAAAAGCACACTGAGATAAAATAATGAAGGTAAAACAAAGAACACTTCTTCATGTTGTTATTATGTTGATTGAAATGGGGAGAAAGGTTCAGAAAAGTAACAAACAAACATCACACAGATAATTAGACAAATAAATCTGTAAAGTTAAGCATGCATATTAATGTATGGCAAATTTAATACCAACATTACAATAATGTCATTATCATCGTAAATAACAATAACAAAAGGAAAGATGAATATAAATTATGGAATCAAATGGAAGAGAATAAGTGAAAATGAGTGAACGAGAAATGTGCAAAAGTTGGAGGAGAAGCAGGTAGTGATGGACGGAGGAAGACAGACAGTTGTTGTTATTTTTACTGTTAACAAGAAACTAAGCAGCATTAATAACAGGACTATTATTAAATACGTATTACTACTGTAACTACTGTCTGAAAGCACTACTCTATTGCTACTTCTGCTATTGATTAGGATAGATATCAAGTACAAGAAAACAACAGTAATAACAGGAGTATTATAAAATAAATATTACTAGTATTACTGCTGTCTGAAAGCTCTATTACTATGGCTACTTCCTGTATTGATTACAATAATGCAAGGACATGATAATAATACTGTTAACAATACAGTAATTGTACTGTACTGTTTATGAAGTAGATTTGATTGATTTTGAATGGTACATTCTGACATAGATGAAGATTAAAGATTCAGCTTTCATTGTTGGTTGAAGTAAGAGAGGTGTTGTTTCTTTATCATTGTCAGGTGTATTTGAAGGTACTCTGGGGTTGAGTTCCAAACAATAGAACCAGAACATTTAAGACTAGTGTCATTGGAATGTTCATTTTCCTATGTTTGGAACAATGATTATCTGGAAGTGAAGTTTGGAAAAGTTTTATTTTTTGTAAGTTGATAGGCTTTTATACTAATTATTTGTCTATATGTTTTTGCATAGGGTTGTCTGTCATGTGATGGAACCAGGATAAATTATTACCAGTTATTCCTCATAGAACTTGCTCAGATGTTTGTGTGCGAGGTGGTAATGTAGTGGGATCAAGATAGGTTGTTATCAATTTTTACTCCTAGAATTTACAGAAGAGGTTTTTTCCAGAGGGTTTTCATGGGATGGGACCAGAATAGGTTATTATCAGTTGTTACTTTTAGAACTTGCAGAAATGTTTTTGTATGGGGCTGTTATGCAATGGGACCAGGATGGTGGAACCCAGATAGGTTGTTATTGGTTGTTACTCCAGGAAGTTACAGAGATGTTTTTGTGTAGGATGATCATAGGGTGGTACAATATATATATAAATGGACCAGGATAAGTTGTTAACAGTTGTTAATGTTACTGCTAGAACTTAGAGATTTTTTATTGTTGAGGGTAGTATTTGGTAAACCCTTTACTCCTGCACCCTGTTCACCAGCATCCAGCATTGTCAACCATGCTAGCAAAGCAGATCCTTAACCCTTTAACTCCCACACCATACCCACCAGCTTCCTACGATGCAAGTGGATAGGATGAGGGAGACAAAGAGTTTTTGCATTTGGTAGATCAGATGCGGGAGTCCAAGGGTATATATACCTGGATATTGACACCTGGCTAGGTTCTTATCATTGTTACTCATAGAAATTATGTTTTTGTATTGAGTGGTAATTTGGTGGGACCAAGATGTTATCAGATGTTATTCCTAGAAATTAACAGAGATGTTTTTCGGCAAAACGATATTTTGTTGGAGCCAGGATAGGTTACTATCGCTTGTTTTTCTCCTAGAACCTACAGAGATGTTTTTGGCATTGGATGGCTATGTGATAGAACTGGTTATGTTGTTATTGGTTGTTATTCATAGAACTGACAGAGATGTTTTTGCATAAGATAGTAATTTGATGGAACCAGGATAGTGGGACCAGGGCAGGTGGTTATTAGTTGTTGTAGAACTTACAGAGATGTTTTTGCATGGGGTATGTGGTGGGACCAGAATAGTGGACCCTAGAACTTAGAGATGTTTTTTGCATGGGGTGGTAATGTGGTAAGACAGGATAGTGGACGCAAGATAGGATGTCATCAGTAGTTACTCCAAGAACTTTTAGAGATGTTTTTGTATATAATGATGATGTGGTTGGACCAGGATAGTGGAAGCAGGATAGGTTGTCATCAGTAGTTACTCCAAGAACTTTTAGAGATGTTTTTGTATATAATGATGATGTGGTTGGACCAGGATAGTGGAAGCAGGATAGGTTGTCATCAGTAGTTACTCCAAGAACTTTTAGAGATGTTTTTGTATATTGATGATGTGGTGGGACCAGGATAGTGGAAGCAGGATAGGTTGTCATCAGTAGTTACTCCAAGAACTTTTAGAGATGTTTTTGTATATGATGATGTGGTGGGACCAGGATAGTGGAAGCAGGATAGGTTGTCATCAGTAGTTACTCCAAGAACTTTTAGAGATGTTTTTGTATATGATGATGTGGTGGGACCAGGATAGTGGAAGCAGGATAGGTTGTCATCAGTAGTTACTCCAAGAACTTTTAGAGATGTTTTTGTATAATGTATATGATGATGTGGTGGGACCAGGATAGTGGAAGCAGGATAGGTTGTGATCAGTTCTTTCTTCTAGAATTCTGTTTTTGCATTGGTTGGTAATGTGATGGGACTACGATGGTGGGACCAGGATAGGTTGTTTTCAGTTGTTACTCCAAGAACTTACAGAGATGTTTTTGTATTGGATGATAATTTGGTGGGACTTGCATAGGTTGTTATTGGTTTTTATCTCTAAATTTGCATTGGTTGATAATTTGGTGGGACTTGCACAGGTTGTTATCAGTTGTTACTTCTACAACTTAGAGATGTTCTTGCTGATGGTGATATTTGGTTAGACCTGGATATTGGGACCTTGATAGGTTCTTACCAATTGTTACTGCTAGAACTGTAAGGTATTTTTGTATTGGGTGTGGTCTGGTTGGACCTGGACAGTTATCAGTTGTTGTTCCTAAAACATACGGAAATGTTCTTGTTTAGGGTGGTTATTTGTTGGGACCAGGGTGGTTTGTTATCACTTGTTTTTCTTCAAGAACTTAAGTTTTTTAGGAGAATTTGTTTTGTTTTTTTGTATGGGGTGGTAGTGTGGTGGGACCATCATAGATTGTCATCAGTTGTTTTTCTCCTAGAACTTTCAAAAATGTTTTTGCATGGGATGGTTGTGGGATGGGACCAGGATAGTTACTCTACAACTTACAGAGATGTTTTTGTATGGTGGCAGTGTGGTGAGACCAGGATATGTTATCAGTACAGAGATTTCTGTTGTGTGCAGTGTGGTGAGACCAGTATAGGACCAGGATATGTTATCAGTACGGAGATGTTTTGTTGGGTGGTAGTGTGGTGAGACCAGGTGGTGAGACAGGATAATGTGACCAGGATATGTTGTTATCAGTACAGAGATGTTTCTGTTGGGTGTTAATGTGGTGAGACCAGGATAGTAGGACCAGGATATGTTGTTATCAGTACAGAGATGTTTCTGTTGTGTGGTAGTGTGGTGAGACCAGGATAGTAGGACCAGCATATGTTGTTATCAGTACAGAGATGTTTCTGTTGTGTGGTATGTGTGGTGAGACCAGGATGGTAGGACCAGCATATGTTGTTATCAGTACAGAGATGTTTTTGTATGGTTGTAGTGTGGTGAGACCAGGATGGTAGGACCAGGATATGTTGTTATCAGTACAGAGATGTTTTTGTATGGTTGTGTGGTGAGACCAGGATAGTAGGACCAGCAGATGTTGTTATCAGTTGTTACTCCAAAACTTACACAGATGTTTATGTTGGATGGTAATGTGGGATCAGAGTAGATTGTTAGAACTATGTAGTTATGAAAATTAGAGCAGCCTTACAGATGAGATATGGAATAGAACCTTTCACTCATAGAGATGTTAAATACAAGACCTTCTAACGAGCAGGCTATCGCAACACATGAATACAGGTCAAAATGGCCACTGAGAGCATAGTCGTCCTCACAACAGAACAGTTCACTATGTTAGGATGACAGTACTGAAGTAGTAGAAACTGGTCAACTAGGGTTTCATTTCTCAAGTTCATTGTTGATTGTTAATACTATCAGGGTTCCTCATTGGGGGGATGTGGGAATTCTTTCAGTATGAATAGTATCTCCGCCTAGAAATTCTGTGCTAAGTGTTTCCTCTTTTATCTCACTCACTCTCTTTGTTTCTGTCTTGTTCCTTTGCTTACTGTCATCTCTTCCTCTGTCATTTCACCATTATCTTTTCCATACTTGCATACTTCTTGTCAGGATTGATAATTGGGTACATGTATTATTTGCATTTTTAGCTCAAAGGGAATGTGAAGTGCTTAGAAGCAATTTCAGGTACTGTTAGTCTATTTTTATGTATGTTTTGTATACTTTATAATGTTTATGCAGTTGTGTTCAGGTTTGTTTTTGTAATGTTGTGTGTGTTTAGGTATATTTATGCATGTGTGTGTGTTTGTCCCCCTTGGTGATAAATTGGGGAGAATGCCAACACCAGGGGCATCTACCTACAGATTATTTGCTGTGAATGCAGTAATTGTTCTTTTGCTGGTTTTCTTTTTTCGTTTCTATTTTTTTTTGGGGGGGGGGGGGGGGGGGGAGTTACTGATATGTCTAATTTTATATGTTTGTGCATTTTGTTTGAGATGGTTATAGTCCTAGCATGACTCTGAACATTGAGCCAGGCTTTAAGCACTTTTGATGATGAGGAGTTACTATGGGGCATGTCTGCAAACTTATCTCTCAGAAAAAAAAAAAAGTCTTTGACTCTGAGCCAGTAAGCCCAAAGAAAAGTGAAAGACAAATTGTTTTCATTCATGTTAACTTCCTTAACCCTTCGACTCCCTCACCCCGTCTACCGGCATCCTGCATTGTCAACCATACTAGCAAAGCAAAAACTTCAACTACCTCACCCTATCCACCAGCTTCCTGCAGGAAGCTGGTAGATAGGATGAGAGAGTCAAAGGGTTAAGTTTTTGCAGTTGGTGGACAAGTGCAGGAGTCAAAGGGTTAACTGCAAACAATGAGGATCAGCAAAACGGCAACAAGACTAGGATCATGCCTCACGCAGGTGTAAAGAGGTTATACTGTAACCGCTGGGGCCATTTTTTTGTCATCATGAACTGCTTTAGCCATCACTGTAGTGTAGAATATCTAAGCAAAAGACGTTGGAAAGAGGTGAGAGGGAAAAGAAGAAGACCAGGGATGTCTTACTCCAGAAACCAAGAGAGTTAGAGATTTTTATCTTCAGCCAAATGTTGGAGCCAGTCAGCCCTATTTCTTTCCCCTTCCCTCCCCCCCCCCCCCCCCCCCTTCTATATGCTGACGAAATTGTAAAATTTACTGGCTTGTCTCTTTGTGTGCTTCTGGATGCGTTGCTGAATATGTCTATCATAAGTATGGATTCTATACATTTAGTGTGTTTATGATTAGATTTTTGTGTAGCTGTAGAATAGAGGCAGAATAACTTAATGAAGATCAGTTATGATTTTGGAGTGTGTGTGTGTGTGTGTGTGTGTGTGTGTGTGTGTGTGTGTATTGATGATTTTAAAGTATGTGTGTGTGTGTGTGTGTGTGTGTGTGTGTGTGTGGTGGTGTGCATGTTTTTTGGGGGGTGGGTGGGGTGGGGTTGTTGATAATTATAATTTTAAAGTCTTATCTGCATGCATCATGCTCCTAATGTCTCACATATGCTTGCTCGATCTGATTGCAACAGTTTTTAAAGGTGTTCTGTATCATTTGATTTGCTAATAAAATATTGGTTACATTGAATAATTCATTATATGTACATGGATGTATGTGTTATACATTGAATAATTCAGTATGTACACATGGATGTATGTGTTTCAGGAAAGGATAGAGTATGTGTTCGTTGTGATCTTCACACTGGAGGCAATACTGAAGATTATTGCCTATGGCTTCATTCTGCATTCTGGTGCTTACCTCCGAAATGGATGGAATGCTTTAGATTTTCTCATTGTTGTTATTGGGTAAGTATGGTGTGTGTGTGTGTGTGTGTGTGTGTGTGTGTGTGTGTGTGTGTGTGTGTGTGTGTGTGTGTGTGTGTGCACGAGCTCTGAGTTCCTTGTGTATACATAAAAAGCTGACAGACATTCCTGTCCTTGTGCTGTTGGCATGATAAACAGGCGCATGAACCAAAATATTCTTGATCAGCCCTCAGTTGTTGTGAAAGAATGTACATAAAAATGTGTTTTATACTGGTTTGTATCGCGATTTTATTCTTTTGATTACAAGTCTTTTCTGCATTTATCATGTGCCTTGTCTTGTGCTGTATTGTCTTGTGCTGTGCTGTCTTGTCTTGTGCTGTCTTGTCTTGCACTAGTTTTGTCTTTCTGTCCTTCTGCTTGTCTCATCTTTCACTTCACTCGTTCATTTGCTGATCTCTGGCTCTGCCTCTGTCCGTCTGTCTTTCTGTCTATCCATCTGTCTGTCTGTTCGTCTGTCCGTCTGCTGTCCGTCTGTCTGTCTGTCTGTCTGTCCCATCTCTCCTCCCTCTCTGTGTGTCTTTGTTGTAATAAGAATTTACAAGATACAAGATAACTATCTATTGTCTGTAGGTAAATGAAACAAAGGAATTTTGATAGTTCACACACACACACATGCACGCACACACAGCGCGCGCGACACACACACAGACACACACACACACACACACACACACACACACACACACACACACACACCACACACACACACACACACACACACACACACACACACACCACACACACACACACACACACACACACACACACACACACACACACACACACACACACACACACCACACACACACACACACACACACACACTCTTTTTCTCACTTGTATGAAGTGAAGAGTATTGAAAAGATAATCATCAGCAGTAAAAAAGACAGCTACATAGAAAATACAAGTTTATGGATTTCAGTGCCAACAAAAACATAACAGACATTATCCCTGTTCGAGCGCATGCGCGCGCGCGCGCACACACACACACACACACACACACACACACACACACACACACACACACACACACACACACACAACACACACACACACACACACACACACAAACACACACACAAACACACACACACACAACACACACACACACACACACACACACACACACACACACACACACACACACACACACACTGTAAATTCCAATTTTAGTTCAATAACAGGTTCAGTAACAGCCAGTTTGAATTGTTCGTACTTGGTACACTGTGATTAACTTTGAGCCATTTGTATCTGTAGGTATTTGTAAATGTCAAGTTGGTCTGACTTCTTGGTGGTTTAGCCTGTCACTTCAGTCTTTGCCACCATTTTTTCTGTCTGCCTCTGTTTGTCAGTCTAGAACTTTGCCCTTCTGACTGTCTCTCTGTCTTATTGTCTAAGATTATTACACCAGTTTTATGAGCAGACTTAAAGTGTTAATGAACTCTCATCAAGCTTCTTGTTTTTGATGGTATATACTAATCTTTCGGTCTGCCTCCGTTTATCTGTCTACTGTCTCTTGCTGTTGTCATTCTTTCTTCTCCACTCCTCTCTCTCTCTCTCTCTCTCTCTCTTCCCTCTCTCTCTCTCTCTCTCTCTCTCTCTTCTCTGTCTGTCTCTCTGTCTCTCGTCTCTCTCTGTCTCTGTCTCTCTCTCTCTCTCGCTCGCTCGCTCTGTCAGTCTTGTCTTCCAGAATCTGTGTGTGTGGTGTGTGTCATTCCATCCCATTCCTCATAATCCCATCCTTCTTCATTCTTCTTTACAGTTTCTCACCCCTTCTAGGAGATTCTTGTGGTGTGTGTGTGTGTGTGTGTGTGTGTGTGTGTGTGTGTGTGGTTGAGAGAAAGAGAAAGACTGTACACAAATGTATACATACATTGTGTTCATTTGTGTGTTTGTTCATGCGTGTGTAATGTGTGTGTGTGCTTGTATGTGTGTGTGTGTGTGTGTTTGTATGAGTGTGTGTGTCGTGCACGCACATGCGTGTGCATATCGTATGTGTGTGCTTGCATGCACGTGTGACTCAGCATTGCATAGGAGGATTTCCTGCAAAACATTTCATTGCCGGTATCAGTGCGGTAAGAAGGATAGGCCTTTGTGTCGACAGACAGACGGCAACACAGCGCAGTAGCTGTAAGCAAACACCTGACATTTTTACCTGTACACGCGTGGCCCCTTTGCCCAGACTGAAGGGGGGTAGAGAAGGGGGGGGGGGAGGAAGAGAGGAAGGTTATGTGGCAGGAAGTTGTGGCATGTTGGCAGCTTGCCCAGGCGGTTGCCCCAGCACTCTGTCTTGTGCATGGTGCCTGGTCTCTCTGGCATCCTAGGGTGATTCGCTTTACACACCCACTCCTCCACACATGGGGCCAATTTGTATCCCAACTTCCACTGCAGTAGCCCCCTCTGACAGATGAGAACTGGTGCTTATCTTTTTATTTGAGCTCCTCAAGCCCAGTGTTGCCTTCTCCCTTATCGAATAGTATTCACAACCTTAGCTTGGACTTATCTTGCTTTAAAAGAGGAAGAGGGAAAAAAATAAAAAAGAAAAGAAAGAAAAGGCAAAAAAGGAGGTAATTTTGGAATGGTGTATTATTAAGAAAACAAAAAATAGGTAATTTTTGAATGATGTATGATAAAGAAAGAAAAAATAGGTAGTTTTTGAATGATGTATTATTAAAAAAAAAAATTTTTAAAAGGGTAATTTTTGAATGGTGTATTATGAAAAAAAAAGAAGTAATTTTTGTGTGGTGTATGATAAAGAAAGAAAAAATAGGTAATTTTGAATGGCGTATTATAAAGAAAGAAAAAAATAGGTAAGTTTTGAATGGTGTATTATTACACATTCATTGCACAATAATTTACATGGTCTATATCATGGAAAGAAATGAGTATCACAGTTAACCTTTTGACTCTCGCACCCTGTCTGCCAGCACCCTGCATTGCCAACCATGCTAGCAAAGCAAAAACCTTACTCGTTGATTCCCTCACACTATCCACCAGCTTCATGCAGGAAGTCGGGGGATAGGGTGAGGCAGTCAAAGGGCTAAGTTTTTGCAGTTGGTGAGTAGGGTGCGGGAGTCAAAGGGTTAAGTGAATTTAGACTTAGCTAGAGGATGAAATCTTGCTATGTTTGTAAATGGACATAATCACTAATGTCTTTGAGTTCAGCACTTCATTATAAACGCACGCACGCACATGCACGCGTCCACACATAGATACAGATACACGCAGACACAGACACAGACACACACAGACAGACAGACACATACACACACTTACACACACAAACACATACACACTTTTCTTTGTCTCTCTCTGTCTGTCTGTGTCTCTCTCTGTCAGCCTGTCTCTCTCTGTCTCTGTGTGTCTCTCTCAACACCTCACAACAACACACCACACACAGTGCACACACATGCACACACACACACGCCCAGGGCCACACACACACACACACACACCACACACACACACACACACACACACACACACACACACACACACACACACACACACACACACACACCACACAGCGCACCGCACACACAACACACACACCACACACATTTGCTCACTAATTCATTCATTTACTTGCCCTTAACTGTTTTACCTACTTGGCCTCATTCATGCACACAAATGACCCCTGTGTATATATACGCTCATTTGCTCACTAATTCATTACAAACTTCATCCACTAGCTCATTTGTTCACAGTACCCTGCAAATGCCAACAAAATGAGTCAGAAGCTTGTCTGCTTAGTTTCAAAGCACAGAAACTATTCACAATAAACTTGATTATGTGTGCACGCCTGCACGTGCTGTTTTTGTACTCGTATGCCTGCTTATGTCTTACATAATCTTAGCAGTTAAGAGCATATTTTCCTGGTAAGATTTTGATAGTTCATTCTTGGAATATGATAATGTGATTAATCAGTATTTGAATTAATTGAAATGAAAATTGGCTTGGAAGTTTGATTCATACTGATTCATACTGACAGTTATGTGGTACAGACAACCAGCAATGCCTTTTTGTGATTCTATACCTTGTTTTAAATATGCAGGTTTTTAATGACATGACTTGAAAAGTTTCATCTTTGGATTGGATACTTTGACAATTATAACACGAATAGACAAATGTTGAAGAAGAAAGTTTGAGAATTGTGTGTTTAACAGTTTGATTTTGTAAATGTTCTTTTTTTTTTCTTTTTCTTTTGTAAACTCATTGTTAATCAAAGCATAATGTTGTTAATTAAATCTTAAACTTTCACATGCCTTTCAAAATGACTAGATGGTATCTTACCCCCCCCCCCCCCCCCCCCCCCCCCCCATGTGAATCAAAGCTTAAACTTTAATAGGCCTTTCAAATGACTACGTCATTTCTTAGCGCCCATCCTCACAACCGGTTACCCCACTCCCAACCCCTCGCCTAACCTCCCATGGATGTCATAATGACGCTTCCGCCGCAGACTTTCCAGTATACTGTCCTACTCATGCCCCCTAGTCATCGCTTTGCCCTCCCCCAGTCCATTTCCCCCCGGGTGCTTATTCCGGAATTGAAAAGGTCATGTGGGTGTATGTGGCATTCTCAGGATCACCTACTTACCACCTTTTCCATCTCCTGATACACCCATCTGCATTTTGCTATTACGCCGTTTATGACAGTATGAAATTACCATTTTATAGCTGCATGGCCTTGACACTGATGGAGAAGGGGGGGAGGGGGGTTGTCTCGCCCACAACTTTGATGCCAACTTTATTTCATCCCCTCCACCTAGCAAGTCCAATACTGCAGATTACACCGCTGTGACTACCACAATCAAAGATCTGTTTTCATCTGATGAATATTTTATGCCGCTAGGCTCGGCTGTTCTGGCAGTCGCCAATCCTACAAAAAGTCCTGTGTTGAATATTTGATGGCTGGGAATGTTCTCTTTGCCTTCTGACACTCACTCCTCTGTGTTGAGTTTGGGTATGCAGAACCAACTAGTATAGATCTTTGTCTGTAGTTGTTAGTGTCTTGTTTAGCGCTAAGCTTTGTTTGCTGTGTGTGTTCTTCAGGCGCTGTTTGTCTGTGATGAACATTTAAATTGTAAACACGCCACACACGTACATGTATACATACTTAAGCATGCTGTGTGTGCAAACATGCACACACACACGAATGCAGCACAGTCACACACACACACACATACACACACACACACACACACACACACACACACACACACACACACACACACACACACACACAAGTATGTGCATGCGCACACACACACACACATACACACACGTGTATGTGTGTGCACACATGCACGCGCACTCACACACACACACACACACACAACACACACAACACACACACAACACACACACACACACACACACACACACACCACACACACATCACACACACACACAATGGAGATGCTGTGACTATTAAGTATTGTTCTGTCTTCTGAATAAAAAGGAGAATAATATGAATAATTAAAAATTGCATAAAGCTGTGTAATACATAACATAAAAAGATATAAAGACTGGGAATGAGGGGAAGGCTGCTTTTCTGACTTTTTACTGAAGGTCACATAGAAACAGATATAATGTATTGATCATTGATTATCCATATTATGTAGGCCTAATCCTGGCCATGTAATGTATGATCATTTGATTATCCATATTATTGTAGGCCTAATCCTGGCCATGTAATGTATTGATCATTTGATTATCCATATTATGCTATTAGGCCTAATCCTGGCCATGTAATGTATTAATCATTTGATTATCATATTATGTAGGCCTAAATCCTGGCCATGTAATGTATTAATCATTTGATTATCAATATTATGTAGGCCAATCCTGGCCATAGAGAATGTATTAATCATTGATTATCATATATATATTTGGCTTAGCCCTGGCCATTGTTAAGTTTAGAGTACAATCAGTCCTGAATAATCATAGGGAATTGAACGAGATTAGTTTGTATCTCATTCTCATCTTTAGAATAGCATTTGAAATCTTAGCCCTCATGGCCTGTTCTGTAGTTGAATCAGTTTGTACAGATCAGTTCAGAGGTGTGTAGATAGTTGAAAATATGTATGTTCAGAGTGTGTAATAGTTGAAAATGTTGTATTGTTCAGAGGTGTGTCAGATAGTTGAAAAGTTGTAGTATTGTTCAGAGGTGTGTCACATAGTTGAAAAGTTTAGTATTGTTCAGAGGTGTTCAATAGTTGAAAGTTTAGTATTGTTCAGAGGTGTGTCACATAGTTGAAAAGTTGTAGTATTGTTCAGAGGTGTGTCACATAGTTGAAAAGTTGTAGTATTGTGCTGTTAGTTCGAAAGTGCAAAAAATTGAGAAAGAAGTAAAAGAATGAAGAAACAACAACTACTGCAACAGCAGCAGCAGCAGCTGAAGCAACAACAACAAAAATTCTGCCTGTTAATAGAACATAAAAAAAAAGATGGAAGAGTGCAGGTTCTGCCTGGGTAATAGAACATAAAAGAGATAAAGATTGCAGGTTATCAGGGAAAAGGCTACTGAAAGTGGAAAGTGGGGGGAGCGGGGAGGGGGGGGGGGTCCCTTTGAAATAGGCATGGAGAGTAGTACTTGATGGGAAGGGTGAGTTGGGGATGGAGGTGGACAAGAGTAAAATGACACATCGGTCCTGCTGGGGCTTCACCGGAGTGTGTGATTGATTCAACCTGAGGGTAGCCGTGGAGCTCAGTAATCTATATGGGCAAAATGAATGCATGGGCCTCAACCCCCAGTCTTTTCTAGGCCGTAATGCCCCATCATGTGGGAGGTTTGCTGCAGGGTAAATGCTGTCTGTCAGCAAACCCATTGACAGAAACGATTCCCAATGCACACACTGCTATGAACATTCGTTACCCCGCGAGTCATCCTCCATCCCCTTCTGTCTGTGCGTGTCTCTCTCCCTCTCTCAACCCCCCCCCCCTCCCCTTCTCAGAGCCTGAGTTGACACTAATGCAGTCTGTCTGCATGTGTGTATGCAAGAGTTCCGTGGAAGAGAGACTCAGAGTCAGAGTGCTTCTATATGCATGTAGTTTATGAATACTGTTATATAGCTGTACATGTGTTTATGCACACTGTTATTAGTTGTGCATGTGAGTGTTCATGTTGCATGAATGTGTATATATATACACTTTTGAGGGTAGTTCAGCTCCCCCACTCCTGCCCCCAGAACTGGTAATCAATTAAGTTGATCAGTTTATATTTTAAAGAAAAGTTGTTTAAAAGATAATGTGAATGGGTTGATCTGTATATGGGGTTCGTTCATGTGAATCAGATTTATGCAGTAAAGTAGAACTTGGCTTTTTTTTTCTGTTCAAGATATTTACCAAGCATAGAATAGGTGACCTACAGAATTGTGAATTTGACAAATTTAGCAGGTTTTTTTTTTCATTTTGTTGTAAAAATACACAAGTCAGAGACAAACTGTAGATATATTTGATCTATTCAATGTAATGCAAAGGCCACAAGCAGCAGTACGTAATACTATTCCCTGACAAAATATCAAGACAAGACAGAGAAAGTAAACAGAGAATCATTTGGCAACAATAATTCCAAAAAATGATTGGTTACTTTTGTTTACTGGAAGGTTGCCACATTATGTGCGATTAATGTTTCCACAAGATGGGCGCTGAAATAAAAAATGTAAACATAGAGCTCATTTTCCTGATTATAATTTTCATGATTTTTGCAAAAACGTTCAAAATTCGGTTAAACAATAGGGAATGATATAACCCTTTTGAGTTTGACTTCCTCAGCCTGTCCACCAGCTTTCACCAACTGCCTGCTGGTGGATAAAAGGCTCAGGGAGTTAAATGGTTAAAACTTGCTGTATCATTAACTTTTCCCTCATTTATTACCAGGGTGTGTTAGTTGTTGCTGACTGTTCTTGTATATCATATATATTTAAAAAAATGTTTTGCTAGTATGGTTTGACCATTTTTCTATCGAATTTATTAGCTCAAAAGCAGAGCTTATCATTGTTTTGTCAATCGCCACTCGTTACCTCCATCGGAAAGGTTAGAGAAAGGGAAAGAAAACTGTTTGTGTGTGTGTGGGGGGGGGGGGCGAGGCGGGGGGGAGTTAATGCGGTTGTGTGGCAGGCCAGTTAGTTGTGTGAGGAGTCTGAAAGCATAACCTCATTACTTGGCCACCGTGTCCCGCTCCCATAACGTCTCCAGCGAAAACGCTAACGAGGTTAGCGCCCCTTTCTCTCTGTGTCACTGAGTGGATGTTTAGCTGGTAAGAGAGTTGGAGGCTCCCACAGGGGTGGTGGCAGATAGCAGGCAAAAGATGTGTGAAGCAAGGTGAGGAGAGGACGGGGAATAGCAGAAAGGAAGGAGGGGAAAGAGAATCGAGGTCTGGCAAAAACTTGAAAGAGCAAGGGGGAAAGAATCTTCTTCAGTTGAATTTATTTATTTGTTATGGAAGAATGATTACATGCACAACAAAAGAATGAAAGACCGGATTGCAGCTGGATTGTTCAAAAATCAAAGCAAAAACAAAAAACGAAAACAAACAAACAAACAAAAACAAAAAAAGTCATCACTGACAAAGAGGAAAAATCATGACTCTAGATGAACAAAATATGTATACCATCAAAGTGACAGGTTAAGTTTAACCCTTCAAATCCTGCTCCCCATCCACCAGCTTCCTGCATTGTCAGCCATGCTAACAAAGCAAAAATTTAACCTGTTGACTCCCTCATCCTGTCCACCAGCTTTTTACAGGGTGAGGGAGTCAGAGGTTAATTTTTTTGCAGTTGGTGGACAGGATGTGGGAGTCAAAGGGTTAATGAAATAAAAAGAAAAGCATTTGAGAATGTTCATAGTCAAGGGACTTTTAGATTTACGCAATGAAGAAGAAAGCACAATTCTGCAATTGAATCCAGACACGAAACTGACATTTTCCAATTCAAAGTGAAAAAAATTGTTTTTCTGTCTACATATTCCACCTTACAGCACCCCCCCCCCCCCCACCCACCCCACCCAAAGAGAACGTTTCATGTAGACATCGGTGAATCAAGGTGCTCATAACTGACTGCAGCATTTGCCGAAACCCAGCTGTAATGTGTGCAGTATACAAGATAATACTATCTTCTATTTCATATTTGAAAGGATGAGGCTGATTTGAAAGATTGTAGATAATTAAGGTGGGGACAAAGAATACAGGGCATGAATGAACTTTGAAAAAACATATTGTATCCTCCTGCTAGATATGCTTTCAGATGTTTTACACATGCATGCACACATACACACAACTGTCGCGCGCGCGCACACACATACACACACACACACACACACACACTCAAACACACACACACCACACACACACACCACACACCACCACACACACACACACACACACACACACACACACACACACACACACACACACCACACACACACACACACACACTCAAAACACACACACACACACACACACACTCAAAACACACACACACACACACACACACACTCAAAACACACACACACACACACACAAAACACACACACACACACACACACACAGCATTTGCCGAAACCCAGCTGTAATGTGTGCAGTATACAAGATAATACTATCTTCTATTTCATATTTGAAAGGATGAGGCTGATTTGAAAGATTGTAGATAATTAAGGTGGGGACAAAGAATACAGGGCATGAATGAACTTTGAAAAAACATATGGTATCCTCCTGCTAGATATGCTTTCAGATGTTTTACAACACTGCATGCACACATACACACAACTGTCTCGCGCGCGACAGCCACACACCATACACACACACACCACACACACCACAACACACACACACCACAACACACACCACACACACACACAACACACACACACACACACACACCACACACAACACACACACACACACACACACCACACACACTCAAACACACACACACACACACACTCAAAACACACACACACACACACTCAACACACACACACACACACCAAACACACACACACACACACACACCAAACACACACACACTCAAAACACACACATCAACAACACACACACACCACACACACACACACACACACACACACACACACACACACACACACACACACACACATGCACACGCAAAGATGTATTGGGAAAAGAGAACAAGAGAAGAGGAAGGAAATATTATATTAATGATACAGTAAAGAGAAAAGATATGTTGAAAGAAAAAAGGGAAAAACGAAAGCAAAACAAAAACAAACGAAATAGAGAAGAATGAAATAAAGAAAAAAGTAGAACGAAAAGAAAGAAAAAGGTTTGAGAAATATTTCCTTCAGCCGATTTGCAAGTCTGGCAGGAAAACGTCACAGGATTTCTCTTAAAATAAATCAGTTGTCAACAAATATGCTTTTAAATAAGATGCTGGTAAAAAAATGATCTCCTTAAGTCCAGTTTGTAGCTCAGTTGAAAAAAAAAAGCGGTGTGGTTTCATATCATATTCTTCATTGTTTTTCTGTTGAAGTCCGAAACAAAGGTAATACAAAACAATACAAGTAACCATAGCATTTAAGAATAAAAAAAAAAGAAAAGAAAAAAAAAGATGGTGGTGCCATATCATATTCTTCATTTTGTTTCTGATGAAGTCAAACAAAGAATACAAAACAATACAAGTAACCATAGCATTTGAAAAAAAAAAAAAAAAAAGAGAAGAAAAAATGGTAGTGGTGCCATATCATATTCTTGTTGTTTTTCTGATGTAGTCAGAAACAGTGGTAATTCAAAACAGTACAAGTAATCATAGCATTTAGAAAAAAAGAAACAGGAAAAAGAAAAAAAGGTGGTGGTGCCACATTATGTTCTTCGTTGTTTTGATGAAGTCAGAAACAAAGGTGATACAAAACAATACTTGTAATCATAGCATTTCGTACAGCTGTGACAGTAATAATAATATTTATTGTATTGATTGTAACACTGCAAGTAATCATGATGTATTTTATGCCATTTGTCACACATTGCATGTATATATATATATATATGTTGGGGGGGAACACAGCAAGGGCATCGTTTTCCGTAAAATGTATTGTCTCGGACCACTTTAATCAAGGCAGATTATCTCAAAAAACAATTTCAGCCTTTTTTTATAATCTCACCATCTTACTGTCCCGTACCAGTGTGGTCATTAGCAGGATTGATGGAATGCACTAGCAAACAGGGTTTTCAATCTCTATGTTAGAGGTGTGGCAGCAAGGAAGTTGGGTATGCCAAGTTTGATCCAGTCTGATATTTTCCGTCCACCTCCTCCTCTGTTGACCTCAGCAGCAGCCTCCTTACTTGGTACCCTGAAATATAGTATGGGACAGTGTGTCATGAGGGTGACAGTGTTTTGCAGTGATAACCACACACCATCCACACACCCCACTCTTAGACAAGTCATGCCAACTGAGACTCTTTTGTCACTTGGTTGCATTATTCATTGGATTCACAAGCATGACCCAGTTTCAGTCTCTTAACCCTTTGACTCCCGCACCCTATCTACCAACTACAAAAGCTTAACCCTTCGATTCCCTCACCCTATCCACCAGCTTCCTGCAGGAAGCTGGTGGATAGGGTGAGGGAATCAAAGGGTTAAGTTTTTGCTTTGCTAACATGGTTGGCAATGCAGGATGCTGGTGACTGGAGTGCGGGAGTGAAAGGGTTAAGATGACGTCTCCACATTCAGAATGAATTGTATTTGCATTGATGTCACCAGTGCCATGTGATGGAGAAGATCCAAAATGATCATGCCGCAGACCTTAAGCCTGCACATATGAAGTCATGGACTGTTAGACCCAGACTTGGAAGAAATCCATCCAGACATAAATACACTTCCACACAGTGTCAGCTTCAGTTTCTCAAGATGACGTCTCCACGCTCAGAACGAATTCCATATGCACTAACGTCACAGGTACTACGTGTGTGGTGATCATGGCACATACCTTAAGCCTGCACATAAACCCATGAGCTGGCCAGGTCCTGAGGCCCTACCTAGACTATGGTTTACCTAGTCTATATTTTATACTGGTATTTTATTGGCCTACCTCTGGAATAATCTTGGTTACATGTAAATGACGTGTGTATCTGTGTATGTTACCTGCAAAAAGGAACATACATATAAAGTAAATAAATAAATGATTAAAGGTCTGAATCACAACTAGCTATTTTGTATAAATTCGTCTCACATGACAGAACCCCCCCCCCCCCCTCCCTTCCAGTCAATGCACAAATGCTCAGCTGTCTATCAGCTAGGTAAAGACAGTATTTTGTGAATCATAGATAGGTATGAAAGTGAGTAAGTAAGTAAGTGAATAAAAAGTAACTAAGTAGGTGAATAAATAAATACAAAATGAAGGAGTATGTAGATAAATAAACAGGTAAGAGATGAAAATAACAAGTAATAGTAAATACATGCATATGCTCACATGCCTGCACACAGACATACACATACATTCATACATACACACCCATATTGACACAGCATGATGGCCAACAACGACAGCTGCAACAACAACAGACCACCAGCAACACAGATACACTTGATTCACTTGGAATGCACACAGACATAAAGGAGCGATTTGAATCACTGTCCATGAAATGAACTGAAGAAGGGGAATGAGGGAGCTGGAAAAATGGAGTATGATTGAACTCTTTGACTCCCGCACCCTGTCCACCAGCATCCTGCATTGTCAACCAAGCTAGCAAAGCGAGAACGTAACCCTTTGACTCCATTACCCCATCCACCAGCTTCCTTTTGACTCCCTTACTCTATCCACCAGCTTCCTTTTGACTCCCTTACTCCATTACCCTATCCACCAGCTTCCTTTTGACTCCCTTACTCCATTACCCTATCCACCAGCTTCCTTTTGACTCCCTTACTCCATTACCCTATCCACCAGCTTCCTTTTGACTCCCTTACTCCATTACCCTACCACCAGCTTCCTTGACTCTTACTCATACCTATCCACGCTTCCTTTTGACTCACTTACTCTATCCACCAGCTTCCTTTTGACTCCATTACTCTATCCACCAGCTTCCTTTTGACTCCCTTACTCCATTACTCTATCCACCAGCTTCATTTTGACTCCCTTACTCTATCCATCAGCTTCCTTTTGACTCCCTTACTCCATTACTCTATCCACCAGCTTCCTTTTGACTCCCTTACTCTATCCATCAGCTTCCTTTTGACTCCCTTACTCCATTACCCTATCCACCAGCTTCCTTTTGATTCCCTTACTCCATTACCCTATCCATCAGCTTCCTTTTGACTCCCTTACTCCATTACTCTATCCACCAGCTTCCTTTTGACTCCCTTACTCTATCCATCAGCTTCATTTTGACTCCCTTACTCTATCCACCAGCTTCCTTTTGACTCCCTTACTCCATTACCCTATCCACCAGCTTCATTTTGACTCCCTTACTCCATTACCCTATCCACCAGCTTCATTTTGACTCCCTTACTCCATTACTCTATCCACCAGCTTCCTTTTGACTCCCTTACTTCATTACTCTATCCATCAGCTTCCTTTTGACTCCCTTACTCTATCCACCAGCTTCCTTTTGACTCCCTTACTCCATTACCCTATCCACCAGCTTCATTTTGACTCCCTTACTCCATTACCCTATCCACCAGCTTCCTTTTGACTCCCTTACTCCATTACCCTATCCATCAGCTTCCTTTTGACTCCTTCATTACCCTATCCACCAGCTTCCTTTTGACTCCCTTACTTCATTACCCTATCCATCAGCTTCATTTTGACTCCCTTACTCTATCCACCAGCTTCCTTTTGACTCCCTTACTCCATTACTCTATCCACCAGCTTCATTTTGACTCCCTTACTCTATCCATCAGCTTCCTTTTGACTCCCTTACTCTATCCACCAGCTTCCTTTTGACTCCCTTACTCCATTACCCTATCCACCAGCTTCCTTTTGACTCCCTTACTCTATCCATCAGCTTCCTTTTGAGTCTCTTACTCCATTACCCTATCCACCAGTTTCCTTTTGACTCCCTTACTCCATTACCCTATCCACCAGCTTCCTTTTGACTCCCTTACTCCATTACCCTATCCACCAGCTTCCTTTTGACTCCATTACTCTATCCATCAGCTTCCTTTTGACTCCCTTACTCTATCCATCAGCTTCCTTTTGACTCCCTTACTCCATTACTCTATCCACCAGCTTCCTTTTGACTCCCTTACTCTATCCATCAGCTTCCTTTTGACTCCCTTACTCTATCCATCAGCTTCCTTTTGACTCCCTTACTCTATCCATCAGCTTCCTTTGAGTCTCTTACTCCATTACCCTATCCACCAGCTTCATTTTGACTCCCTTACTCTATCCATCAGCGTCCTTTTGACTCCCTTACTCTATCCATCAGGAAGTTGGTAGATAGGGTAAGGGAGTCAAAGGGTTACGTTTTTGCAGTTGGTAAACAGGGTGCGGGAGTGAAAGGGTTAACGGAATGATGAACAATAGCGAAGGGTTAGCTGGGAAGAGAATATCAAGATTAAAAATTATACTGACAGAGTTCATGCAGAGTTCAGAAACATGAAAGTAAACAAATTAGGAAACTTAAGGAGGATGTTTTCTGAGGATTTATAGTTGCAACACGTATTTCGAGTCTTGTTATTTTCCTCGTTATTACAGTGTACATGTAGGGAGGAGGAGGAGGGGGAAGAAATGGGGTGTACATGTTTTGAAAAGAATGGGAAAATTATTTGATTTCAGTGCTACACAGGTGAAAGTTATACATCCAAGCAAAACAACAAACATAGAAAAAACTTTCTGAAAGAAAAGGGGGAAAGGAAACCCGCAGAGAGAGAGTCAACAATGTACAGACAGACAGACAGACAGACAGAGAGTCAACAATGTAACAGACAGACAGACAGACAGACAGAGAGAGAGAGCAATGTACAACAAGACAGGACAGACAGACAGACAGACAGAGAGAGAGAGAGTCAACAATGTACAGACAGCAGAGAGAGAGAGAGAGTCAACAATGTACAGACAGACAGAGAGAGAGAGAGTCAACAATGTACAGACAGACAGACAGAGAGAGAGAGAGTCAACAATGTACAGACAGAGAGAGAGAGAGAGTCAACAATGTACAGACAGACAGACAGAGAGAGTCAACAATGTACAGACAGACAGACAGACAGAGAGAGAGTCAACAATGTACAGACAGACAGAGAGAGAGAGAGTCAACAATGTACAGACAGACAGAGAGAGAGAGAGTCAACAATGTACAGACAGACAGAGAGAGAGAGTCAACAATGTAACAGACAGAGAAGAGAGAGAGAGAAGTCAACAATGTACAGACAGACAGAGAGAGAGAGAGTCAACAATGTACAGACAGCAGAAGAGAGAGAGAGTCAACAATGTACAGACAGACAGAGAGAGAGAGTCAACAATGTACAGACAGACAGACAGAGAGAGAGAGTCAACAATGTACAGACAGACAGACAGAGAGAGAGTCAACAATGTACAGACAGACACAGAGAGAGAATCAACAATGTACAGACAGACAGACAGAGAGAGAGAGTCAACAATGTACAGACAGACAGACAGAGAGAGGAGAGTCAACAATGTACAGACAGACAGAAGAGAGAGAGAGTCAACAATGTACAGACAGACAGAGAGAGAGAGTCAACAATGTACAGACAGACAGAGGAAGAGAGAGAGAGTCAACAATGTACAGACAGACAGACAGAGACGAAGGAGAGTCAACAATGTACAGACAGACAGACAGACAGAGAGAGAGAGACAACAATGTACAGAGACAGACAGACAGACAGACAGAGAGAGAGTCAACAATGTAAAGACAGACAGACAGAGAGAGAGAGAGAGTCAACAATGTACAGACAGACAGAGAGAGAGAGAGTCAACAATGTACAGACAGAAGAGAGAGAGAGAGTCAACAATGTACAGACAGACAGACAGAGAGAGAGAGTCAACAATGTACAGACAGACAGACAGAGAGAGAGATTCAACATAAGACAGACAGAGAGAGAGAAGAGTCAACAATGTACAGACAGACAGAGAGAGAGGAGAGTCAACAATGTACAGACAGACAGAAGAGAGAGAGAGAGTCAACAATGTACAGACAGACGACAGAGAGAGAGAGTCAACAATGTACAGACAGAGAGAGAGAGAGAGAGTCAACAATGTACAGACAGACAGAAGACGAGAGAGAGTCAACAATGTACAGACAGACAGACAGAGAGAGAGAGTCAACAATGTACAGACAGACAGAGAGAGAGAGAGTCAACAATGTACAGACAGACAGACAGAGAGAGAGAGTCAACAATGTACAGACAGACAGACAGAGAGAGAGTCAACAATGTACAGACAGACACAGAGAGAGAGAGAGTCAACAATGTACAGACAGACAGACAGAGAGAGAGAGCCAACAATGTACAGACAGACAGAGAGAGAGAGAGAGTCAACAATGTACAGACAGACAGAGAGAGAGAGAGAGTCAACAATGTACAGACAGAGAGAGAGAGAGAGTCAACAATGTACAGACAGACAGACAGACAGAGAGAGAGAGTCAACAATGTACAGACAGACAGACAGACAGAAGAGAGAGAGAGCCAACAGTGTACCTTTTCCTGTTTCTTCAAGACATTTCATATATTTGTGATCTTGAAATTTGGACATTCTTTACCTTCTGAACAAAAATTGCAACACTAAATCAACATTTTTGTGCTTTCAGACATATTTTTTCATATTTGTGATCATGATATTTAACCAGTATCAAACTTTTCATTGTAGAAACTCCCAGTTGGACCATTCATTTGATCCAGATTTGATGAAAGTCCATTTGGTATATGAAAAATTGAACATGTTCACATTTACATGGTAGGACCTTAAGACCATGCCAGTGCATATGGCTTGTATGCAGATTTACAGCTTGTACAGTGATCATTTGATCATTTTGGTCTTGTCCATCACACAGCATCTATTGCACATGGAATTTATCCTGAGCATGGAGATGCATCTTGAGAAACTGAAACTGAATCTCACATGACCTGTTGCTGTGATCCAGGTAGTGTGCCCTGACCAGTTAACTAAATTCTCTCTCTCTCTCTCTCTCTCTCTCTCTCTCTCTCTCTCTCTCTCTCTCCTCTCTCTCTCTCTCCTCTCTCTCTCTCTCTCTCTCTCCTCCTCCTCCGCCACACAACACACACACTCTCTCTCTCTCTCTCTCTCTCTCACTCACTCACTCACATACACACACACACTATGTGCCATGATATGTTACAGCACAACTGACATTACAACAGGTGCACACACACACACACCATATATATATTATCACATATGAACACATTGTTCGGAACAAGTGAGATGTGATGGCGTCTGCCGCAGAGTATCATCAACAGATGCTGTAATAGGTCAAGCAGACGATGTTTTTGTCAGATGCAGCAGCTGTTCATGTCATTTATTGGCAGATCTGTTCTTTTCGCTTGTGACTGAGCAGATACTTTCCTGGAAAGAGAGGCCGAGGGAGAGGGAACACAATACAATACAATATTTTATTTGTATAGCGCAAAATCTTGATAAAATCAAATCTAAGCGCTAAAACAGACTCACACGCCGCACACACACACACACACACACACACGCACAGCACACGCACACGCACACGCACACGGCTGAAATGGGGAGAAAGAATAAAAGCAATGGAAAATTATAGAGAGCATATTATATACGATTATATATATATACACACACACACACACACACACACACACACACACACACACAGAAGAAAAAAAAAATTACGTAAAATGAAGAAAAAGGAAATTGAAAAAAAGGAGGAAAAAGAGGGTTGAAAGAGTGGATAAATTAGTTAACTTTGTTCCTGCGTCTTGGCAAATTGTCTGGATCAGTAACTGTCATCAACTTGAATAATGGTAAAAATTTTGTGGGTGGGTGGGTGGGAGGGTGGGGGGGAACGTTGTATAAAGACAACCGAGATCAGAACAGTTATTCTGAAATAAGCTTTTGGATAATGTGTGTGTTCAAAGTTGTTAGGTCCTTTCTTTGTGATGAAAACAGAATAGTACACAGGCTACAGGTTGTCCCATAATCCTGAAGTCAAAGGGGAATAAGCTGGAAGAAACTTCAGCTTTTTTCTGGGTCAGTATTATGAGAATGGTGTCCATGTCCTCTTCCTATTTCATTATTGTTGTTTCAGTAATTAAGGGCTGGATGAAAAAAAAATGACTTATAATGTGTTTATTCTTTTCCCTAAAAAAAAAGTATGTTTTTTATTTCCTTCGCACTTTGTCTACACCAACTTTGAAGAAGATCAGGTAATGGATCACAACTGGGTGAGCTGGAGGCAGATGTGCATTTTACATGAGGCAGACTTGAACCTGCACAGAGAGATCAGAAGGCAAGAGCTCTTATGAGTCTTTGCCAGCCAGGTCTCTGATAAAACTGGGGTGCTTTTAAGAGACTGAAAAAAGGCAATTCTTTTTTTTAGAATAACAGCAACCACAATGAATGATGAATAAGTTTGTCACTTATCATCATTATTTACCCTTTGACTCCTGCACTCTATCCATCAACAGCAAAATAATTAACCTTTTGATTCCCTTAAGCTTCCTGCAAGGGTTAAGTTTTTGCTTTGCAGGAAGCTGGTGGATAGGGTGAGTTAATGAAAGGGTTAAGTTTTTGCTTTACTAGCATGGTCGGCAATGCAGGATGCTGGTGGACAGGGTGCGGGAGTCAGAGGGTTAACCTTGTGTGAATTAAAACAAGAAGACAGGACGTACAAACAGAACATTCAGTCTTGAAGGTGAGGGAAATGTTTTGGTCAGAATTATGAAAGAGTGCGGGGGAAAAGCTAGCAGTGAAATGGTAACACAGAGTTACTACAGTTAGGCAGTTGGTTTAGGGAGAGAGAAACACGGGTGTAATCAAGTCAGTAAAGGTAAGTTTCTGTTGAAGAAGGCAGCCAATTGTTAATGGAAGAATAATACCTGGCACAACATGTCTATATAGACAAGGTAATTGGAGGACTGGTGACCTCAGTGTGGAGAGTAATGAGAAGAAGGGGTAGCGGTTGACGTAGGTGAGAGGAATGATGTTCAGCAGACGTGTGCAAGAAAACAGGAAACAGGGAGTGTTTGTTTACCTTCAACGTTCAAGATTTGCACAACTGGCGGAAGAGAGAGCGAAAAGGGGGTGGGATGTGGATGGAGAGGGGGCAGGGAGAAAGTTGCTGTGATAGTTTGAAAACCTGTAGCAGTGTTTGCAAGAATATTGGGAATCTTCTGTTGATAAGAGTAGACTTTCATTAAAACAGACCATTAAGAGACATTAAGATGTTTCTGTTGTTGTGCATATTGTTGTTGTATGGTTGCATTTGGTTTGGCTTTCTGCCCAAAGCAAAATGTTCTCGCATGTACTAAAAGACAAGAACAGAACCAGATGGAGCAGATAGAATGAGGCAGAAAGAAAATAGGAAAAGCAGAGAAGAGAAGTTAAAGTACCCACAAGAGAGGAGAAGAAAGAGAGAGGGTGGGGGAAGTAGGGGAAGACAAGAGAAGATACTTGTGTATTTTCAAGGTTAACATCACAGACTCTTCTTCCTTCTTTCACTATCTCCATGATCAGGCCACATGTGGTAATGAGTATGGCCGGTTTTTCCAGTTCCTTCTACCTTGGGGGAGATAGGGGCAGGTTGGTTCATGGGGCGAGCACCATGCTCGTCTAATATAGATGACTGTAGATATGTGTGTTATATTGCATGGTACCTTAGTTTGAAGGTGCCTGCAGGCCTGGTACCTCTGACCTCAGCCCTCAACACTACCAATGAATCTAGATTTATTTTTTTTATCATGGGGTCTCTGTAATATTTTTATATGGACTATAACAGGAATAAAAGAGTCCAATCTTTAAAGAAAGTGGAACAAAGGAGAGGGGGGGGGGGGGAGGGCAGTTAAGAGGAAGGATTGGCATCGGAGACCACCATGTATGGGGTGGCAGAAGACCAGTCAGCGGCCGTCACCGAAGTGTAGGTTGACTGGCGAGCGACTGGGCACCAGTGCCTAATGCTTAAACATGTTACGTGAAGATAAATCATTGACAATGTAATGGGGGCAAAATATGGGTTGGTCCATGCGGCAGCTTGCACCAATTGCCGGAATTAGCACCTTGCCTCACTGCTGGCTTGTATGAACTTGTAGTGC
>CM060312.1:5705027-5775027 GCA_030674185.1 Monoplex corrugatus | reverse complement strand
GATTCTTTCTTTCATTCTTTCTTTCTTTCTTTCTTTATTTGCTTATTTATTTATGAATTTATTGCTGTCCCATTTCAGAGGTTCTGGGACAGTTTTCACAATGCTATGATGATGGTATGAAGTCCCGTTGTAGATTGAGACTGCGTAACAAAGCTGTAGTCTGTGCTTTGATAATAATCTTATATCCTGGTGTCAACCAAGTCTCAGAGATACCAGCACCTGCTGTGATGGTCAGAAAATTTAAGCAACAACCCCATGGACACATCCGTGAAATGGATTAGGTTTGACCGTGTGGTCCCAGCCTTGACACATCCGTAAAATGGATTAGGCTTGACCGTGTGGTCCCAGCCTTGACACATCCGTAAAATGGATTAGGCTTGACCGTGTGGTCCCAGCCTTGACACATCCATAAAATGGATTAGGCTTGACCGATGTGGTCCAGCCTTGACCATCCGTAAAATGGATTAGCTTGACCGTGTGGTCCCAGCTTGACACATCTGTAAAATGGATTAGACTTGACCGTGTGGTCCCAGCCTTGACACATCCCTAAAATGGATTAGGCTTGACCGTGTGGTCCCAGCCTTGACACATCCGTAAAATGGATTAGGCTTGACCGTGTGGTCCCAGCCTTCCCAATGGGCCCAGAGCACACTCAGCTGTGGGTAGGGGCCATTTGGGACTGGAAAATCCCATTATGATGTCAATTTTGACAAGATTGATGGGATTTGGACCCACAGATTTCACATTGTGTGTCTACTGTGCTGACCACTGTACCATTGTGACTGCTGTGACATTATTCATTTGATTATGTTTCATTTATTTATTTTTCAGTTTATTTGTTCATTGATATATTCGTTAAATCATTCGGCCTTTACTTACTGGATATTGTATTGGTTTACAAAACAAAAAACCAGTAACAACAAAAACCCAATATGACTTATTAAATTGTTCAGCATTTACTTATGTCATACTGGCTTATGAAAAACAGCATGATTTCTTGGGGCTACTGCAACTACTCTACATCTGTAGCAAAGTGGGTACACTGAAGTGGAAAAGTATCATAAGTTTTATAAATCATAACTTATGCGGCTGCTGATTTCACAATACGTAAGATCGTTTACACCTCCTTGATTTGATTGTCTAAAAATGTATGTGGATGAATGCGGATGAATGCTTTACATTGTGAGTAATTCTTTGTAAGAAAAAACTCAGTTGCGTGCTTGTTGGAGTAGTCATAAAAAGGAAGTACCATAACCTGAAGGCCTTAGTGGTCTGTGAAGAAGCTGATATATTACTGCAGGTTTGCAAATCTCATTCCTCTCCTGTGCGGTTTACCATCCCCAACCAGGAACAAGCTTGAGTACCCATCCACAGTTGGTTGGACAGAAAATTGAATGCACATATTTTTTTTGTAGCTATGTATTGACTGCACGTTTGGCTGTAAGGAAATGTGCTGTGCAGGAGCAGTCTTTGGGAATTTAGGCCATTTTTTATGTATACTTTAGTTTAGTATCCTTAGTTATGCTCACATTTGTATTCAGGTTGTTGTTGTTTGTTTTTTTTTTTTAAATCCTCTGTTGATAAATTGAACAGAAAAGTCAACACCAGGGTCATATCCTTAGATTATGTGCATGTAGGCATTGATATGTGTACTTAATTTTCTTTTCCTGCTTCTTTTCCCTACCAGATGTTGTGTACGTTTTGGAATGGTTGTAGCCCTGATATGATTTTGTGCACTTGGCTGGGCTGTAAACAATAAGAATAACCCTTTGACTCCCATACCCTAACCACCAGGTTCCTGCGGGAAGCTGGTGGATAGGGTGAGGGATTGAAAGGGTTAACTTACACACTCAGATAAAAAGACAGGAGCTGTGCCTCAGTGCCAGCCAGGCATTTGTGTCAAATCTGTTTTAATGACATGTGACATGCGGTTTTACCATGCCCCTTTTAAGAAAAAAAAGATTGTTTTATATCAACCAGCGAGAAGTGCCTTCAACCAGAGAGAAGTGCCGAAGTGCCTGTTAGGGTTTCTGACAGGCTGTGACAAAACTGTGTTAGGAAGATTCTTTTACTAGTTTTTGGATGGATCGTTACCATAACTGAGTCAAAGGTATGGACTATGGAGGAGTCGTTAATGCATTGGTTAGGAAGTAATGGTGCCAAGGTCAAGGTCAAACTAACCAAAAGGTGCCTAAAATCAGCACTTTTTGAGGGAGGTGTCTGAATAACACTTTCTCAGGAACTTCTGACAATGTTTCAGTTTTGTTTACTGTGTTATAACAGTCTAGCATAGTGCTCGCATCACATCAAATTATATTTCATCTGATGTTTTTTTAATGACACAGTGACCTTCCACAAATACAAAACTTGATTTTTTTTTCCTGCAATAGTTTTAATATGAATAAGAGGTCTTTCAGAAGTACAAAAAAGTCGAATATTTTTTTCTGCAATAATTTCAGATTTGTAATATAAAAAGAGAGGTTTAGAATGGCTTCACTGTCATGTTTCTCTTTGTTTGTTCCCTGCTGTTTTCTTTATTAGCAGATGACAGAATCAATATCACAAATGCACAATTCATCAACTTCAGAGTGATCCCATTATCTTCACATAGGGAAATGGGAGATGTATTTTGATTGGGACTGTACCAGGTGGCTTGCCTACCATCATTCGCTTTGCCTCCTCTTTGCAATTAGCAAATCATCCGTAAAATGGATTAGGCTTGACTGTGTGGTCCCAGCCTTGACACATCCGTAAAATGGATTAGGCTTGACTGTGTGGTCCCAGCCTTGACACATCCGTAAAATGGATTAGGCTTGACCATGTGGTCCCAGCCTTGACACATCCGTAAAATGGATTAGGCTTGACTGTGTGGTCCCAGCCTTGACACATCCGTAAAATGGATTAGGCTTGACTGTGTGGCCCCAGCCTTGACACATCCGTGAAATGGATTAGGCTTGACCATGTGGTCCCAGCCTTGACACATCCGTAAAATGGATTAGGCTTGACTGTGTGGCCCCAGCCTTGACACATCCGTAAAATGGATTAGACTTGACTGTGTGGCCCCAGCCTTGACACATCCGTAAAATGGATTAGGCTTGACCGTGTGGTCCCAGCCTTGACACATCCGTAAAATGGATTAGGCTTGACTGTGTGGCCCCAGCCTTGACACATCCGTAAAATGGATTAGGCTTGACCGTGTGGTCCCAGCCTTGACACATCCGTAAAATGGATTAGGCTTGACTGTGTGGTCCCAGCCTTGACACATCGTAAAATGGATTAGGCTTGACTGTGTGGCCCAGCCTTGACACATCCGTAAAATGGATTAGGCTTGACTGTGTGGTCCCAGCCTTGACACATCCGTAAAATGGATTAGGCTTGACCATGTGGTCCCAGCCTTGACACATCCGTAAAATGGATTAGGCTTGACTGTGTGGCCCAGCCTTGACACATCCGTAAAATGGATTAGGCTTGACTGTGTGGTCCCAGCCTTGACACATCCGTAAAATGGATTAGGCTTGACTGTGTGGTCCCAGCCTTGACACATCGTAAAATGGATTAGGCTTGACTGTGTGGCCCCAGCCTTGACACATCCGTAAAATGGATTAGGCTTGACTGTGTGGCCCCAGCCTTGACACATTCGTAAAATGGATTAGGCTTGACTGTGTGGTCCCAGCCTTGACTCATTCGTAAAATGGATTAGGCTTGACCGTGTGGTCCCAGCCTTGACACATCCGTAAAATGGATTAGACTTGACTGTGGTCCCAGCCTTGACACATCCGTAAAATGGATTAGGCTTGCCTACCATCATTCGCTTTGCCTCCTCTTTGCAATTAGCAAATCATCTCCTTGTAGGTCTCGCACAGTACTCTCTGCTCCCGGGAACAAGCTCTTACAGTGCAATCACATTCATAGAAGACCTGTTGGCCAAATTGATTGAATGAAAATCTGTCGGCTCTGAGAAGCTGAGGAGTTATAGTACAAGGAGCAGTGTCCTTGCCGGCTGCTCTCATCTCTGATTAGGAGCAGTGGCTGCCTGTCAGTGGTGGTCTGCCACTAATCAGAGAAGCTGACTGACCACCGTTTGTGACTGAGCGGAACATGGCCCGCCATTGATTTCTTCCGTTTCCCTTCCTAATGAGGCCGTCCTCATCCCTCGGCCACTGCACAACTGGCTGTGAATAGTCCTCCCAATAGCTTGAATAATAGGACTCCCGGAGTTGGTATTATCAATGAGGTGGACGTGATTGTGGACGTGATTGGGGTTTGCTGAAGAGAAAGAGTGAGTGTGTGGTTTGTGTGTGTGTGTGCGTGTTTGTGTATGCGTGTGTGCATGTATGTATGTGTGTGTTTGTGTGTACACGCACATTGTGTGTGTGCGCGCGCGCGTGTTTGTGTGTTCGGTCTTTGATTTAACGTCTTTTCACTATGAGTGATATTAGACGAAGAAAAAAAAAAGTGAGATGAGAGATGGGCGGGTTGGTTTTGGGGCATAGAGGAGACAGAGTTATCTATAGACATAAGTAGGTGGGAAAATAGAAAAATGGAACAAGAACTTAACACTAACATTTAACATCAACAATGTGTATGGAAAATTTAACTCTAAAGTACAAACTTCATAAACTTAAAGTAGTGCATTAACAGGACTGTGAACCAACGATTCTGGAATTTTAACTGACAAAAATTGATCGGTAGTTACTTCTTTAAAATGAGTTTCAGAATAATTTGTTTGTGTGTGCACGTGTGTGCGTGTTTGTGTGTTACATGCACATTGTGTATGTTTTTGTGTGTTAGTGTGTGTGTGTGTGTTGTGTGTGTGTGTGTGTGTGTGTGTGGTGTGTGTGTGTGTGGTGATGTGTAGTGTGTGAGATCAACAGAGAATGTTTGGCGGGTCGAAGTTTGCAAATCATTACCATGGTCAACTCATGGGTTTTAAAGTAATAACAATTTAACTAAAGTAATGATGCTGAATAATGATAATCATCATCATCAGTCACTCAGACCTTTCAACCCCACTACACTCGCTGTTCATACTGTCTCCATCATCACAAGCTTCAGGATTAATGTTCTAAGATCATGTCATGAACATAAAATTAAAAACCAGTATAATACGAGCTCTAGTACAGCTCCACTCGGCTACAACAATTGTCATGACAGCTTTGAGTATATTGTCACTTGTAGCAATAACACCCATCGTTTCAATAAACATAATACAGATGGGGAGTGGTTCTCCAGTGTTATTGTTATTCTTGTTTAAAGCCCAGCCAACTGCATCGAGCAGTATCAGAGCTATAACCATTTGAAAACATACACAATACTTCAGCAGAGGAAAAAAATGAAAAGAAATTGAAGTACACATACCAATGCATTTGAGCACATAATTGAAAGAGATGCCCCTGGTGTTGACCACTACATCCACTTTATCACATAGTGGATTTAAAAAATGTATCTGAATTAAACATAACTAAGGACATTAAAACATATATAAAAATGGGCCTAAATTACCTAAAATTGCTTTCAGTTATTACATTTCCCTCCCTAGAGCCAAAAATGCACTTACTACATGTAGGCCCCTACCCAATTATCACTCCTAAGAGAAAGTGTGTAAGACTTTATATAAACACGTACAGGTGAATGGACCAGCAAGGCAGAAAATGATGGGAAGAAATGACAGAAATCAAAGGAATAACTCAGAAACAAAGAGAGTGACAGAAAAGAGGAAATGGTTAGCAAAAAATTTACAGAAGGTCGGGATACCATTTTGTTGAAAGAACCACCCACCCCACCGGGTGGGGGGAGTTGGGGGATGTTCCCCGGTGGATAATGCATCTATATGAGAAGCAAGAAGCCAGAGGTCTGGGTTAGAGTCTCAGGTTCGAGTCCTGGTCAGGCAGGAGTTTTCTCCTCCTCCAGTAGACCTTGAGTATAGTTGCATGCTCGTCTTTCAGATGAGACAACAAACAGAGTGCATCATGCTTTAATGTTTAAGGCATTTTAACACATGTTAAGTAAATAACCCACTGCAACAAAGAGGTTGTGCCTGGGAAAAAATACTAGAAAATCTCTCAGGTAAACAAAAATACTTGCATGCAAGAAAGAAAAAAAGTTGATGCCATACTATGGCAACATGCTTCAGCAGACCTCATTTCGTGGGTTTTGTTGTTGTGGTTGTTTTTTACATGGGATTTTTTTTTCTCTTTAGCCTTACTAAGTTTAACATCTTTTTAATTTTCCATGAAAATTGTGATGCTATTTTTTTTTTACAATAAAATTTTCAACAATAACTACAACAGTATCCAATCAAATTCAGAGGTAAAAAGAAAGTATAGTGTGTGGGTTGACACCCCCAAGTCAATATTGAACTATTGTGCCAAGCCCAGTAGCACAGGTAGTTAGTTATAAGCTGTGTAGTAGCTAGTGTCCTCAGACTGTGGAAAAAAAAAGGGATGCAGGGAGACGGCATGTTGAAATGTCAGGAATTGTTTCAGCTAGAGCTGGTATGTGCAGGTCGGGTTCCTCTGTTGTGTCTGCACATGTTTGTGCATGAGGGTGGGGTGGGGTGGAGGGTTTCCCCATTCAGTCCGACTGTAGTCTTAAGGATGAGTTCATCTCTCTTGATTATTATTCTTACTAAAGCCAATAAAGGGTTCAGAGGGTTGGAGGTAATTGCTTCTATAAACACAACACACGAATGCACACATACTCATTGTAAAAAGATACATTTTTTCCATAACCTGGAGGTCATAAGGGAGTTAAGTGGTAGGGACCTCAGCTTTTATCAGGGCCAGCTTCATTATGATGGTGATGCCCAGCTCCTCCCTTACTACTTCACTTTCTCCAACCCTGAAAAGATAGGGTGTTTATACACAACTTGGTGGATGGAGACCTCATACATGGAGGAAGGTTTTCTTACATGCAGGATTCATACCCATGCATTCAGGTTGGAAACCAGGGAGTTCCAATTCTGTGACAATGAGGCATTGCACATGTTGTAAATATGAATGAAAATAAGAAGAAGAGTGAGTACAGATGAGATGAGAAATTGGTATGATAAGGAAATGTACTGTACTCACCTTAAGATGGGAACTATGTTTACACAAAAACGAGACAGGATTGAGACAGGACCTTATACAGTCTACTGGTTTGGATCCTTGGGTCTTCAGCAGGGTACACACACACACACACACACCACACACACACACACACACACACACACACACACACACACACACACACACACACACACACACACACACACACCACACACCACACCACACACACACACACACACACACACACACACACACACACACACACACCACACAGGTGGAGAGAGCGAGAGAGAGAGAGAGAGAAGACACATGGATAAGATACAGATGAAACGGTTCACCTACTTAAAGTAGGAAATGGAGGGGAGATAATGCCTTTGGTAAAGAGGATGTAACAAGTGAGCAGGTTCTGACTGTATGTGATTGTGTGGTAGCAAGAGGGCTGTGATCGTGTGTTTGAGACCATAATTGATAAAAAGAGGGGGGTGGGGGTGGGAGGAATTTGAAATGTAGCAATGAATAATATATTTTGATGTAGTGATTTGTACAAAAATTCACTATACGCCACTATATGGCTAATCTTCGAGTTAACAGACGCACAGATGTATGACCCATAAGGAAATGGAGTTGGAAAGAATTTAATTTCTGTGGAAAGCTACACACAGGAGCATAGGAATTGTGATAAAAAGAAGGAAAAAAACCAACAACACAACAAAAAAGTAGTCAAGTCTTGTGCTCTTTTGCATGGCTTTCTACGATTTTCTTCCAACTCCACGCCCTTATGGGTCATTAACATCTGTGGGTCTGTTAATTTTATTCCAAACCAAACATGCGTCTTTTTAAAGACTTTTTTTAAAAAAGTAAATTCTTTAAAACTGACCTTCAAAAACAAGGCAAATTCAGATAGACTTTGTACTTACAAATCTGCAGTAGATTTTGTGCTGACGAATCTGTCAGTGATTCATGTATTAAGAAAATGTTCACGTAATGACTTTTTTCACTTCTTTTCACTGTTGTCCATCTTATTTCTCTAAAGGCACAGCATTCTGATGAACTCACCAAAAGTCAAATCTAATTTGTTTTCAGCCCAACAATCAATTTGGAAATTGGTCATATCAGTTATGCAGAGATAGGTAACTTATTCTGTGGTGAATGATCTGTATCTGCAGAGGACTTGGAACAAGACAAACAAAATATTTTTGTCACTGTGAGAGGTAACGCGAGCACAGACTGGCCGTTCATATTGATCAAGGGAGATTGTTATCAGTGAAAATGCGTCAACCAACAAAATCTGAAGTTGCCGATCTCTAGGTTGATGTCTCTGTTGGTGCCTGGTGGCAAATGGCCACATGGAGGAGAGCCAGTGTAGCCATTCTGTGAGTTCCATGGTGATCCTGCAGGCTCGTGATGAAGATATCAGCTGAGATAAGAAAGATGTTTGCTGTGCTAATCAAGACCCTGCATGGCATCTGGCTTGTCCTTGCGAAGATAGCATTTAAAGGTAGTTCTAGGGTCTGGATAGACTGTCTTGCTACTACACATTGCCTTGTCTTTGGAAAGGGGAGAGAGAGGGAGGGAGGGAGAGAGAGAGTGTGTGTGTGCTCTGTGTGTGTGCGCATGCGCTAGGTGTGTGTGTGTGCGCTGTGTGTATGTGTGTACGTGCGTGCGCGCTCTGTGTGTGTGTGTAAGTATGTGCTTGTGTGTGTGCTGTGGTGTGTGTGTGTGTGCTTGTGTGTGTGTGTATGTGTGTGCGCTGTGTGTATGTGTGTGCGCTCTGTTGTGTGTGTGTGTAAGTGTGTGGCTCTGTGTGTGTGTGTGTGTGGCTTGTGTGTGTGTGTGTGTGTTTGTGTGTGTTGGCAGTTGATCCATGGACTTGTGACTTGTCACTGTTGCAAAGTAGTTCGTGCAAAAGACTGATGACAGGGAGGTTTTTCAGTTCGATATCCCATCATCCAAACCATTGTGGCGGTTACTGGTCACAACCAACTCATACTTAACCCTTTGACTCCTGTAGCCTGTCTGCCAACATCCTTCATTGTAAACCGTACTAGCAAAGCAAAAACTTAACCCTTTGACTCTCTCACCCTATCCACCAGCTTAGGTGAGGGAGTCAAAGGGTTAAGTTTTTGCAGTTGGTGGATAGTGTGTGGGAGGCAAAGGGTTAAAGGTGAATGTTCTGAGCTCAGTTGGAAGACTGGAACTATACAGTCATGTGCCGCCCACTTCATGGATGTATCATTGACTTAGTAATTTAGGGTGTTGTTGAGATTTCCTAACCAACAATGCAGGTATCTGTATAAAACATATAGTGTATTGTCAGAGGATGTTTAACAGGAAAGGATAGAATACAGCCTGACATGTCATCCAAAATGAAAATACAGCATAATCATTACCACTTCCATTCTCATAAATCATCTCAGTATTTTTCTTGTCACACAGTCTTAATCCAGAGTGGGATTCCTTAGCATCATGATTTATCTTCCCCATCTCATGCATCATCATTGGTTTATGAGAAATTATCCTAGTCACTGACGTGGCATGCAGGATGGGACAGCAAAAGCAACAACAACAACAACAAGAAAGACAGGATGGGACAGCAAAAAACAACAACAACAACAACAACAAGAAAGACAGGATGGGACAGCAAAAAACAACAACAACAACAACAACAAGAAAGACAGGATGGGACAGCAAAAAACAACAACAACACAACAACAAGAAAGACAGGATGGACAGCAAAGCAACACAACAACAACAACAACAGAAAGACAGGATGGGACAGCAAAAACAACAACAACAACAACAACAAGAAAGACAGGATGGGACAGCAAAGCAACAACACAACAACAACAAGAATAGACAGGATGGGACAGCAAAAAACAACAACAACAACAACAACAAAAATCTAACTAACCATCCAGCAACCAGCAACCAACCAACCAACCAACCAACCAACCAACCAACCAACCAGCCAACCAACCAACCAGCAATCAGCCAGCCAGTCCTCAGTATTTTGGCTGTCTGAGATTCTCTTGCCCTCCATGTCCTGACCTTGTAATTGTGATGGTGATCTCCGTTTCAGCTTCCTCTGTTTGTGCAAAGGAAGCCTCATGTCAAGGCTTTCATTTCGGTTGTTCATGGGGGCATGTCATTGGAAGAGCAAGTGACAGTCTCCTCAACAGGGTGGGATGCTTACTCATGCTCCAATGACAGTTATTAACCCTTTTGACTCACACACCCTATTCATCAACTGCAAAAACTTAACCCTTTGATTCCCTCACACTATCCACCAGCTTCCTGCAAGAAGTTGGATCAGAACAGGCAAATCTGAATTTCACTGATGTGATCGAGCATAGCTTGTGGGGTTGTCTAATGACAGCTTGGTATTGATAGATCTCTCTGTGCCCACCCAATAAACCTGGGCTTAGAGGTGTGCTGAGGAGCTAGAATGGATGACATGAAAGTCTTGTTATTCAGATGGGAACAGAAAAATTTGTGGCACAATCTTTTCCATGAATTTGTTAATAGGTGTGCTAGGAAACAGCTTTTATTCAACGTTTTGAAAAGTTCTTATTTAATGTTTTGTCAGGTGAACCCACCATACCTACCCTCCCCCAGCCCTGAGTTATTGGTAATAGTAGATACTTGAACGTTATATAGAACCGATACTGTTGTACAGTTGTGAGGTGTGGACAGTCAACATGCAAAGTCAGAAACAAAATTGAGGCAACTGAAATGTGGTTTCTAAGAAGAATGTTGACAGTTCCATGGACAGCAAAGAAAACAGACGAGACAGTCTTGAGGGAGGGAGACAAATACTAGAAGATCGTAATAAAGAAGATTAGTAACAGACAAGCAAATTTATAGGACGTTTTATGTGGAAAGGGGAATTAGAGCACTTGGTCACAACAGGAAAGCTGGAGGGAAAGAGAGCACCAAGTAGACCCAGGAGAAAATATTGGACGGACTTGCAGGGAGGCTGAGGACAGAGAGGGTGGGACATGTACTTGCAGCGACAGGGGATAATTCGTGTGGAGGGCATGATCGCCAACGCCTTGCGGCATGGCATGTGTGATGATGATGAGGAGGAGATATCTAACAGTTGTAGGTCTGTTGCTGTTGAAAGATGGGAGGAGGGGAAGGGTACAAGTTTGGAGACAATGTAGTTCATGAGAATAATGTCATACATATGTCCTATTGATTGCAAAACACAGTTTAGATTGTACAAGGTTGAAGTTCGCCTTATCTGTGCATGTGTATGCATATAATATATTGATAAGTAGTACAGATTTTCCATACACATTTCACAGATTTCCTGTCGGTCTTTGCACATGTCTTCGCCCGTGTTATTGAATTTTGTCTGAAGTTAACGCTTGAACCAATGGAAAAGGACCAGCCAGACATCCTTGTATGAATAATTCATGAGGCCAAGCCCATTTTTCATTTATTGTTCACCTGCCAGTCTTGACTGCCTCAATCAGTGTCCACAGGAGATGGGAGACGCACACATGCTTTATGTGGCAGTCTTGTGAGGGTGAATATCTTAACCACTGAATTGATCTTCGCCAAATTTCTGTGTGCAGACTGCAGATAAAGTTGTAACATCTGCTTGAGATTTTATGAATGTTTATAGTTCAGCTAATAAAAAGAATTTTGCCTGGGCTGTTTGAGTTTTTAGATAAGCTGAGTTGTTTGAGTCAGATGGAATACGGGTACGGGGTACCCAAACCCAACATCAACATTTCTGGAACTACTTTTACCTGTATCCAACACAACATTTCTGAAACTATTCTTACCCATATCCAACACCAACATTTCTTGAATTACTCGTGCCTATATCCAACACCAACATTTCTGAAACTATTCTTATCCGTATCCAACACCAACATTTCTTGAATTACTCGTGCCTATATCCAACACCAACATTTCTGAAACTTTTCTTACCCATATCAACACCAACGCTTCTGAAACTATTCTTACCCATACCCAGCATCAGTATTTCTGAAACTATTCATGTCCATACCCAATATCAACATTTGTGAAATAAGGTGGGAGAAAAATAAACAAAAAAGTGTATGTAAATAAATTCAGAGAAACACACACACACAACACACACACACACATAACACACACAGACACAGACACAACACACACACACACACACACACACACACACACACACACACACACACACACACACACACATACACATACACACACACACAACATTTATTCATGAACTTTAAGCATTCAATCCCTCTAGAACCAGGCAGTAATTAATTAAATATTCACTTGTTCAGTATTACTGAAATACTGGGATAAGGAAGAACATAGAAGTAGAAGCAGCAGTGGATATAGTTATTTCTACAGTAATAGTTCTGTTAGCAAAGTCTGCAATGATTGTGTTGGATCAAAGAGACATAAGTGAAAATATTCCTGTTACTGAATCATGGTTGACAATGGGCGCAAGACCATTGGTAAAAACACACCCAATTTATTACTGAAGCATGATGTTGTGTTACGTCAAAAATATCATATTGATACCAATCTGCAATTTGGTGATGATATGTGCCATAACATTAAGAGCATTTCCATTAATTGAAACGTGAGCGGATGTCGGATATCAGATACTTCCTTTTGTTTTGTTTTGATATTTCACATTATCCAAACTGGTTTTGTTGTTTTTTAATCTGTATGTCACACCAGTACAATTCAAGCTGGTTTTGGTCTTCTTTTTTTTAATTTGTATACCCTTCCAGTACGATCCAAACTGGTTTTGTTGTTTTATCTGTATACCATTCCAGTACAATCCAAGCTGGTTTTGTTTTTGTTTTTATTAATTTGTATACCCTTCCAGTACAACCCAAACTGATTTTGTTGTTGTTGTTTTTAATCTGTATACCCTTCCACTGAAATCCAAGCTGTTTTTTTTTTAACCCTTCCACTCCCACACCCTATCCACCAGCTGCAAAAACTTAACCCTTTCATTCCTTCACCCTATCCGCAAGCTTCCTGCAGGATAGGGTGAGGGAGTGAAAGGGTTAAGTTTTTGCTTTGCTGCCATAGCTGACAGTGCAGGATGCTGGTGGATAGGGTGAGGGAATCAAAGGGTTAATCTGTATACCCTGCCAGTACAATTCAAGCTGGTTTTGTTGTTTTTTATCTGTATGCACTGCCAGTACAATCAAGAACACTTAAAAACTTAAGTGTGTATATATATAAACGCAGTGCAGTAGTCAGTTCTTCAGTTGAAAGAGGAATGAAACCACAAAATCCTGTATGTCAGAAACAAAGCTGGCTCTCCCAAAATAATTATCGTGTCTAGGTGGCAGTGGAGTGGCCACTTTTTTTATTTTGTTTTGTTTTGTTTTGTTCTGGCATTGAAAAATGTGAGTAAAGATTGTCCCACTGCTTTGTAGTCGTAGAGGAGGAAGTTGGCATAAAACTCAATTTTTTTCCCAGCCACAGTGTTATGAGGGCAGTGTTCATCTCTTATCCTTCAAGCTTTATCTTCCCCGTCTCAGCGACAGCGTTATGAGAGCAGTGCTCATCTCTTGTCCTTCAAGGCTTTACCTTCCCCGTCTCAGCGACAGCGTTATGAGAGCAGTGCTCATCTCTTGTCCTTCAAGGCTTTACCTTCCCCGTCTCAGCGACAGCGTTATGAGAGCAGTGCTCATCTCTTGTCCTTCAAGGCTTTACCTTCCCCGTCTCAGCGACAGCGTTATGAGAGCAGTGCTCATCTCTTGTCCTTCAAGGCTTTACCTTCCCCGTCCCAGCCACAGTGTTATGAGAGCAGTGTTCATCTCTTGTCCTTCAAGCTTTACCTTCCCCGTCCCAGCCACAGTGTTATGAGAGCAGTGCTCATCTCTTGTCCTTCAAGCTTTACCTTCCCTGTCTCAGCCACAGTGTTATGAGGGTAGTGCTCATCTCTTATCCTTCAAGCTTTACCTTCCCTGTCTCAGCGACAGCGTTATGAGGGTAGTGCTCATCTCTTATCCTTCAAGCTTTACCATCCCCTTCACAGCCACAGTGTTATGAGAGCAGTGCTCATCTCTTATCCTTCAAGCTTTACCTTCCCTGTCTCAGCGACAGCATTATGAGAGCAGTGCTCGTCTCTTATCCTTCAAGCTTTACCTTCCCTGTCTCAGCCACAGTGTTATGAGGGCAGTGCTCATCTCTTATCCTTCAAGCTTTACCTTCCCTGTCTCAGCGACAGCGTTATGAGAGCAGTGCTCGTCTCTTATCCTTCAAGCTTTACCTTCCCTGTCTCAGCCACAGTGTTATGAGGGCAGTGCTCATCTCTTATCCTTCAAGCTTTACCATCCCTGTCTCAGCCACAGTGTTATGAGAGTAGTGCTCATCTCTTATCCTTCAAGCTTTACCATCCCCGTCCCAGCCACAGCATTATGAGGGCAGTGCTCATCTCTTATCCTTCAAGCTTTACCATCCCCTTCACAGCCACAGCGTTATGAGGGCAGTGCTCATCTCTTATCCTTCAAGCTTTACCATCCCCTTCACAGCCACAGCGTTATGAGGGCAGTGCTCATCTCTTATCCTTCAAGCTTTACCATCCCCTTCACAGCCACAGCGTTATGAGGGCAGTGCTCATCTCTTGTCCTTCAAGCTTTACCATCCCCTTCACAACCACAGCGTTATGAGGGCAGTGCTCATCTCTTATCCTTCAAGCTTTACCATCCCCTTCACAGCCACAGCGTTATGAGGGCAGTGTTCATCTCTTGTCCTTCAAGCTTTACCATCCCCTTCACAGCCACAGCGTTATGAGGGCAGTTCTCATCTCTTATCCTTCAAGCTTTACCATCCCCTTCACAGCCACAGCGTTATGAGGGCAGTTCTCATCTCTTATCCTTCAAGCTTTACCTTCCCTGTCTCAGCCACAGTGTTATGAGGGCAGTGTTCATCTCTTGTCCTTCAAGCTTTACCTTCCCCTTCACAGCCACAGCGTTATGAGGGCAGTTCTCATCTCTTATCCTTCAAGCTTTACCATCCCCTTCACAGCCACAGCGTTATGAGGGCAGTTCTCATCTCTTATCCTTCAAGCTTTACCTTCCCTGTCTCAGCCACAGTGTTATGAGGGCAGTGTTCATCTCTTGTCCTTCAAGCTTTACCTTCCCCTTCACAGCCACAGCGTTATGAGGGCAGTGCTCATCTCTTGTCCTTCAAGCTTTACCTTCCCTGTCTCAGCCACAGTGTTATGAGAGCAGTGTTCATCTCTTATCGTTCAAGCTTTACCTTCCCTGTCTCAGCGACAGCGTTATGAGGACAGTGCTCATCTCTTATCCTTCAAGCTTTACCATCCCCTTCACAGCCACAGCGTTATGAGGGCAACCCAACCCTGAATAGGATTGAGCTGGCATTGAACTGGATCAAAGTGCAGCTGTAAAAGGAAACATTATATCCCCATAGACTGATGTGTCATTCTGTCTTTGTCTTCACATCCTTCATTCTGATCTATGCTTTTCAGGCATTATAGTGCTGTATTTTTTCTTTCTTTTCCCTTTTCTTTTCCCCACTGGCCTGGAAGGGAGAAAGGAAGTGATGAGAGGTGTATGCGTGTTTGATGCAATCTGCAATTGGTCTGTGTGTCATCATTACGTATTGACCGCAGCAGGCTTCTGTCCTGCCTGTTGGTTTTGTTTGTTGTTTGCTTTTTGGTTGTTGACGTTCCGGGTCATGAATATTTGATGTATTGTGCTTGGAGTCTTTCCTGCTCTCTGCTGTTTCAGACTTATTAGCTTGAAGTGTCCACCAGATTGTTTTCCCCTCTGGTTAGAATCTGTCCGTCCTGGCTTTATCTTCCTCACTGCTCTCACGTATGCACACACGCACACAAAGCAGTCATGCATTTATGCACATGTGCACATATGTGCGCATGCATGCACACGCACGCGCGCGCGCACACACACACACACACACACACACACACACACACACACACACACACACACACACACACACACACACACACACACACACACACACACACACACACACACATACACACACACACACACACACACACACACACACACACACACACATACACACACACCACACACACCACACACACACACACACACACACACACACACACACACACACACACACACACACACAACACACACAACACACACACAAGAGTTTCCACTGAAATATGTTTTTGGACCCATTGGCGCTTTGTCTTGTCTGACTTCTCACGGGTCATGTCTTAACCCTTTTACTCCTTTGCCCTAGCTGTCAGTTTCCTTCACGAAGCTGAGGGAGTGAAAGGGTTAAGGATAATGTATGAGTGACAAATGATAAAGGTTCTGAAAATGCTGAAGTCTTTCTGTGATATGAATAAGAGATGACTGTCAGAAATGTTATATTGTGTTGATCTGCTCTGTAATTATGACATTACTTTGTTGTTGTTGTTGTTAGATTACAAACAATTACACTTTTTTTACTTTTGCAAATGCCTACTAAAAAGTGCAAAATAACATTCTGTAGTGTCAAATATTCTGGCTTCTGACTATGGCCTGTCCTACATGCCCAAATGCACATGCTTTTGAAGTGCAAGCATCTACACTCACATAGACTCTCTCTCTCTCTCTCTCTCTCTCTCTCTCTCTCTCTCTCTCTCTCTCTCTCTATCTCTCTCTCTCTCTTTCTGTCTGTATGTGTCTGTGTATTCTCTCTCTCCCTCTCTCTGTCTCTCTCTCTCACTTGCTCACTCCCTCCCTCCCTTTCTCTGTCTGTTTCACACACACACAGAGAAATACACATCGCATGCACGCACGCGCGCCACACACACGCGTGCGCACACCACACACACACACACACACACACACACACACACAACAACACACACAACACAACACAACACAACACAACACAACACAACACAACACAACACAAACACACAACACAACACAACACAACAACAAACACAACAACACACACACACACACACACACACACACACACACCACACACACACACACACACGACACAGAGCCATGGTACCTGTACATGGTAAGGATGAAAGTCAGAATTAGTGTGGGATTGTGATTTTGAAGAAACATATGCATGCAACGCATCCTGATGAAACCTTGTTTGTACGAAGCACTGAGCGTATTTGATGGCGGTCTTAAACAACATACTATTTGTATGAGAAAGATCTACTTAAACAAAAATAACAAATAGAACAGTTGGTATGGTAGAGGGTATTGACTGAATAATACAGAGGCGAGAAGATTGCTTAGAACATGTAAGCATACAAAGGATAAGGATGATAGCAAGATTGCTTAGAACATGTAAGCATACAAAGGATAAGGATGATAGCAAGATTACTTAGAACATGTAAGCATACAAAGGATAAGGATGATAGCAAAATTACTTAGAACATGTAAGCATACAAAGGATAAGGATAATAGCAAGATTACTTAGAACATGTAAGCATACAAAGGATAAGGATGATAGCAAGATTACTTAGAACATGTAAGCATACAAAGGATAAGGATGATAGCAAGATTACTTAGAACATGTAAGCATATTAGCAAGATTACTTAGAACATGTAAGCATACAAAGGATAAGGATGATAGCACTGCGTACTACCTAAGCAGAAGGGAACAAAAAATCAGATCTCTCAGGGTAACATATACGCAGACCTGCTAGTATCTGAAACCCTTTGAACTTTGAACACATACATCAAAGATCTTGGAAGCGATGTCGGTGTTTGATGACCTGTGGAAATACTTGATGTACACTTCCACTCCCGAAAGGAGTCTCACCACCTACATGGAATGGTAATCCACTGAAGAGTATGTGGATTATAAAGCAACATAATAATTAATAATAATTACAATATTTAATAATTACAATATTTATATAGTGCAAAATCTTAAATCTAAGCGCTGAAACACACACGCACGCACGCACGCCACACCATGCACACACACACACACACACACACACACACACACACACACACACACACACACACACACACACACACACACACACACACACAACACACACACACACACACACACACACACACACGCTATAAATGGGGAGAAAGAATAAAAACAATGGAAAATTATAGAGAGCATATTATATACAATTATATATTGCAATGTGATTCCCCTCCGAGTTTGGGAAAGGCATCCAGAACAACATGCATATATATATATATGTATTTAAAAAGAAAGGAAAGGAAGAAAAAGAAAAAAGAAGAAGAGAAAGGCGGAAACATAGCATGGAAAAGATGGGAGAAAAAACCGACGAAGGTTTAAATATTCAATATTCAGTTATTAGAATTAATGTTACTCTAGTCTGCTATGCAGCAAAAGCTAGATTGAAAACAAACACCTGAATATACATACACACTGGGGAATAAAGTTTATAATCGTATCATATTGTAATGAGTCTCTGTCTGCAGACTCTCCTTTCTTTCTTGTACAGGGAGTAAAGTGAAGGATTGATTCACAATCGTCACTTGTATGTGTTTGATAAAGTCTTACCTACTTTTTCTTAGGATTGATAATTAGGTTCAGACCGACTAGGAGTGAGTGAGTGACCAGCCAACAAATAAATGAGTGAGTGAGTGAGTGAAGAAGGGAACCTCAGCAATCCCCCCCCCCCCCCCCAAACCTTCCATGGGGCTCTGTCAGCTTGCCTTCTCAGTCTGCTGCACTCTGTAATGCATGGCTGAGCAACTGGTCTGCTGGCGGGAGTGCAGGTCTGTAAGGATTAATGTGTTGCTTTATCTCTCCACCACTGTAGGATTTTCTCTTTTCCCCCCACCCCCACCAGCTTTTCCCACAAGGTCCCATAGTCAGGCCGATGCTCTTGTCTGTCAGTGCTCACAAATTGCTCGTGGGTACATTCGCCAAAAGCTTCTTGTGCTCTCTGCTGCCTCTCTCTGTGTCTCTCTCTGTCTCTTTGTCTCACAGTCTCTCTGCCGCTGTCTGTCTGTCTATCTATCCCCCTCCCCCCTCTCTTTCTCTCATCTTTCCTTGCTTGTGTGTTTTGTGCCCACGCAGACAAGTACACCCACATGATATGCACATATGTATACGGGGTTCTTAATGAATAACTGTATTCTCTCTCTCTTTCTCTTTCTCTCCCTCCCTCCCCCTCTCTCTCCCCCCCCCTCCTGTTCACATATGTAGTTGTACAGACTGACCTCATGCGTCCTCATAGTATGAAGGGTTATTCAGTTAATAGCAGAAATGTCTTAAAAGTTTTTGTGGCAGTACTTTGAAACTATTATTCCATTATCTAAATATTGGCCCAATTATTCCGTTATTTAATTACAAAATTACATGCTTGTCATTCCAAGCATTATGGCCATGTTTTTTTAGCCTTGAAGAACAGTGAGTTTTTATTAAAATTGAATTTTATGAAGAAAGTGCTGGTGCAAATACATTAAAAATGCTACAAAGTGTATGTGAGACTAATCTTTTTTGCCGTTTGCATGTGGTGTTTTTTTTTTTTTTCATGATTTGATTTGTTTTTTGCATTCTTTGTGAAACAACAAATAGACAAAACATAATGAGCAAATGACTGTATTTCATTTATTTTATCAACACTTCAGGCTGCAATTTATAGGTCACATTAGGGTGGGTGTCATTCTTTGAAGATGGCCGAAATGATGTTAAAGGCAAGGGTAGTTTGGGGAAGCCAGTTGAAGCTACTGAGGAGAAAAGTGTGCAAAAAGTTGGAGAAATTTCGTGAAGACATACTAATAACAAATGAATAGATCATTCATGACATTGGTATTAGTTCAAGGACAGTTTATGTGATTGTAAGAAGAAAAGTTTGAATGAAGACATGTTATAGCAAGGTGGGTCCCACACTCCTTGCAGAGACTGTGCTAAACAGATTAAAAAATCGGGTGACAGCTTCAGTTGGATATTTACCATTGAGAAGAAGACCTGAGTTAGAAGTTATGAGACAATTAAAGAAACAGTCATTAAAGTGGCTCACTTCCCACCGCTCCAATTCCTATCATGTTCAGAAGAAAGGGAGGAAGTTTAAAGATGATGATGATACATTGCTGTGATAACAAGAATGCATTGGCATCACCATCAGTATATATGGACTCCATTCTGTGTACAAAGAGGCCATATCTTCAGAAACTGAAATGTAAAACTTGTCTCATTATGTAGACTAACTGCTCTCTCCCTCTCTCTCTCTCTCTCTCTCTTTCTTTCATTCAGACTCTGTCTCTCCATCTACCTTCTCTCTTGCCTCAAGTTTAAGTGCACTTTTACTCCCCCCCCCCCCCTCCTCATCCCAATGCATGTATTGCACACATACCTCTACTCTGATATAATATGCACATACACATTGCTTATCAATATTGAACAGCTGTAATGCCGTCTTTTTTCTCTCTGATACAGCCTCAGTGTCTGTCTCCTCTGTCTCATCTCTCCTCCTGTCTATCTCTATATCTCCCTTTATTCCACACATGTATTTTGCATGCACATGCTTTTATTTCTGCACAGTAATCAATATGTACATATACTCTCTGTTTAATGAATGATTGTATTCCCCACCTTTTTTTTTTCTTTTTTCTTTTTTTGTTTTTTTTTGTTTGTCACCGCCTGCATATCCAGTCTGCCTACCTATCTCCCTGTGTCTTCTGTCCATGCATGTCATGGTCAACACTCACAGACCTTTGTAGTCCATTAGCTCAATAGTTGGAGTGCCATGCTCATAATGCTGGGTTATGGGTTCAACGCTTGGGCAAGCCATGTTTTTTTATTGCATGGTTGGTGATTTTGATAGAACAACGATGTATTGGACATCTGATATCTCTAGTTCAATCCCAGTCAGAACTCCCTTTGACTCCCACACCCTGTCCACCAGCATCCTGCAATGTCAACCATGCTAGCAAAGCAAAAACTTAACCCTTTGACTTCCGCATCCTCTCCACCAGCATCCTGCATTGTCAACCCTGCTAACAAAGCCAAAACATTCCGCTTTGGCTCCCTCACCCTGGTCACAAGCAACTTGCACTGTCAACCATGCTTGCAAAGCAAAAATCTAACCCTTTGACTTCCACACCCTGTCCACCAGCATCCTGCATTGTCAACCCTCCTAACAAAGCAGAAGCTTAACCCTTTGACTTCCGCACCCTGTCCACCAGCATCCTGCAATGTGAACCATGCTAGCATAGCAAAAACTTAACCCTTTGACTTCCGCAACCTCTCTACCACCAGCCTGCATTGTCAGCTCTGCTAACAAAGCCAAAACATAACCCTTTGACTCCCGCACCCTGTCCACCAGCATCCTGCATTGTCAACCCTGCTAACAAAGTCAAAACATAACCCTTTGACTCCCTCACCCTATCCACCAGCTTCCTGCAGGAGGAAGCTGGTGGATAGGGTGAGGGAGTCAAAGGATAAAGTTTTTGCAGTTAGTGAGGTAGGGTGCAGGAGTCAAAGGGTTAAAAACTGGCCTGTTGTGTTAGCTGCCCATCTTTATGCTTCAGTCATACTGGTACTGGTACAGTGGTAGTGTTAGCTTAGTGTTTTGTAAACTTCTTCCTCCTCCCTCTCCTTCTGCCCTAACCCTCCCTGTTCCAAAACCTTGCCGGCGCATAGGGTTTTGCTCAGGCTTAAGGAGTCTGCTAGATAAGTGCTGGCAGATTTGAGTGGAGCGCATATGGAATTGCCCAAGCGTGATGAATCCCTGTGGAACAAACTCCGAACTCACCTTTACACTGGATTCGTCTCATTTTTCTGTCACTGTCACAGTTTGTCTTATATCTATATATTTAAATTATTGTGTTACCCCTTGTGCATTATGGGTGTGTGCACACTTTGAGTGCTTGCTCCCTCATGTGCACATCTATACACACACATGCATGCATGCACGCACGCACGCACATACACGCGTACACATGCATGCATGCACACACACACTCGCATGCATGCACACACACACACACACACACACACACATAACACACACACACACACACACACAACACACACAACGAACGTGCGCACACACACACACACACGAACGTGCGCACACACATGCATTCACACACGTGCACACATACGCATGCACGTGTGCACACACACACACACCACACACACACACACGCGCACACACACGCACACACACGCGCACACACACGCACACACGCATGCACGCACGCACGCGCGCACCACACACACACACACACACACACACACACACACACACACACACACACACACACACACACACACACACACACACACACACACACACACACACACAAATATTGCCCAATGCAGAAAATTTGTCATTTCTAGATTGCAGACGATCTAAATTGTTTGGGATGAGATAGGGTGTTTCATTCACAAGATGGTGATGTAGTCCCTGTTTGCAGTGCTGCAGTAATAACACAGTCACTGTGGTGGTGACTGTGCGTTATTTGAAATACATTATCAGTCAATCATACCAGGCACAAGATTCACTGAACACTATTATTTTAGGCGTTTGTGCAAAAGGCAACAATGAAAGCAAAACTAAACAAAACAAAGAAATGTTTATTTTGAGTCATGTTTCTAATCAAGAGATCTTTTTCTCTTTCTGTCCGTCAGCTGACGTGATCTATTTGTCTGTCTCTATCTCATCTGCATCTGTATGGCTGGAGTGAGAGAGAGAGAGAGAGAGAGGTACAGCTGTGCATATCTGTCTTTGTATCACATCAGTATTTTTTTGGAATGAGAGAGAGAATATGAAAATGAACATGGTGCAGCTTAATTTTGATACATTGTAAGCAGGTTAGAAAATGTACCTGAAATGTGAAACAGTTGTAGAAATTGAGGGTTGCCTGCCAGAATGCCATGTCACGGAAGGAATAAAGAAGGCAGATACACCTTTCTGCCAGGTAACCATAGATTAATAATGTATAACTTGGACATAGTTGTATACACAATACACTGTAAATGAAACAGTGGAGTTTAATAACACTGAATAATGTTGACTCACTGGGATGGCACATCTGTGTCTTTTAAACGCCATATTCAGTTCATTGACTCCCGCTCTCTATTCACCAGTTGCAAAAACTTAACCCTTTGACTTCCTCACACCATTCACCAGCTTCATACAGGAAGTTGGTAGATAGGATGAGGGAGTCAGAGGGTTAAGTTTTTGCTTTGCTAGCATGGTTGACAATGAAGGGTTAAGTTTTTGCAGATGGTGGATAGGGTGCAGGAATCAAAGGGTTAAAGACAACGTAGAACGCCATACACCATGAATACCCTACATCCAGACTTTCCCAAATGAATGAAAAGCCATTAACTATAGTATTATAGAATTATTTGTCACTCTGCCAGTTTTGCCTTTTTCATCCGTCTTCCTCAGTAATGTATAGGCCATGAATATAGCAGTCTTGTGTTCATCCATTTGGCTAAGTCTCGTCCAGTATCTTACACAACAGACAGCAGCATTTATACAAACTGGAAACTTCCCAAGTTCTGAATAAAGAAAGCATTTGGTCTATGCATGTGTAGGCCAAGATGCCATATTAATGCAATCAGATTCATTAGGCCTATGTCCTTTTCAATTACAGATGAAATAGATTTAAGACCCTATAACTTGGCTCAGCGTAAAACAGTTGGTTGTGCTTGAGGCCTTGAGCGTCAAACAGTTTCACAGAAATATTCAATGAGCTGCTCTAAAATTTATGCACTTTGCTCATGATCCACATAAGAGATAAAGATTTCCACAAGCAAAAGATAAGTCTAGTTTGGTAGAGATTCATGTACCAGGATATGATTTCATTACTTCTGTCTAAAAGAAAGAAAACATTTCTCCCGAGCAACTAAATGACTCTCATTTTTCTTGAAAAATATATATACAAAAATAATGCACCGCACACAAATAGGACAAAACCACTCGCTTTAAAAACGCACAACGTTTCGGCCACACCGGCCCTTGTCAAGTGCGCTGTATCTCCTTGCTTCGCCTTCTATGTCCTGGTGAGACTACAGCTCACCAGACCATTATGCATGAAATGACTGAATGACTGCCTTTCTTAAAAACCACTAAACAGTGTGAGTCTATTGCATATTTACTTTTTAAGTTTCAGTCTCATAGCAGCTCTGGATAGACTTTTCAACTGAGATTGAAGGTCTTTGCTGTCTCAGATAATGGTAGAAAGAATGAGAGAGAGAGAAAGGGGGGGAGAGAGAGTGTGTGTGTGTTTTTGTGTATGTGTGTGTATGCATATATGGTGTATGTGAAACTTTTGAAGTAATGGTTTGCAGTACTTATGATTGTTGATGTGTTTGTGTGTTTCAGTATCATTAGTCAGATCATGTCCATTATCGAACACAAGGGTTTTGATGTCAAAGCCCTGCGAGCATTCAGGGTACTGCGGCCTTTACGACTGGTGTCCCGAGCACCCAGTGAGTATATCGTCTGTCTGTGTTACCTGTTGTTTGTTGTCTGGTCATTTTATGTCTGCTTTTTTATTGTCTGCTTTTGGGGATATGGTTGATCTGTTCAGTTATGTACATTTGAGTAACGTATGGGGTTTTACTACAGTAAGGGATGGGATAATGTAATGGTGAGAACATTTGTGCAATGTTAACCGTTTGACTCCCAAACCCAGTCCGCCAGCATCCCGCATTGTCAGCCATGACAGCAGAGCAAAAACAAACTTTTCACTCCCTCACCCTATCCACCAGCTTCCTGCAGGAAGCTGGTGGATAGGGTGAGGGAGTGAAAGGGTTAAGTCTTTGCAGCTGTTGGATTGGGTGTGAAAAGTTAAAAGTAAAACATGATCGAATATGTTTCTTGAGATTTGTGCCCTGGCTTGAACACACTGCTGAGGTTCTCCCAGCTGTAAAATATTACATGCCCCTTTTTAATGAGAGAGAGGGTAGATGTTTTTCCGGCTGCATTATTACATGTCCTCCTTTACTGAGAGGGAAAGGGAGAGGGTACTATCCTCATAGTGTTGGCCCTTAGAGAAGTTGGTATTGCTAACACTTCACTCACGTAGGGGAAAACATTTAAGTCACCTTTGATGTGTTGGCTTCATTAGACAGTGGATGCGCCTGATTGAGGACTCCGCTGGATGTGGAACAGCGTCGATTGTGGCTGAGTAAGCCCATTCTTGAGCGGCAGTCTTTGGCACATCCGCCACACATGAAGACTGATGGCTGTGGCAGGGTGGTCGTTTCTGCAGTTTTTCTTTTTTTGTCTTCTGCCTGATCACAGTTGAGTTCCTTTCTCCAGCGCAATGGCGATGCCTGCACAACCTTTTGCCGGACGCAGCAATTTGTAGCTGTCTTTCATTAAGTGTCTACTCTAATATCAGTGGACTTAAGGTCATATTTGCAAACATCCCATTATAGCAGCTGTGAATGCCATGTGTGCCAGAATCTTGCAGCGAGCGCTCCATACAATAGTTCACTTTAAAAGATTGGAAAAGTTAAAATACAACCTATGCAGATCATGTATATTTGTAGTATGTTTATTTTAGTACATGTACAAGTTATATGTTTGTCTAGTTTTCTTATACCTGCATTAGTGACTGTGGCATGATGGGAACCACAGGATTCTGATGTAATTTGATGTACAAACAGCTGAATGATAAAAGTGACAGTGTGAACATGCTTTGAAATACCTTCTTTCAACATAAATACTTACATTAAATTTGTTTAAAGGATCATTGCACTAAGGGACTTTTCCTTTATGCTCATCTTTTTTTTTTTTGAGGAGGGGGGGGGGGGGGGGGGGGGGTTTCTATTTTCTGTGCCACATTAATGGCCACAGAAGCTGGTACAGGTTTTAAAGTATGATGATGATGGTGATGAGGATGATAATCACAATGCTATGGAATTCCTCATCTGGGCTTTACTCTATGCTTACTATCATAGTATATCCTGGCATTAACCAGGCCCAAGAGATACAGACATCTGCGGTGTTAGTCAGAAGATTTGGGCAGCACACTCAATGATGCCTCTGTGAAATGGATGAGACTCAATTGCATGGTCTGAGTCTTCTCATTGAGCCCATAGCTCATTGAACTATGGGTAGGAGCCAGTTGGAGCTGAAAAATACGATTTTTGAAGGGACTGACAGGGATTTGAAGCCACAACCTTCCAGTTGGGGTAGTCCATTGCATTAACCACTGCACCATGGCAACTGCTTACTATTTACATTTTGTATAAGCTTTTGAAAACATGGAGCAGAGATACGTGTGCATGTATGAACATGGGACAAGCCATTTGATACTGAAGCACATGCCAGCACAGGTAACTGGAGAGGTTGGTAATGCTTGTTTCCAGCTGTAGAAATGATCTGGGATGGGAATGCAGCATTTGCCATCCAGGTTTGTTTTCCTTTCACCACAGCACAACATTCCTGGCGAACGTCTTGAAAACAGGCTTTGGCTGGCTGTTTGCATGATTGCTGTCTTTGTAGCCTCCATGTTTTGACGTTTCTCCTTTGGCAAACGTTTTTGTTTGGTCATCAGAAGAAGGAGGAGTTGGTTTTCATTTACTTGAAGAATACAAACTTGCAGAGATATGCCACTTCCCCATATGAGACCAACATTACTGATAAAATACTCTTTTGTTGTTGTTGTTTTTTCCCCATCAGAACTTGTAAAATGTGCTTGTTGTGTAGTTTTGCTTTAATTATTGATAACTGATTTAAGACATATAGAGAGAAAGAGTAGCAGGGGATGAAGTTGAGGAGGGAAGATGGTGGACACAGGTGGATACCAACAGCGATAGACTAGAAGTGTCAAACATTTAACTTGTCCCCCTTGACCAGTTCTAGTTGGTGTACATGTACTCACTCCATCTGTTGCAATCACAAAGAAAAGCCTGAAAAATGTACAGTGAGGAGGGTCTTGTTATTGTTTGGTTATTTTTTGTTATAGCAATGTTTTCACCATTGCTTGTTTGTGTACATTGGCTCTCACTTCACAGGCGTTATGTCGCTACTTAGTTTGCATAATTCATTTTCAGTGATGTACGTCCTGCGTGTTTTTGTGTTTTTATGATCCATGAAACTCTGACACGGCTTACAGGATCTGAACATGTTTATTTGGTGTTGTGTGTGTGTGTGTGTGTGTGTGTGGATCACCCATGTGGATGGATGCCTGGGGCTTGTTCAGTATAAATAGTATCCCTACCTTTTGGAACTTCTGTGCTAGAAATTTCCTCTTTTCTGTCACTCTCTTTGTTTCTGCCTTGCTCCTTTGCTTTCAGTTTCTGTCATCTCTTCCTATCATTTTCTGCCTTGCCAGTTCATTCACCTGTTTTTGTTTTATTAAGAATGACAGGATTAATAAATGGGTACATGTATTCAATGCGTTTTTGGCTCTAAGGAAATGTGGGATGCAGAAATAGTTTTATGTAATTTAGGCCTGTTTTTATTATGTGATATGTGGAAGCAGTTGTAGGTAATTTAGGTCCGTTTTTCTCTATGTTCTAATGTGCATAGTTGTGTTTAAATCTGTGTTCAGGTATGTTTTCTTAAACCCCCTACTGATAAATTGGATGGAGTGGTTAGCGCCAGGTGTACGTCTTTAGATTGTTTGCACAAATGCATTGATATGTGTACTTGGGTACGTTTTGAGATGGTTTTAGTCTTGATATATAGGCTATAGCTCTGTGCAGTTGGCTAGGCTTTAAACAGCAGTAGCAGTCAAATAACGAGTGTTGATCTCAGCATGTTTATTTAATGCTGCTAATGTGTGTACACAGGAAGGAGGTTCAGACACCAGCAGGTGTGTACATTTAGTTAAGCAGGGAGATAGGAAAAAAATCTCCACTCTTTACCCAGTAGATGGTACCCACACAGGATCGAACTGGGACCTTCCCATTGCCATACTGACACCCTAACCACTTGTTATCGCATTCATTGTATTTATTGGGTTGCATTGTCATTGCGGTTTTTGGTAACGCAAGACTACATAATTCATAGGATGAGGGGAACGATGACAGAATTGCGGATTATAAACATTGTAGACATTATCGTGATCAGTTGTACAGGTATGTGTGATTCCAGACAGTATGAAATGATCAGCTGGGAGTATTCTAGAGCAAAGATCACCTCCCTAGGGGAGACACGGCCATGGATGCTAGTTCCAATACAAACTAATGTCTTGTACTGATCGTGGGCAGCCAAGTAATGTTTGGCCTTGTGCTGGTTGGCCTAGGAGGATTGGGAGCCATTAGAGAATTAAAGTGCTTTGCTTTTCCCCACCTATTGATTTCCCCCCACTGACGCCTAGTCTTGCACTGTCCCATTCTTTGCTTAATGGAGAAAGAAGAATTTTGTACCCGTGTAGTAGGAGTTGGAGGAGGTTGAGCAACATAAAGAAGCATAAAGAAACCCTGTGTGGTTGTGATTGGTGTTCTAATTATGTAGGAAGTTCTGTCCAGATGTGAACATGCTAGGCCTTACACCATCTGGCAGTAAATTGTGATTTTCACTCTTGCATTTACACACAATATGATAAACTTTGACAAAGTTGTATAAAACTGGGGGGGGGGGGGGGGGGGTAACTTTGCACAAAGCCAGACTCGTCCATACACCATGTGGCAGTAAATTGTGATTTTCACTATTGCATTTACATAATGTGATAAACTTTGGTAAAGTTAGATGAAATTAAAGAAAATAATAAGTAATAAAACTAAAGAAAGTTATAACTAACTTTGCACGAGGCCAGACACGTTTGTCAACAGCTTACCTATGCATTAGATGTATGGAAAGTGATTATTTGTGACCAAGCATGCAAAAACATTTAAAATGTAAAGTTAAATAGTTTTGATGTTGTTGTTTTTTTTTTAAAGAAATATGTTTAAAAGGTTTTAACTCACAGACTGATATACAGAGTAAACGAATTGATCAGATGGTGGGGTTTTTTTATTTCATTTTTTCTTCTTTCAGAGTTTTTTTTTTTTTTTTTCATTTTACAGTCTTTCAGAAGATATCTAATTACTGTTCAAAACAGAGTTGGCGGTGTGATTGATGTGGTTTTCATGTGCTTTGTCACATTCATCTGTACTGTTGGGTTGTGTTCCAAATGAATGAGCTCCTTTGTTGAATAACAGCAGCACTAACATTGCAACAAGAAGAAGAACAACAACAAAAAAACCTGATGATACACACGTGATCATAACTCACCTCCTCTTTACTGCCTCCCCCCCTACCCACACACACACACACACACACATGTGCATAAAGAACATGTACATAACAGGTACAACACACAGAGGAGCATTCAGCATCACATGGTGTAGCATGGTGTCAAACTGAATATTGTACAGTGACATCACCTAATGTACCAAAGAAAACATAACACTAAAAAAGATGCATTTTAAGTAAAGGCAAAACAGGGCATGTTTGTTAGCAAGCGTTCATTAGCTGTGATCCCTTGACACAACATGAATGTTGACCAGCTGGTTTTTGTTTCTCTCAGCATCAGGCAGTTTAATGGAATGTACAGTAATAGAGTGAATGCACATGTTGGCATTTCCAGCCCAATTCTGCACGGACTGCCCACGTTGGCCGTAAATCAATGGCAGCAATCATCACATGCTCTGTCTGCATTGAGTCACATGCTGACGATACGTTAGTGTTATACAATTGACATCCCACACACCACTGCATGAACATGTGTGACATTGCCGTAGTTTGTGTTATAACTGAAGCGTCTGAAAGCAGAGCATCACGATGCAGACATGTTGTTTTTGCATTCGTAGTGCACAAATTAGTGCAGAAACAGCACCCCACAAACGAACCAGACCTGTGCCAGCATTGGCTTTTATCAGAACTGCTTTTCGGGGGTGGGGTGGGGGGGGGGGAACTATGCCATTGTCTTTTACCTTTGTGTGTCATAATAACATGTTGGGTGTTGTTCTGGCTGCCATATGTCTCTAAAGCGATATGGTCTGCATACTCGTAGAGCTCACACCTTCCAGTCTACCTACACACGTTTGCATGAGTTCGATAGTGGCCCAAGAAAAACTTTGTCCTTTTGGCTTCTAGCCTACCCAGTTGTGAGTAGGTGCCCTCTCTCTTAACCTTTTGACTCCCGCACCCTATCCACCAACTGCAAAAACTTCACCCTTTGACTCAGCACCCTATCCACCAGCTTCTTGCAGGAAGATGGTGGGAAGGATGAAGGAATCAAAGAGTGAAGTTTTTGCTTTGCTAGCATGGTTGACAATGCAGGGTGTTGGTGAACAGGGTGCGGGAGTCAAAGGGTTAAGGCACGGAGAGAAAGGCAGTGATCAGTGATGGAGAGGAGACAGACACTGCCCTCACACTTTTAACAGCAAGACAAGTTGAGGTCTGTCCCTCCCACTCTCCAACTATCTCAGGATCATGAGACAGTCTTTCTTTCAGTGTTTTTGCTTCTGACCTTACACACCTTCAAAGGTCATAGTGCACACAAGGTAATTCAGTCACAAGAGCTGAAACAGTCTTGGCAGGGCCAACTTCTGCTCCCCCTTCACCCTTGCCCTAGTTTTAAGTCCCAGATTAATTGTATAACATGATTGGGTGTTGGAGTTGGGTGTTGGAAAATGAAGGCTGAATCAGTTATGATTACATGATTTCATTTTGTGTGTCAGTCCAAGCGGTGTATCATGAAATGCTTGATCAGTAGGTCATTTCCCATAAAAAAGGAATAGAAAATAGATGAATGAACTGATACATGTGCATAAGTTATTTAATACACTAACACAGTTTGATAATATTGAAGGGGAAAAATGCTTCTCTAGGTTCCAGATATTTGAATCATCTTTTTGATTATATAGAAGTGCCATCTAAAGATAATACATACAGGCACATAAACAGACAAATAGTGCTACATACAGGCACATAAACAGACAAATAGTGCTACATACAGGCACATAAACAGACAAATAATGCTACATACAGGCACATAAACAGACAATTAGTGCTACATACAGGCACATAAACAGACAAATAATGCTACATACAGGCACATAAACAGACAAATAATGCTACATACAGGCACATAAACAGACAAATAATGCTACATACAGACACATAAACAGACAATTAGTGCTACATACAGGCACATAAACAGACAAATAATGCTACATACAGGCACATAAACAGACAAATAATGCTACATACAGGCACATAAACAGACAAATAATGCTACATACAGACACATAAACAGACAATTAGTGCTACATACAGGCACATAAACAGACAAATAATGCTACATACAGGCACATAAACAGACAAATAGTGCATTCAGGATGTGCACACAGATTTGTTTGTCTCATTTTGTGTACAGTAACCTCATTAGTAACTTGTTTGAGGCATTATGATGTGTACAAAGCTTGGAGAAGCTGTGCATTTAGTTTTTCTGCAGTTTCAGTTTTTGGTTGTTGTTTTTTTTAGCACAGTAATGAAGCATAAGTTCAGAACCACAGGGATGTGAATTATTAGATTAAATATGTCGCACTGTTCCAGTAAAACATCAGAAATTGTGATTTCATTTTAACCCTTTGACTCCCGCACCTTGACCGCCAGCATCCTGCATTGTCAATTATGCTAACAAAGCAAAAACTTAAACATTGGCTCCCTTACCCTATCCATCAGCTCCATGCAAGAAGCTGGTGGATAGGTTAAGGAAGTCAAAGGGTTAAGTTTTTGCAGTTGATGGATAGAGTGCAGGAGTCAAAGGGTTAAGTCAGTGGTGACATGTGCATCTTGCTGCCTTGATGATGGGGATGCCTAATATTAATAATCTTTTGAAATAGTTCAGTATAGTACTGTGTATTACTTTCAGTATTGTGGTGAAACTAGTCATCCCCATACTGAAGTTATTTTCCCCGCTTACATAGTTGGGTGTAGTTCTTTTGTATTTGCACTTTAACCCTTCGACTCCCGCACCCTGTCCACTAGCATCTTGCATTGTCAACCACGCTTGCAAAGGAAATTCTGAACCTTTTGACTCTCTCACCCTATTGGGCGAGGGAGTCAAAGAGTTAAGATTTTGCAGTTGGTAGATAGGGTGTAGGAGTCAAAGGGTTAAGGCAGAAACACATTACTCTCAACCTGCATACCTGACCTGTGGTGTTCCACAAGGATCTGTCCTTGGCCCTGTTCTTTTCACTCTTTATACCTCCCCCCTGTCCACCATCATCAACTCCCACTCTATAAAACACCACTTCTATGCTGATGACACCCAACTTCAAGACAGTGACTCACCTGATAATATACAGCGCCTGTTGACTCCACCACTGAGTGTTACTCGGACATTAAGAACTGGATGACGTTCAACAAACTTCAGCTTAATGACGACAAGACAGAAGCTATCCTCATTGGCACCCGTCAGAAACTTTCTCAGCTGCCTCCTCTTTCTCTCCCATTATGTAACACATCAGTCCCAATTTCTGATTCAGCTAAAAACCTTGGTGTCTGCATTGACTCTACCCTCTCCATGAACAACTTTGTTTCTCAAACTGCCAGATCTTGCTACTATCATCTCCATCGTATAAGCCTGATCAGGAAATATCTCTCTGTCGAAACAACTGCAAAACTCGTTCTCTCCTTCATAATGTCTCGCATTGACTATTGCAATTCACTCCTGTCTGGTCTTCCTGCCTCCACCATTCACATCCTACAGTGCATTCAAAACAATGCTTATGCCTTGTACTCAAAAAGAAAAAAGCTGACCACATATCTCCTCTCCTGGCACAACTTCACTGACTCCCTGTATCAAAGCGCATACAGTACAAACTAGACACCATGTGCTACAAAAGCCTCAATAACGCAGCCCCCGATTACCTGTCAAGCCTACTTGAGATCTATGTTCCTTCACGTACCCTCCGCTCTGCCTCCGATCCTCTGACTTTTCGCTTTCCACGCACCAAGCTCAATACCTATGGTCCACGAGCCTTCTCTGTTTCTGGTCCACTCTCCTGGAACAAACTTCCTCTCTCAGTCCGTCAGCAACCTACTTTTGTCTCCTTCAAATCCGCTCTCAAAACTCACCTTTTCTCCTCTGCATAAAATCCTAACCTCACTCAACCCCCCTCTGCAGCCTGTCTCTGCTCGGAGGGCAATCACTTTGTTTTAATATATAATTGTATATGATATGCTCTCTATAATTTTCCATTGCTTTTATTCTTGCTTTTATTGCTTTTATTCTTTCTCCCCATTTATAGCCATGCGTGGTGTGTGTGTGTGTGTGTGTGTACGTGTGTGTGCGTGCGTGCGTGTGTGTGTGCATGCGTGCGTGTCTGTTTCAGCGCTTAGATTTGATTTTGTCGAGATTTTGCGCTATATAAATATTGTAATTATTATTAATTATAAATACCAATGGCAGATTTGAAAAATGTCGTTCAGCAAGTAACTTTTACTAATGAAAAACAGTGCATCATTGTCGTCATCTTTTTACTGTTGAAAAATAGTGCATCATTGTCGTTATCTTTTTACTGTTGAAAAACAGTGCATCATTGTAGTTATCTTTTTACTGTTGAAAAACAGTGCATCATTGTCGTCATCTTTTTACTGTTGAAAAACAGTGCATCATTGTCGTTATCTTTTTACTATTGAAAAACAGTGCATCATTGTCGTTATCTTTTTACTGTTGAAAAACAGTGCATCATTGTCGTTATCTTTTTACTGTTGAAAAACAGTGCATCATTGTAGTTATCTTTTTACTGTTGAAAAACAGTGCATCATTGTAGTTATCTTTTTACTGTTGAAAAACAGTGCATCATTGTCGTTATCTTTTTACTGTTGAAAAACAGTGCATCATTGTTGTTATCTTTTTACTGTTGAAAAACAGTGCATCATTGTAGTTATCTTTTTACTGTTGAAAAACAGTGCATCATTGTCGTTATCTTTTTACTGTTTAAAAACGGTACATCATTGTTGTTATCTTTTTACTGTTGAAAAACAATGCATCATTGTCGTTATCTTTTTACTGTTGAAAAACACTGCATCATTGTAGTTATCTTTTTACTGTTGAAAAACAGTGCATCATTGTTGTTATCTTTTTACTGTTGAAAAACAGTGCATTATTGTAGTTATCTTTTTACTGTTGAAAAACAGTGCATCATTGTCGTTATCTTTTTACTGTTGAAAAACAGTGCATCATTGTCGTTATCTTTTTACTGTTGAAAAACAGTGCATCATTGTTGTTATCTTTTTACTGTTGAAAAACAGTGCATCATTGTTGTTATCTTTTTACTGTTGAAAAACAGTGTATCATTGTCGGTATCTTTTTACTGTTGAAAAACAGTGCATCATTGTCGTTATCTTTTTACTGTTGAAAAACAGTGCATCATAGTCGTTATCTTTTTAGAGTTGAAAAACAGGACATCATAGTCGTTTTTAGTGTTCAAAAACAGTGCATCATTGTCGGTATCTCTTCAGACCACTTCTGCTGTACAATTGAGTTTTCCAGTCTCGTGTATGTTTTATATGTCCTGACAATTCGTATGTAAAGAAGAAGAAGAAAGAGAGCTGGCTAGAGACGTGACAGTATCTGTCAGCTTTCCAGACCAGAGGGAGATGGCAGGCTGGCACATGGGACCAATCAAGTCTTTTTGTGTTGCTTTGCTCTTTCACCTTGGATCCCTCTTTCCCTGTAGGTCTGGCAGCCAGAACTTTGACTTTTCCCTACCTGTGCTCCCCTTTTTTAATTCTTCCTGTTGGGGGAAAATGGTATTTGATTGATGGAAACAGTTCAGACCAGCATGTGTGACTACATGTTTGTTTTAACCCTTTGACTCCCGCACCCTGTCCACCAGCACCCTGCTTTGCCAGCCATGCCAGCAAAGCAAAAACTTAACCCTTTGATTCCCTCACCCTATCCACCAGCTTCCTGCAGGAAGCTGGTGGATAGGGTGAGGGAATCAAAGGGTTAAGTTTTTGCAGCTGGTGGATAGGGTGCGGGAGTCAAAGGGTTAACAGATATCTCTCTGCAAGGGATTTCTCTTGATTTATGGGTCCATGTGGGGACGCCAGGGGCTCTTTCAGTATAAATAGTATCCCCACCTTCTGGAAATTTTGTGCTAAAAATTTCCTCTTTTATGTCATTCTCTTTGTTTCTGTCTTGCTCTTTTGTTTTCTATCATCTCTTCCTGTCATTTTCTGTCTTGCTGGTTCTTCACCTGTATGTGTTCCATAAAGTCTTATATACTTTCGCTTAGGTTTGATACTGCATGGTTGACAATGCAGGTTGCTTGTGGACAGGATGCGGAAGTCAAAGGGTTAATGATGGGTCTTGTCTGGATTTGGATAAATATTACGACTTAACACAAGTTGTAAATATTTATAAATATTTATGTTATTTTCTTTTACATGTAGGAAATATAATAATGATAATAATGTAGGAAATGTGACAGTTATGATGATGATGATGATAATAATTTGATAATGATGATGATGATGATAACAACAACAAAAATATAATGATAATAATAATAATAATAATAATATATGATGAGATGATGATGATCTTAATAATGTCTATTCATAGTGTGCGTATCTAACAGCGCTCTAGGCACTTACAATTTTTAAGTACAAAAAGTTAGTTTTGTTTAGTACAAAAATAATGAAATAACCTAATTTTACCCATTAAGATAATGCACACACTCTCTGTAACATCCATATACAACATACCACAAAAATGCACAAAACCGGGATGTGATAGAATCAGTATACCAAGTTAAACAGAAAGATTTGTAGAAAAGATGGATTTTAAGTAGGACCTAAGAAGCAAAATTGTAACCAAATTTCTCAGGTCAAAGGCAGAATATTCCACAGAAAGGTCCAAAATGGACAAAAGATTGGAAAGCACGAATGTTTGCATTTGTATCAGGGGATTTGAAAAGCGGAGTATCAGAAGAAGAGTGAAGAGTACTGTAAGGAGAGTAGGTATGGAGCATTTGAAATATATTAACAGGAGCAGTACCAGAAAGAACATTGTAATACATACAAGCAGCCTCAAATAGACCTCGTATAGTTTGACCAAGCAGCTAATTTCTTATACTGTATATCATTTGAAACAGTCTTCCTTACATCACCTACCTTCCCCCCCCCCTCCCTGTGGGGATGGGGGGGCTCTTTCAGTATAAATAGTATCCCCACCTTCTGGAAATTGTGTGCCCAGAATTTCCTCTTTTCTGTCACTCTCTTTGTTTCTTTCTTCCTCCTTTGCTTTCTGTCCTTTCTTCATATCATTTTCTGCCGTACTGGTCCATTCACTTGTATTGTGTTTCGATAAATCTTTTCACTTGTATAATGTTGTTCGATAAAGTCTTAGGTACTTTCTCTAGGATTGATGATTGGGTACATGTATTCAGTGCCTTTTTGGCTCTACGGAAATGAGATATGCGGAAGCATTTTTTAGGTAATTTAGGCCCGCTTTTATTTATGTTATGTCATTAGTTATGTTTAAATGTCAATTTGTGTACGTTTTTTAAATCCCCTGTGTGATAAATTTGATGGAATGGTCAACACCAGGGGCGTCTCCTTAGATTATATGCGTGAATGCTTTGTTGCATGTACTTAATTTCTTTTCCTTTTTTTCCTGTTGAGGAATTCTGTATGTTTTAAATATAGCCCTGATATGGCTTACACAGTCGGCTGGGCTTTAAACAGAAATAACAATCTATACATCACCCACCCCCCTGCATATACACATAGCACACCACTTTTTTTCAAGTGGTACAGGAGAGAAGTAAACAACAACAACAACAGCAACAACAACAACACAACAGAAGCAACGACAAGAAAGCTCTGAATTGTGCCAGGTAGATTTCATTGCAGGGACAAGACGATAAATAGAGAATACAGAATTCATTGAAAGAGACCATTACCACTTTTGCAGGGCTACAAGCAGTGATACACTATAACAGTGCCCCATTGTACATACAGTAGGCAGGGTAGTTAGACTACAGAGAGCTGTTAAAAAGATGTTTTTGTTGGATGTCAGATCTATCATAACTTATCTGTGTGTGTGTGTGTGTGTGTGTGTGTTGTGTGTTGTGTGTGTGTGTGTGTGTGTGTGTGTGTATGAGTGTGTGTGTGTGTGTGTGTATGTGTGTGTGTGTGTGTGAATGAGTATGTGTGTGTGTGTAGATGTGTGTGTGTGTGGGGTGTGTGTGTGTGTGTGTGTGTGTGTGTGTGTGTGTGTGTGTGTGTGTGTGTATGATGTGTGTGTGTGTGTGTTGAGTGTGTGTGTGTGTGTGTGTGTGTTGTGTGTGTGTGTATGAGTGTGTGTGTGTGTGTGTAGATGTGTGTGTGTGTTTGTGTGTGTGTGTATGATGTGGTTGTGTGTGTGTGTGTGTGTGTAGATGTTTGTGTGTGTATGAGTGTGTGTATACATGTATGAATGTGTATGTTTATATATGTGTGTGTATGTGTTTATATACATTTGTGCATGTGCACATGTGTGTGCGTGCGTGCGTGGTGTGTGTGTGTGTGTGTGTGTGTGTGTGTGTGTGTGTGTGTGTGTGTGTGTGTGTGGTGTTGGAGTGATATAATGGGGAGTGTGATATAAAGTAATGTGGTGTGTTTTGTGTTATGCATACAAATGTGGCTTGTGCTTTGTGTTGCAAATGCATGTGTGTAATGTATATGTTGTGTGCAGTTCATATGTATGGAAATCTCTTTTGTAGCGTAAGGGTATATTTTTGTAGCGTGATATTAAAATTAAAATATGGTTATTGCATAATATAAGAGCCAGTCTGGTGAGAGGTAGAGCTCCAGCCTTTTAATCTTACTCTATGGATTCAAGTCTGACTTGAGAGAAACTTTAGGGGTCTTTCAATCTTACTGTGGGGAGTTAAGTCTGGTGTGAGAGAAACTTTAGGGATCTTCCAGACTTTCTAAAGGGATTCAAGTCTGGCTTGAGAGAAACTTTAGGAGCCTTCCAGACTTTCTAAAGAGATTCAAGTCTGACTTGAGAGAAGCTGTGGGAGTCATCCAGTCTTACTCTAGGAATCAAGTCTGGCTTGAGAGAAACTTTAGGGGCCTGCCAGACTTCCGAAAGGGATTCAAATCTGGCTTGAGAGAAACTTTAGAGAATTGGAATTTTATTATGGAGGTTCAAGTCTGGTTTGAGAGAAACTTTAGGAGCCTTCTTGTCTTACTATATGGATTCAAGTGTGGTTTGAGAGAAACTTTAGGAGCCTTCCAGTCTTTCTGAAGGGATTCAAATCTGGTTTTAGAGAAACTTTAGGAGCCTTCCAGTCTTATTCTAGGGATTCAAGTCAGGTTTGAGAGAAACTTTAGGGGCCTTCCAGTCTTATTCTAGGGATTCAAGTCAGGTTTGAGAGAAACTTTAGGGACCTTTCAGTCTTATTCTAGGGATTCAAGTCAGGTTTGAGAGAAACTTTAGGGGCCTTCCAGACTTTATATATAGATATTCAAGTCTGGTTTGAGAGAAACTTTAGGGACCTTCCAGACTTTATATATAGATATTCAAGTCTGGTTTGAGAGAAACTTTAGGGGCCTTCCAGACTTTATATATAGATATTCAAGTCTGGTTTGAGAGAAACTTTAGGGGCCTTCCAGACTTTATATATAGATATTCAAGTCTGGTTTGAGAGAAACTTTAGGAGCCTTCCAGTTTACTATAGGGGATTTAAGTCTAGCTTGAGAGAAGCTTTATGCAAACAGCCTCAAGTCCACACACACTATGAATGGGTACCTATCCTTGCTCATTGTTGGGGAGAGTGAAGTAGTAGTGAGATAGAGGAAATGGGCAATGGCTTGAGGGATATAGGACAGCCATTTGTGATTAACCATTTATGATATGAGAGCATATTAATATTGTATCAAGAATGTTTTCCCTGAATATGCATGCACACACACACACACACACACACACACACACTCACATCACTGCACGCACGCACGCACCCACACACACACACACAACATACACACACACACACACACACACACACACACACACACACACACACACACACACACACCACACACACACACACACACACACACACACAGATGAATACACATGCACTTCAGGTCATAAACACCCATACATAAATCTTTAATCAGGGTTTTTGTTTTGTTTTTTGTTTAGTGAATAGACATTAAATCAAAGACCACACACACACACACACACACATACACACACTCACTCACTCACTCTCTCCTCTCCACACACACACACACACACACACACACACACACACACACACACACAACACACACAACACACACACACACACACACACAAAACAACACAACACAACACACACACACACACACACACACACACACACACACACACACACACACACACACACACACACACACACACACACACACACAAATTCAAGTCTGGCTTGAGAGAAACTTTAGGAGCCTTCCAGTTGTACTCTTGCGATTCATTTTTTTGTTTTTTTGTTTTTTGTTTATTGAATAGACATTAAATCAAAGACCACACACACACACACACACACACACACACACACACACACACACACACACACACAACACAACACACACACACACACACACACACACACACACACACACACACACACACACACACACACACACACAAATTCAAGTCTGGCTTGAGAGAAACTTTAGGAGCCTCCAGTTGTACTCTTGGGATTCATTTTTTTGTTTTTTGTTTAGTGAATAGACATTAAATCAAAGACCACACACACACATACACACACTCACATCACTCACTCACTCACTCACTCACTCACCCCCACACACACACACACACACACACACACACACACACACACACACACACACACACACACACACACACACACACACACACACACAGATGAATACACATGTACTTCAGGTCATAAACACCCATACATAAATCTTTAACCAGGGGAGGGAAATGAGGAGACTTATTTTTCTAACTAGAAGTGAAAAAAAATTCTGTCGTATGTAACATTTTGATATATGTGTGTGTGTGTTTCAGGTCTGCAAGTAGTTTTGAACTCCATTCTGCGTGCAATGGTGCCTTTGTTACATATAGCACTGCTTGTCATCTTTGTTATTTTCATCTACGCCATCATCGGTTTAGAGCTCTTCTACGGGAAACTTCATGACGCCTGTAAATATAACACTACAAGTAAGTCTTCATTTTGTGTTTCAGAGTCTTGACTTTATGCTTCTCCATCTTAGTTACAAGTCTGTGAAGTATTTTTAGTCAGTACTCTTTTTTCTTTTGCTGAGATTATTTTAAAAAGATGTACTTTGTTCATAATACAAAAAACATGACAGATCTGTATCGTTGCATGATGAAAATAGCAAACCCAGAACACTTAAGAAATGTATGGGTGTGTCAACCAAGTAAATATCAAGCTGTGATGAGTCATCTATCTGTACGTACAATAGGATGCACTCATACAGAAAATATAAAAGATTTCTGACCTAATGATAATGATAATAATAATAATAATAATAATAGTAATAGTAATAATAGTGATAATAATAGTGTACATTTATAGTGCACCTAATCGCGCTCTATGCTGTCATATAGCATACCAAAACATACCAGCATGAGATTAACAGAACTCGGCTGCTTCCAAAAATAATGAAAGAGTTTCTCCCTTTATTACAATTTTCTCCAAGATAGTCAATTCACCTGTGAATAACTCATAGTTGGCCATACATTTGTACCAACTTATGATACATATGATATATTCTGATTTTTTTTTCATCATGAATTCATGCAGCTTCTGCAAGAATGCACAGCAACAAACTTGTGCTGTTTCTTTTAAGAGTGTGAAGAAAACAGCGCGTGCACGCTCTCTCTCTCACACACACACACACACGCACGCACGCACGCACGCACGCACGCACGCACGCACGCACGCACGCACACAACACACACACACACACACACACACACACACACACACACAAAACACACACACACACACACACACACACACACACACACACACACACACACACACACACACACACACACACACATCATTTCCACCTGGCGATTCCTTGACACAGTCACATCATTCATTCCATTTAATTACTTTCTTAACAGAAAGCAACCTCAGTTCCTCTATCACTACCTCCCTGTTTATTTGCAATTATATACAAGTTGATAAACAAAACATACACAGCATTACAATACATAGACATGCAACAAGTATAATACAATACTTAAGACATCAGGATATTCAACAAGTATAATACAATACTTAAGACATCAGGATATTCAACAAATATAATACAATACTTAAGACATCAGGATATTCAACAAGTATAATACAATACTTAAGACATCAGGATATTCAACAAGTGTAATACAATACTTAAGACAACACAATATTCAACAAGTATAATACAATACTTAAGACAACATGATATTCAACAAGTATAATACAATACTTAAGACAACATGATATTCAACAAGTATAATACAATACTTAAGACAACATGATATTCAACAAGTATAATACAATACTTAAGACATCACGATATTCAACAAGTATAATACAATACTTAAGACATCACGATATTCAACAAGTGTTACACAATACTTAAGACAACACAATATTCAACAAGCGTAATACAATACTTAAGACAACATGATATTCAACAAGTATAATACAGTACTTAAGACAACATGATATTCAACAAGTATAATACAATACTTAAGACATCACGATATTCAACAAGTGTTACACAATACTTAAGACAACATGATATTCAACAAGTGTAATACAATACTTAAGACAAACATGATATTCAACAAGTATAATACAATACTTAAGACAACATGATATTCAACAAGTATAATACAATACTTAAGACAATATGATATTCAACAAGTATAATACAATACTTAAGACAACATGATATTCAACAAGTGTAATACAATACTTAAGACAATATGATATTCAACAAGTATAATACAATACTTAAAACAATATGATATTCAACAAGCGTAATACAATACTTAAGACAACATGATATTCAACAAGTGTAATACAATACTTAAGACAATATGATATTCAACAAGCGTAATACAATACTTAAGACAACATGATATTCAACAATATAATACAATACTTAAGACAATATGATATTCAACAAGCGTAATACAATACTTAAGACATCACGATATTCAACAAGTGTTACACAATACTTAAGACAACATGATATTCAACAAGTGTAATACAATACTTAAGACAACATGATATTCAACAAGTGTTATACAATACTTAAGACAACACGATATTCAATAAGTGTTACACAATACTTAAGACAACATGATATTCAACAAGTATAATACAATACTTAAGACAACATGATATTCAACAAGTGTAATACAATACTTAAGACAACACGATATTCAACAAGTATAATACAATACTTAAGACAACATGATATTCAACAAGTGTAATACAATACTTAACACAAACAATATTCAACAAGTATAATACAATACTTAAGACAATATGATATTCAACAAGTATAATACAATACTTAAGACAATATGATATTCAACAAGCGTAATACAATACTTAAGACAACATGATATTCAACAAGTGTAATACAATACTTAAGACAGTATGATATTCAACAAGTATAATACAATACTTAAGACAACATGATATTCAACAAGCGTAATACAATACTTAAGACAACATGATATTCAACGAATATAATACAATACTTAAGATAATATGATATTCAACAAGCGTAATACAATACTTAAGACATCACGATATTCAACAAGTGTTACACAATACTTAAGACAACATGATATTCAACAAGTGTAATACAATACTTAAGACAACATGATATTCAACAAGTATAATACAATACTTAAGACAATATGATATTCAACAAGTATAATACAATACTTAAGACAACATGATATTCAACAAGTATAATACAATACTTAAAACAATATGATATTCAACAAGTATAATACAATACTTAAGACAATATGATATTCAACAAGCGTAATACAATACTTAAGACAACATGATATTCAACAAGTGTAATACAATACTTAAGACAATATGATATTCAACAAGCGTAATACAATACTTAAGACAACATGATATTCAACAAATATAATACAATACTTAAGACAATATGATATTCAACAAGCGTAATACAATACTTAAGACATCACGATATTCAACAAGTGTTACACAATACTTAAGACAACATGATATTCAACAAGTGTAATACAATACTTAAGACAACATGATATTCAACAAGTGTTGCACAATACTTAAGACAACATGATATTCAACAAGTGTAATACAATACTTAAGACAACATGATATTCAACAAGTATAATACAATACTTAAGACAACATGATATTCAACAAGTGTTATACAATACTTAAGACAACACGATATTCAATAAGTGTTACACAATACTTAGGACAACATGATATTCAACAAGTATAATACAATACTTAAGACAACATGATATTCAACAAGTGTAATACAATACTTAAGACAACACGATATTCAACAAGTGTAATACAATACTTAACACAACACGATATTCAACAAGTATAATACAATACTTAAGACAACATGATATTCAACAAGTATAATACAATACTTAAGACAACATGATATTCAACAAGTATAATACAATACATAAGACAACATGATATTCAACAAGTGTAATACAATACTTAAGACAACACGATATTCAACAAGTGTAATATGATACATAACATAACATGATGCCTTGACTCTTAGCTCTGAACTTTGTGATAGTAGTGCCAAAGAGTTTTTTTGCTATTGGTTGAACATATGATTTGAATAATAGATATGTTACATACCTTTCACCGTTATTTAGTTTTATAGCATTGAAAAAATTCTGTTACTTTTGCCCGCCATCTAACACATATTTGCACTGATCTGTAAATTTCATGTAGCATAAATCATATTTGATGATTTTTAGAATTTTCTAAGGAATATCCATAGGCTGTTTCAGTCAGCTGTATCAAATGCTGTAAGATTTACGATAATGCAGCATACAGTTTACCATTCATACCTTCATCCAGTCGAACATCACAGAACCCAAATTTGTCTAGGCATGTTTTCACGATATTAGCCTATTTTTTGTTGTTGTTGTTATTGTTAACATTTCTATCGGCAGTCTAGGTGTTTAGTTTCATGTATACTTGCTTAAATATTCTAATCTGTGTCATTTTTTAAAGTTTAAATCAATGTCTTAACCTATTTGTTGTTTGTGTGACATGTATACCCATCATACTATAGTTGTTGTCGGAGCACTATGGGAAGGATATACCTGCCCTGGGCTTTTTCCTCAGCCCAAAATAGAAATAACATCAGGACTATTTACCAGTCAGTAGATGAAGGCTGCTTCTTCATGAATAAACATGATTGTAGTCCTAATTTGGTTCCTGACACTATCTGTGATATGAAGCGTTGAGTGATGAGATGTCAAATGAATGAACCATGTGAGCAGAGGACGAAATGGCTGGGCCAGGCTTGGCTGAACTAGGAAGATCCAAAACAAGTGCGACTGCCCGCGCCCAAGCAAACAGGAACCAGAAGAATAAGAAAACCAATGTAAGCGCGTATTTAACAAAAAAACAAGACAAAACAAGCGCAAATTTTCGGCCAACCGGCCTTTGTCAAGCGCGAACGCACGGTCACAAACAGACCACAAACACCAAACAACGGATAATAAAAACAGGACTAAAAACGTCCCTGCCGCCTCGTCCAGTGGATAAAAAGGGACCAAATGGAATGCCCATGTCTTCATGAGCAGTAGTAAGAAGTCAAGGAACTAGGAAGACTGGAAAAATAATACACTAATTTCTACTCGGCAGAAGCGCTTCATGTGCTTTGTGGTCCTACTTTTGATGAACATGACTACATGTCTGAAGATACTTTAGGTATGGATGAAGATACCTTAGATGCTGTGAAAATAAACAGTATGCTAATTGGAATTGCTGTTCAGCAACTGATTCGAAGTGCTTCATAAGGAGAGGAGAGGACAGAAATAGAGGCAGAGTATGACAGAAACCTCATTCAAATTCCATTTAGAAAAACATATGCTTTGTATACTTTTATCAGAAAAAGTATTCTGTAGAATTGTTTCTGTTAATGTGTACCCACTTCTCTGGCACAGATCCGGCAGCAGCAGGCTTATTCCACTTGGCCATGATGGGGTTAATACATTCACATAGCTATCAATATATAATGGGAACCTGCCATTTCACCTTAAGCCATAGTGTTAGGGGAGGGTGGTCTGACATGATTAATTCTTTTTACATGTGTATACATGTATTGATCCCTGTGTGTGGTGTCATACCCCATAGTTCACCGATTGGTGATGTGTTCCTAGACTCCACTTTATTTTCATGATCTCCATGAATACTGATAATGTTGTACGGTTGTGAGGCATGGACAGTCAACATGCAAAGCCGGAACAAGATCGAGACAGCCGAGATGTGGTTTCGAAGAAGAATGTTGAGAGTTCTATGGACAGCAAAAAAAGCAAACGAGACCGTCTTGATGGAGGCAAACACAAGAAGATCATTGATAAGAAAGATTAGGAAAAGACAGGCAACATTTAGAGGCTGTTTTATGAGGAAATGGGAATTAGAGCACCCGGTCACAACAGGAAAGCTGGAGGGAAAGAGAGCACCAGGTAGACCCAGGGAGAAAATATTGGACGGACTTGCAGGGTGGCTGAGGACAGAGAGGGTGGAAGATGTGCTTGCGGCAACAAGGGATAGATCCATATGGAGGGCCATGATCGCCAATGCCATGCAGCAGGGCACTTGATGATGATGATGATGAGCAGTCTTTTGCTGTTCCAGCAGACTCTTCTTAAGTCTGAAATGATAGTTCAGTGGTCAAAGTTATTGCAAGATATTTGTCCTGTTAATGGCTTCAATATGTTCACCTCAATAAAATCATCTCTTTGCTTTGGCCAGATGTCCTCCCTGTCTAAAAACGATGATTTTTGTCTTGTTCAAATGTACTGATAATCCCAGTCTTTGTGATGCCTTTACAAAGTTATTGGTTTTGTAATCCAGCTGGAGTGAATGAAAATAACAGAGCGTCTTCAAGAGACAGTGATGAAAACATTCTTTTAGGACTAGTTACTCATATGAAATTAAATCTGAGTTTTCCTGAGAAGGTGACTTCCTCGGCCATTTTGGTTACCAGTAAAGAAAAGATGAGAGGACAGCAAACATCCGTGTTTTATACCATGTAGACATTAAAAAGTTCTGTTACTCTTGCCAGCCATCTGACACATATTTGCTCTGTAAATTCCATTAACACATGAATCGTATTCGATGATGTTTGGATTTTTCTGAGGAATATCCATGGGGTGTTTCAATCAACTGTGTATCAAATGCTTTAAGATTTAAGGTAATGCAGCATACAGTCTACCATTTGTGCCTCCATTCTGATGTTTTCTGATCTTTGAAATACAAGGTACAAAAACAAACAAAAAATCCAGGATTCCATTCAGATGTTTTCTGATCATTGAAATAAGAGGTCAAACAAACAAACAAACAAACAACAACAACAAAAACAGGATTCCAGTCAGACATTTTCAGATCATTGAAATGAAAATTAAAAAATGACTTTCATTCAGACATTGTCTGATCATTGAAATAAGAATTAAAAAACAAAACAAAAAACCAGGATTCCATTCAGATGTTTTTGATCATTGAAATAAGAATTAAAGTAAAAAAAGGATTTTATTCAGACATTTTGTGATCATTGAAATCAGTGTGTTAAAAAAAAAAAGGATCCTATTCAGACATTTTCTGATTACTGAAAAAAAGAGAGAGAAAAAAAAAGATTTTATTCAGACATATGGTGGCTGCCAACTTTGCATGACTAGCCATGAAGAAAATAAAGATGGCCTTAAAACGCTCACAAACACTGTGAAAGTGTTTCCAGTGTTTCATGTGGAAGGTGTACCACAAAACTGAAGCATCAGAATGTAATATCATTGTTCCCATTTAGTTGGTTGTCCTGGACAACATTTGCCACACGTCTTGTCGCTTTTATGTGACGTGTTCACCCTTTGGGTGTTGGGAAAGGTAGAGCAACGAGGACATAGAGGTGGACGTTGCCATCGTAAAATGATCCCCAGAGAAGGTGGTACCACCTCACTCCCCTGTGAATTGAGGGTTGTGGAACAGTGTATTTTTTATCAGAACGATGATGATTGCACTGTAATGTTTGACAATAAACATATTGTATGTGTGTGTGGTTTACATATGTGCACACGCATAAAGGCATGCGTGTACATGTACTTGCATGCTTACTAAGTTACAAACTTGTTTGCACGCTTGCACACACACACACACACACACACACCCACACACACCTCTCTCGCTCTCTCTCTCTGTCTCTTTCTGTCTCTCTCTCTCTCTCTCTCTCTCTCTCTCTCTCTCTCTCTCTCTCTCTCTCTCTCTCTGTCTGTCTGTTCTCTCTTCTCTCTCTGTGTCTGTCTGTCTCCCTCTCTCTGTGTGTAACTTACTACACTACACACATTCTACACACAGCAATGAAAGATTACCTTACTCACAGTAGGTTTAACCATTCCCTCTTCCTCCATTGAACGTAAAACAATAGCATTTTGGAGGGAGAGGGAAAAAACACTTTTTTCTATGCAACTGATATTTGTAAGTGTGTGTGTGTGTGGAGCTTGGCATTGTGTCTGTGTGGAGCTTTTGTGTGTGTGTGTGTGTGTGTGTGTGTGTGTGTGTGTGTGTGTGTGTGTGTGTGTGTGTGTGTGATATACTAAAACTTGCTGTATGTGGTACTGTACACAGATGAATTTGTGGAAGATCCCGGCCCATGTGGTCAAGGTTACCTCTGTCCCGAAGATACATTCTGCAGCCCAGATTGGGAAGGGCCAAACTATGGCATCACCAACTTTGACAACTTTGGACTGGCCATGCTCACTGTCTTCCAGTGCATCACCATGGAGGGATGGACCGATGTCATGTATTATGTAAGTGTTAGCCATCACCTGTGTTTTGCCGTTCAGTAAATTATTGTATTCCCCTCATGAGGATGCTGGGGGCTCTTTGAGTGTAAATAGTATCCCCACCTTCTGGAAATTCTGTGCTAGAAATTTCCTCTTTTCTGTCACTCTCTTTGTTTCTTCTTTCCTCCTTTGCTTTGTGTCATTTTCTCCTGTCATTTTCTGCCTTGCTGGTCCATTCACCTGTATGTGTTTGATAAGAGTCTAACATACTTTCTCTTAGGATTGGTAATTGAGTATGTGTATTAAGTGCATTTTTGGCTCTAGCGAAATGAGATCTGCGGGAATACTGTTTGGTAATTTTGGCCCGTTTTTATGTTTTAGTGTCAGTAGTTATGTTTACATTTGTACTTGGGTATGTTTTTGAAATCCTCTGTGTGATAATTTGGATGGAGTGATCGATGCCAGGACATTTCCGTAGATTATGTGTGTGAATGCATTGATATGTGTACCTGATGTAGGTGTGTTACAGGTGAATGATACAGTGGACATTAGGTGAAGGTGATGTTGGTGTTTTACAAGTGAATGATGTAGGGTGCGCTTCAGGTGATGTTGGTGTGTTACAAGTGAATGATGCAGTGTGCTTCAGGTATGTGGTGTGTTACAGGTGAATGAGGTGTGCTTCAGGTGATGTTGGTGTGTTACAGGTGAATGATGCAGTGTGCTTCAGGTGAGTGTGTTGGTGTGTTACAGGTGAATGATGCAGTGTGCTTCAGGTGATGTTGGTGTGTTACAGGTGAATGATGCAGTGTGCTTCAGGTGATGTTGGTGTGTTACAGGTGAATGATGCAGTGTGCTTCAGGTGATGTTGGTGTGTTACAGGTGAATGATGCAGTGTGCTTCAGGTGATGTTGGTGTGTTACAGGTGAATGATGCAGTGTGCTTCAGGTGATGTTGGTGTGTTACAGGTGAATGATGCAGTGTGTTCAGGTGATGTTGGTGTGTTACAGGTGAATGATGCAGTGTGCTTCAGGTGATGTTGGTGTGTTACAGGTGAATGATGCAGTGTGCTTCAGGTGATGTTGGTGTGTTACAGGTGAATGATGCAGTGTGCTTCAGGTGATGTTGGTGTGTTACAGGTGAATGATGCAGTGTGCTTCAGGTGTGATGTTGGTGTGTTACAGGTGAATGATGCAGTGTGCTTCAGGTGAAGGTGATGTTGGTGTGTTACAGGTGAATGGTGCAGTGTGCTTCAGGTGATGTTGGTGTGTTACAGGTGAATGATGCAGTGTGCTTCAGGTGATGTTGGTGTGTTACAGGTGAATGATGCAGTGTGCTTCAGGTGATGTTGGTGTGTTACAGGTGAATGATGCAGTGTGCTTCAGGTGATGTTGGTGTGTTACAGGTGAATGATGCAGTGTGCTTCAGGTGATGTTGGTGTGTTACAGGTGAATGATGCAGTGTGCTTCAGGTGATGTTGGTGTGTTACAGGTGAATGATGCAGTGTGCTTCAGGTGATGTTGGTGTGTTACAGGTGAAGGGATGCAGTGTGTTCAGGTGATGTTGGTGTGTTACAGGTGAATGATGCAGTGTGCTTCAGGTGAGTGTTGGTGTGTTACAGGTGAATGATGCAGTGTGCTTCAGGTGAAGGTGATGTTGGTGTGTTACAAGATGAATGGTGCAGTGTGTTTAAAGGTGATGTTGGTGTGTTACAGGTGAATGATGCAGTGTGCTTCAGGTGATGTTGGTGTGTTACAGGTGAATGATGCAGTGTGCTTCAGGTAAATGTTGGTGTGTTACAGGTGAATGATGCAGTGTGCTTCAGGTGAGGTGATGGTGTGTTACAGATGAATGGTGCAGTGTGTTTCAGGTGATGTTGGTGTGTTACAGGTGAATGGTGCAGTGTGTTTCAGGTGATGTTAGTGTGTTGCAGGGAATGATGCAGTATGCTTCAGGCGATGTTGGTGTGTTACAGGTGAACGATGCAGTGTGCTTCAGGTAAAGGTGATGTTGGTGTGTTACAGGTGAATGATGCAGTGTGTTTCAGGTGATGTTGGTGTGTTACAGGTGAATGATACAGTGAGCTTCAGGTGAAGGTGATGTTGGTGTGTTACAGGTGAACGATGCAGTGGGCACAGAGTGGCCATGGATATACTTCATCAGTCTCATCATCCTTGGGTCCTTCTTCGTCCTTAACCTGGTTCTTGGTGTCCTCAGTGGGTACGTCTGAACAGATTGCATTTGTTTAGTGCCGCCATGCCTGCAGTAGCTTGATGCCTAATCATCTGTGACATTAAGAAATTTTCTGCAGTAATCTGTGGAGATAGTGAATGTCTTTGCATGTACGGAAAATGAGTCCTTACTGTGTTAGTAGGGAAATAGGATTCAAACTGACTCATCTGTTAATCATTTAATTCTGTATCGCATTGGCCGTTTGACAGCTGCTTCAGTTGAAGGATGAAATATGAGGAGACAAATGAGAACACTTTTATTTATAGGAAAGAAATTAACCCTCTGACTCCCACACCACATCCACCAAGTGCAAAAACTTAACCCTTTGACTCCCTCACCCTATCTTCCTGCAAGAACCTGGTGGACGGGGTGAGGCAATCAAAGGGTTAAGTTTTCGCTTTGTTTGCATGGTTGACGATGCAGGATGCTTGTGTAGAGGCTGCGGGATTCAAAGGGTTAAACAGAAATGTCATTGTATCTCTGTACTTACTCAACAAGAATGATGAATTGGCAGTCATTTGTGTACACTTTAGACAGATGCAATAGAAATGATAGGTGTAACTTTACAATTTATGAAATGTTGAAAAGAAATTGTGGTACAGAGTATGAAAACTAATTGGTGAATTGGTGCCTGTTGGCAACCTTTCCATTATAGAAAAATGACATACTTAAGAGGTGGAAGAAGAATAGTTAATAGGAATAGATTATGGTGAACTCTATTTTCTAGTTACAGTGAAAAAGGTAAAGCCTGTCGCATAATATCTGCAAAGTGATGATAGAAGATTGATATTTCAGTGGGGTTTTTTTTTCTAACACTTCTGAAGAAATCTAATTCAAATTGACTGTCAGTATTCAGACAAATAGGAATCAGAAACAGGCAAACATAAATCCAGAATGCATATTTCATGCAACAAAAAACAAAAACAAAACAAAAAAAGCAAATTTTCAACCAACTGGACTTTGTTACATGTATACAAAAGACAAAAATGAACACAGACACACAACTTAGTGAAAAAAAGCAAAAACAGTAAACTTCCTTCAGCAAGAAAAAGTGCTGAGAAGTTGCTGACATTTCATTGCTGTCATTTCATTGCTGTTTCTCCTGCTTAGCGAAACATCAAGGAGCTCATCTACTGTTTTCTCCTTTTAAGTTTTTGTACGTATTCTTTGTTGTCTTTTCTGCACACTTGACAAAGACAAGTTGGCCAAAAACTTTGTGTCTGTTCTGAAATACTAATACTACTGAAGAAATTGAAGGGAGAAAGGCCAAAATCACCAACTCAGAGCTGTGAAAGTAACTGCGGGATATCCTCTGGTTGCAGAGAGTTTTCCAAGGAGAGAGAGAAAGCCAAGGCGAGGGGTGACTTCCAGAAGTTGAGAGAGAAACAACAGCTGGAAGAAGACTTACGTGGTTATCTGGACTGGATCACGCAGGCAGAAGACATTGATCCTGAGAATGAGGAGGAATGTGAAGAAGGAACCACCCCAAGACACTGTGAGTCATACTACACATTCAACAATACAGTATGGAGATTGTTTGTTTTGCTGTGTCAGTTATAAATAGTATCCCCACCTTTTGGAAATTCTGTGCTAGAAATTTCTTCTTTTCTGTCACTTGTTTTGTTTCTTCCTTCCTCCTTTTGCTGTTTGTCATATTTCCTTGTCACTCTTTTTGTTTCTTCCTTACACCTTTTGCTGTCTGTCATATGTTCCTTGTCACTCTGTTTTGTTTCTTCCTTCCACCTTTTGCTTGTCTGTCATATGTACCTTGTCACTCTTTTTGTTTCTTCCTTCCTCCTTTTGCTGTCTGTCATATGTTCCTTGTCACTCTTTTTGTTTCTTCCTTCCTCCTTTTGCTGTCTGTCATATGTTCCTTGTCACTCTTTTTGTTTCTTCCTTCCTCCTTTTGCTGTCTGTCATATGTTCCTTGTCACTCTTTTTGTTTCTTCCTTCCTCCTTTTGCTGTCTGTCATATGTTCCTTGTCACTCTTTTTGTTTCTTCCTTCCTCCTTTTGCTGTCTGTCATATGTTCCTTGTCACTCTTTTTGTTTCTTCCTTCCTCCTTTTGCTGTCTGTCATATGTTCCTTGTCACTCTTTTTGTTTCTTCCTTCTGCCTTTTGCTTTGTGTCATATGTTCCTTGTGACTCTTTTTGTTTCTTCCTTCTGCCTTTTGCTTTGTGTCATATGTTCCTTGTCACTCTTTTTGTTTCTTCCTTCTGCCTTTTGCTTTGTGTCATATGTTCCTTGTGACTCTGTTTGTTTCTTCCTTCCTCCTTTTGCTGTCTGTCATATGTTCCTTGTCACTCTTTTTGTTTCTTCCTTCCACCTTTTGCTGTCTGTCATATGTTCCTTGTCACTCTTTTTGTTTCTTCCTTCCTCCTTTTGCTGTCTGTCATATGTTCCTTGTCACTCTTTTTGTTTCTTCCTTCCTCCTTTTGCTGTCTGTCATATGTTCCTTGTCACTCTTTTTGTTTCTTCCTTCCTCCTTTTGCTGTCTGTCATATGTTCTTTGTCACTCTTTTTGTTTCTTCCTTCCTCCTTTTGCTGTCTGTCATATGTTCCTTGTCACTCTTTTTGTTTCTTCCTTCCTCCTTTTGCTGTCTGTCATATGTTCCTTGTCACTCTTTTTGTTTCTTCCTTCCTCCTTTTGCTTTGTGTCATATGTTCTTTGTCACTCTTTTTGTTTCTTCCTTCCTCCTTTTGCTGTCTGTCATATGTTCCTTGTCACTCTTTTGTTTCTTCCTTCCTCCTTTTGCTTTGTGTCATATGTTCTTTGTCACTCTTTTTGTTTCTTCCTTCCTCCTTTTGCTGTCTGTCATATGTTCCTTGTCACTCTTTTTGTTTCTTCCTTCCACCTTTTGCTTTGTGTCATATGTTCTTTGTCACTCTTTTTGTTTCTTCCTTCCTCCTTTTGCTGTCTGTCATATGTTCCTTGTCACTCTGTTTGTTTCTTCCTTCCTCCTTTTGCTGTCTGTCATATGTTCCTTGTCACTCTTTTTGTTTCTTCCTTCCTCCTTTTGCTGTCTGTCATATGTTCCTTGTCACTCTTTTTGTTTCTTCCTTCCGTCTTTTGCTGTCTGTCATATGTTCCTTGTCACTCTTTTTGTTTCTTCCTTCCTTCTTTGCTGTCTTTCATTTCTTCCTGTCATTTTCTGTCATGCTGATCTATTCACCAGTGTGTGTTCTGTAGAGCCTCACATACTTTCTCTTAGGATTGATAATTGGGTACATGTATTGATTGCATGTTTGGCTCTGAGGAAATGTGCTGTAAGAGCAGTGTTAGGTAATTAAAGCCATTTTTATGATGCTTTAGTGTCCTTAGTTATGTTCACATTTGTATTTAGATTTACTTTTTTGAATCCTTTGATGATAAATTGGACGGAAAGATCATTGCCAGGGCCATATCTGTAGATTATGTACACACATGCATTGATATGTGCGCTTAATTTTCTTTTCCAGCTCTTTTTCCCAACTAGATGTTGTGTTCGTTTTGAAATAGTTATAGCCTTGATGTAGCTCTTTGCAGATGGCTTGACTTTAAACAATAAGGACAAGAATAAGCTGACATTTATGGTTACCTTTTCACTCCCTCATCCCGTCCACCTTTTTACTCTCTCATCCTGTCCACCTTTTTACTCTCTCATCCCGTCCACCTTTTTACTCTCTCATCCTGTCCACCTTTTTACTCTCTCATCCTGTCCACCTTTTTACTCTCATCCTGTCCACCTTTTTACTCTCTCATCCTGTCCACCTTTTTACTCCCTCATCCTGTCCACCTTTTTACTCTCTCATCCCGTCCACCTTTTTACTCTCTCATCCTGTCCACCTTTTTACTCTCTCATCCTGTCCGTCTTTTTACTCTCTCATCCTGTCCACCTTTTTACTCCCTCATCCCGTCCACCTTTTTACTCTCTCATCCTGTCCACCTTTTTACTCTCTCATCCTGTCCACCTTTTTACTCTCTCATCCTGTCCACCTTTTTACTCTCTCATCCCGTCCACCTTTTTACTCTCTCATCCTGTCCGTCTTTTTACTCTCTCATCCTGTCCACCTTTTTACTCTCTCATCCTGTCCGTCTTTTTACTCTCTCATCCTGTCCACCTTTTTACTCCCTCATCCCGTCCACCTTTTTACTCTCTCATCCTGTCCACCTTTTTACTCTCTCATCCTGTCCACCTTTTTACTCTCATCCTGTCCACCTTTTTACTCTCTCATCCTGTCCACCTTTTTACTCTCATCCTGTCCACCTTTTTACTCTCTCGTCCTGTCCACCTTTTTACTCTCTCATCTTGTCCACCTTTTTACTCTCTCATCCTGTCCACCTTTTTACTCTCTCATCCTGTCCACCTTTTTACTCTTTCATCCTGTCCACCTTTTTACTCTCTCATCCTGTCCACCTTTTTACTCTCTCATCCCGTCCACCTTTTTACTCTCTCATCCCGTCCACCTTTTTACTCTCTCATCCTGTCCGTCTTTTTACTCCCTCATCCCGTCCACCTTTTTACTCTCTCATCCCGTCCACCTTTTTACTCCTTCATCCCGTCCACCTTTTTACTCCCTCATCCTGTCCACCTTTTTACTCCCTCATCCCGTCCACCTTTTTACTCTCTCATCCCGTCCACCTTTTTACTCTCTCATCCCGTCCACCTTTTTACTCTCTCATCCCGTCCACCTTTTTACTCCCTCATCCCGTCCACCTTTTCACTCTCTCATCTCGTCCACCTTTTTACTCCCTCATCCCGTCCACCTTTTTACTCCCTCATCCCGTCCACCTTTTTACTCTCTCATCCTGTCCACCTTTTTACTCTCTCATCCCGTCCACCTTTTCACTCCCTCATCCCGTCCACCTTTTTACTCCCTCATCCCGTCCACCTTTTTACTCTCATCCCGTCCACCTTTTTACTCTCTCATCCTGTCCACCTTTTTACTCTCTCATCCCGTCCACCTTTTTACTCTCTCATCCTGTCCACCTTTTTACTCTCTCATCCTGTCCACCTTTTTACTCTCTCATCCTGTCCACCTTTTTACTCCCTCATCCCGTCCACCTTTTTACTCTCTCATCCCGTCCACCTTTTTACTCTCCACCTTTTTACTCTCTCATCCCGTCCACCTTTTTACTCTCTCATCCTGTCCACCTTTTTACTCTCATCCCGTCCACCTTTTTACTCTCCACCTTTTTACTCTCTCATCCCGTCCACCTTTTTACTCTCCACCTTTTTACTCTCTCATCCCGTCCACCTTTTTACTCTCATCCTGTCCACCTTTTTACTCTCTCATCCCGTCCACCTTTTTACTCTCTCATCCCGTCCACCTTTTTACTCTCTCATCCTGTCCACCTTTTTACTCTCTCATCCTGTCCATCTTTTTACTCTCTCATCCCGTCCACCTTTTTACTCTCTCATCCCGTCCACCTTTTTACTCTCTCATCCTGTCCACCTTTTTACTCTCTCATCCTGTCCACCAGCTTCCTGACATTTTACTACTTTTGTTGATAATGATACCTAGCTAATAGTAAGAGTTGATTGTGAGTTTAGATAGAAATCAAGACTTAACACTTAGTAGATTCATTTTGCAGGTTTGGTTGGGTGGCTGGTTGTTTGCTCTCATGGATAAACAAATGAGTGTTTATAAAGTGCACAAGAGTACCCACACACAAAACTTATTTTCTCACACTGAACGAAGCAGCAGGGAAGTGTCAGTCTTTTTCTCCTAATTTTTGTATTTGGTGTTTGTTTGTGATCTTACGCTTGACGTTGGCCGAAAATTTGCACATCTCTTGTCTTGTTGTATTAAATACACGTTCTTATTCTTTTTCGTGATTTTTCTGGTTACAAAACTATTTTGTTTACAGGTCTGAAGTAACAAACACTATTCGCACAGAACAAGTCGCAAGTACACATGGCTTTAACATTCAACCATCCAGTCTCCTGTTCTGATCCCTCCCTATACCTCCCCCTCCCCCTTCCACAACACTTACCAATATCCCTGTCCTTTCCCCTTCACACGCACAAGAGATGCATAATATTTGGCTATATTTTGTATTGTTTTGTCGATATATATATAGTTTTTTTGGTTGTCTGTCTGTTCATCCATTGATTCATTTACTTATACAGAATTTATTTGTTTGCAGTCTAATGATAAAAGAGGCAAGGAAACACGTGGTCCAGTTTTTTAAGAACTGTAGAATGAATTAAGAGGTTTAACCCTATGACTCCCATAATGTGTCAAAGTGCTGGAAGCTGGTGGATAAAGTGATGGAGTGAAAAGGTTAAAAGTCTGATTTACTGCCATGGTTGGTAATGCAGGACACTGTTAGAGAGGATAAGAGAATCAACTGGTTCACTATTTGCTTTTTTTTTTTTATCAAGGATGATCGTAGAGGAAGCTGGTGGATAGTGCCAGGGATTCATAAGGTCAGTTATTAGTACTGCAAGTCAGTTTTCATAAATGTTGTTGCAGCCAAAGCCCTGAATGACATCGATGAAGAAAAAGAAGATGGTGAAGAAGGCGAAGAAGAAATACAGTTGACATGGTTCCATCAAAAAAGGTTTGTGATAAACATCCCCCCCTGTGCCCCCATGCTTTGAAATTTTTTAATTCTCTTGTTTGTTTGTTTTTTTTCTTGTTCTCAAACATTGTTGTACACTGTAACAAACATTGACAAGTGTCATCAAATATAAAAATAGAGTAAAACCAACATCCATGCACATACAAATTGATGGAAGTGGCAAAAAATATCGTCTGTCATTCAGAATGTCATCTATCATCCAGTTTACAACTGTTGATTCTGCCTGTGGGGATGCTGGGGGCTCTTTCAGTATAAATAGTATCCCCACCTTCTGGAAATTCTGTGCTAGAAATTTCGTTTTTTCTTGTCACTCTCTTTGTTTCTGCCTTGTTCTTTTGCTTTCTGTCATTTCTGCCTATCATTTTCTGCTTAACTAGTCCATTCGCCTGTATGTGTTGGATAAAGTCTTACATACTTTTTTTTAGGATTGATAATTGTGTACATGTATTAAGTGCATTTTTGGCTCAGGGATGTGAGATGTGTAGAAGCAATTTTACATAATTTATGACTGTTTTTATTCATGTTTTGGGGGGTCCTTTGTATGCTTATATTTGTATTCAGGTGTGTTTTTTAAATCCCCTGCGCAATAAATTGGACGGAGTGGTCAGCACCAGGGGCATATCCTTAGATTATGTGTGCGAATGCATTGATATGTGCACTTAATTTTCTTTTTCGGTTTTTTCCCTGTTGAAGTTTTGTATGTTTTGAAGCAGTTATAGCCCTGATGTGGCTCTACGCAGTTGGCTGGGCTTTAAACAACAATAACAATAACAACTGTTGATGTCATAGGGAGGAAAGAGGGAAATTGATGAAACAAAAAGAAGAGATGGGTCATAAAACATTGATATTTGTGAAACAGCAGCTGTGCTGCTTTGTTCTTGAGCATGATGTTCACAGATAAATGAATGCTTTTTACAGATTTTCATCTTTTGTATCTAATTTTCGTTGTTATTTTGTTCATAACGTACATGGCAAGTATAGTACTTCTGAATTCTGTGTCCTCGAAGCCATGTTTAAAAAAATGAGATGTCATTTATGTAAGCTGCTAACCTGTTTGCTGTTAACTCTTAGCAATTTTTCAGATTTTGGAAGGGAAATTTAAAAAAGAATCTATTTCCATTTATGAACAAAGAAGACCTGTAAAGGTGATAGGCAATCAAAAGGAATCCTGAAGGTTTTGGTGCTGGGTTCTATCAGTAGAGATACCTTGCCTAAAATTGGCACAAAACATCAACAGAGTATTTTGTCTGGCCTAAAATTGGCACAAAACATCAACAGAGTATTTTGTCTTGCCTAAAATTGGCACAAAACATCAACAGAGTATTTTGTCTTGCCTAAAATTGGCACAAAACATCAACAGAGTATTTTGTCTTGCCTAAAATTGGCACAAAACATCAACAGAGTATTTTGTCTTGCCTAAAATTGGCACAAAACATCAACAGAGTATTTTGTCTTGCCTAAAATTGGCACAAACATCACAGGGTATTTGTCTTGCTAAAATGCACAAAATTCAACAGGTATTTGTCTTGCCTAAAATTGGCACAAATATCACAGGTATTTTTCTTGCCTAAAATTGGCACAAAACATCAACAGAGTATTTTGTCTTGCCTAAAATTGGCACAAAACTCAACAGAGTATTTTGTCTTGCCTAAAATTGGCACAAAACATCAACAGAGTATTTTGTCTTGCCTAAAATTGGCACAAAACATCAACAGAATATTTTGTCAGCAGGCAGTGAAAGGCACCAGAGAATGCGTAAACTTTACCATGTTATTTTTGCAGGTTACGATTGCAAAAGCTGAACAGACGATGTCGGCGATTTTCAAGGAAGATTGTGAAGTCACAGGCCTTCTACTGGATTGTGATTGTGTTGGTGTTCCTAAACACCATGGTCCTGACATCTGAACATTATGGTCAGCCAGAATGGCTGGACGAGTTTCAGGGTTAGTGACGGATTGATCGATTTATCATTTTTCACATTTTTGTTGTTGATATTTGTGTCCCTGAATATCGCTCTTTACATCTAAACTCTATGATCCATCACATGACTTGATGAGTTTCAGGGTTAATGCTAGATTGAGTGATTATATTTTTTTTTTTTTTGGATTATTTCTATTCCTGAGTATCGCTCTTTACATCTAAACTCTATGATCCATCAGCATGACTTGATGAGTTTCAGGGTTAATGCTAGATTGAGTGATTTTTTGATTATTTTTAAAATTATTTCTATTCCTGAGTATCGCTCTTTACATCTAAACTCTATGATCCATCAACATGACTTGATGAGTTTCAGGGTTAGTGCTAGATTGAGTGATTATTTTTTTTTTTTTTAATTATTTCTATTCCTGAGTATCGCTCTCTACATCTAAAACTCTATGATCCATCAGCATGACTTAATGAGTTTCAGGGTTAATGCTAGATTGAGTGATTATTTTTATTTTTTTTTGTGGATTATTTCTATTCCTGAGTATCGCTCTTTACATCTAAACTCTATGATCCATCAACATGACTTGATTAGTTTCAGGGTTAGTGCTAGATTGAGTGATTATTATTTCTTTTTCTTTCTTTTATTTGTGTTCCTGACTAGTGCTCTCTACATCTGAACTTTATGATCTATCAGCATGGCTGGATGAATTTTAGGGTTAGAGCTAGACTGATCTTTTTTTTTCCCTAACGTTTAAGATCTATGTCAAGTTCTTGAGAAATGACTTCCGGATCAAACAGGTGCTGTTGTTTACTTGTATTCCTGAGTATTGCTCATTACATCTGATCTTTATGATCCATTAACGTGGCTGGATGACATTCAGCGTTAATGCCATTCGTGTGAGTCAGATTTTATTTCAAGCAAACCCCTTTGTGGGTGCATGGAAAACAAAGAAGAAAGAACAAAGAGCATACAGAACCCATTGTTTTAGCAGGCAGTTAGCTAGGGGACATCACTTTATTTTCACTGATGTTTAACACACAAGATCTGTTCCTAAGATCTTTACGATAACTTGCAGATCAAACAGGTGCTGGTTTTGCAGTTTGTGCCTAGTACTGAACCTCACATTAGCAGTATTAGAGTTTTTGTTGCATTTTTTTAGGGTGTAGTGTGAGTGTTGGGGAAAGAAGGAGGGCTGGGTTTTCTCATCACATTCTTGTGTGCCTGGGGGATGAACTAAAGCTTGACCTGTATGACATTTGATCACTTGCGCATTGAGTTTTATTATAAGCGTAGTCACTTAGGAATTAGTGAAGGTCTTCAGAGATGTTCTTTTAGGTGCAATTCTCGAGTTGTTACAAGAGATCTGTGTATTTCATGTGGTATGTTGGAAGTTCTTACAAGAGATCTGTGTATTTCATGTGGTATGTTGGAAGTTCTTACAAGAGATCTGTGTATTTCATGTGGTATGTTGGAAGTTGTTACAAGAGATCTGTGTATTTCATGTGGTATGTTGGAAGTTCTTACAAGAGATCTGTGTATTTCATGTGGTATGTTGGAAGTTGTTACAAGAGGTCAATGTATTTCATGTGGTATGTTGGAAGTTCTTACAAGAGATCTGTGTATTTCATGTGGTATGTTGGAAGTTCTTACAAGAGATCAGTGCAGTTCATGTGGTATGTTGGAAGTTCTTACAAGAGATCAGTGTAATTCATGTGGTATGTTGGAAGTTCTTACAAGAGATCAGTGTATTTCATGTGTATGTTGGAAGTTCTTACAAGAGATCAGTGTATTTCATGTGGTATGTTGGAAGTTCTTACAAGAGATCAGTGTATTTCATGTGGTATGTTGGAAGTTCTTACCAGAGATCAGTGCAATTCATGTGGTATGTTGGAAGTTCTTACCAGAGATCAGTGCAATTCATGTGGTATGTTGGAAGTTCTTACAAGAGATCAGTGTATTTCATGTGGTACATTGGAAGTTCTTACAAGAGATCAGTGTATTTCATGTGGTATGTTGGAAGTTCTTACAAGAGATCAGTGTATTTCATGTGGTATGATTTATGATTGAAGTTCTTACAAGAGATCAGTGCAATTCATGTGGTATGTTGGAAGTTGTTACAAAGAGATCAGTGCAATTCATGTGGTATGTTGGAAGTTGTTACAAGAGATCAGTGTAATTCATGTGGTATGTTGGAAGTTGTTACAAGAGATCAGTGTATTTCATGTGGTATGTTGGAAGTTGTTACAAGAGATCTGTGTATTTCATGTGGTATGTTGGAAGTTGTTACAAGAGATCAGTGTAATTCATGTGGTATGTTGGAAGTTGTTACAAAGAGATCAGTGTAATTCATGTGGTATGTTGGAAGTTCTTACAAGAGATCAGTGTAATTCATGTGGTATGTTGGAAGTTGTTACAAAGAGATCAGTGTAATTCATGTGGTATGTTGGAAGTTCTTACAAGAGATCAGTGTATTTCATGTGGTATGTTGGAAGTTCTTACAAGAGATCTGTGTAATTCATGTGGTATGTTGGAAGTTCTTACAAGAGATCAGTGTAATTCATGTGGTATGTTGGAAGTTGTTACAAGAGATCTGTGTATTTCATGTGGTATGTTGGAAGTTCTTACAAAGAGATCAGTGTATTTCATGTGGTATGTTGGAAGTTCTTACAAGAGATCTGTTATTTGATGTGGTATGTTGGAAGTTCTTACAAGAGATCAGTGCAATTCATGTGGTATGATTTATGATTGAAGTTCTTACAAGAGATCAGTGCAATTCATATGGTATGATTTATGATTGAAGTTCTTACAAGAGATCAGTGCAATTCATGTGGTATGATTTATGATTGAAGTTCTTACAAGAGATCAGTGTATTGCACCTGATACGATCATATGTATGGGAAAGACTGTTTATGTTTTTAGATTAGAAAGGATGACTATGTGACTAGTTTTTAATGGTTGTCTTTTTCAATAAATTTGGAGTTGTTTTTAACTTGGTGTTAGCCCTGCTATGGCTCTAGTGGTTGGCTTGCCTGTATGCGGTATGAACTGAACTGAACGGCTCTAAGTTCCAGTGGTCTTGAGATGCAGTATATAACACAGTTTCTGTCAAAACTCTTTTTTATCACTTTGCTTTAATAGACTACATGATTTGAAAAAAAAAAAAAAAGGATTGATGGGCAGATGGGAAAGGATGAGATGGGTTTTATGGGTACCAGACATATTCAGGACAGTTTAATCTCTTGACTCCTGCACCTTGGTCACCAGCATCCTGCACTGCCAACAATGCTAGCAAAGCAAAAATGTAATCCTTTGACTCCTTCACCCCTATCCACCAGCCCTGCAGGAAGCTGGTGGATAGGGTTAGAGAGTCAAAGGGTTAACTTTTTTGCAGTTGTTGGGTAGGGTGCGGGGCTCAAAGAGTTGAACAATACGCATACCTAATTTTCTTTTCATCTTTTTTCATATCTATGTGTTTTTTTCTGTTATCCTTGCAGCGATCGCCAACCTGTTCTTTGTGGTGCTGTTCACGATGGAGATGCTGCTGAAGATGTACAGTTTGGGCTTCCAGGGTTACTTTGTTTCCCTCTTCAACCGCTTTGACAGCTTTGTGGTGATCTGCAGCATCCTGGAGGTGATCTTTCTCTACACCAACGTTATGCCCCCGCTGGGTGTGTCTGTGCTGCGCTGCGCCAGACTGCTGCGAGTCTTCAAGGCAACCAGGTGGGACGACCAGTGCAGGAGTTAGGCTTTCCCGCCTTGGGGATGTCGGGGGTGGGGGGGGGGGGGGGGTCTTTGATTATAAACAGTATCCCCACCCTCTGGAAATTCTGTGCTAGAAATTTCCTCTTTTCTGTCACTGTCTTTGTTTCTTCCTTCCTCCTTTGCTTTCTGTCATCTCTTCCTATCATTTTGTGCCTTGCTGGTCCATTCACCTGTCGTCGGCCTCTTTACATCTCAGGAGATGATAGTCTGCACCAGGAGGTGTTGTGGTCATGACGTGCACTTACACCAAAAAAGCCTAGGCTTAAAACCGGTATCTGCTACTCTCCGTGTTTTGTCGATGCTGTGTTACCAGCGAAGCTGGAGTGACCTCTCCAGGTGCAGGCCTGGGCAAGTGAATATGGAGGACGAGCTATTGCCCATGTAGCAGGTCCCCCCTCTCCTCGCCACTAGTAGAATCCAGGGGAAAGACGGAGGCCTGTACGCCTGGTACCAGGGGCGACGCAGGAGTTGCCAGAACGAGGTTGTAGACAACTGCGAACTGCCTTAGGGACTCCGACTCCGGATTTTTCCTCAGGGTTGACTCCCGAAGCCTTTCCTATGAGTGGGTATGGCCGCAAGGCAGCGGAGGTTTGAAATCAAAGTTTTCCTTCTCTTAGATGAGCTGTCTTCCCAGACTGATGAGCCCCATCTACCCAAAGCACTGGTTTTCAGGCGCCAGTAACCCGCCTTCACCCCTTCTCCTATCAGTAGTAGCAGTTCCGCCGGGCTTATATCTAAGCCACGCGAGCAGGCTAGGAGCTGGACTTAGTTGTCAGAGGCTATTGGAGAATGGACCAGCAAGGCAGAAAATGATAGGAAGAAATGACAGAAAGCAAAGGAATAAGGAAGAAACAAAGAAAGTGACAGAAAAGAGGAAATTTCTAGCACAAAATTTCCAGAAGGTGGGGATGCTATTTATACTGAAAGAACCCCCGGCATCTCCACGGGGCGCATTCACCTGTATGTATTCTATAAAGTCTTATATACTTTCTGTTAGGAATGATAGTTGGGTACATTTGTTGACTGCATGTTTGGCTCTAAGGAAATGTGATGTGCAGAAGCAGTTTTTGGTAACTTGGGCCATTTTTTGTGTACGCTTTAGTGTCCTTAGCTATGTTCACATTTGTATTCATATTTGTTTTTTTTTAAATACATGATGTTAAATTTGACGGAATGGTCAACGTCAAAGGCATATCCTTAGATTATATGTGCTTGCATATCCTTAGATTATGTGCGCATGCATGGATATATGTACTTAATTTTTTTCTCCAGCATTTTTTTTCCCAACAAGATGTGTATATTTTGAAATAGTTATAGCCCTGATATGGTTGTGTGCAGTCAGCTTTTCTCCTAAATGCGTCTGACAGCATGATAGAATGTGAATGATACACATACAGCTGGCTGTGATAGGTGTGTGTGATACCTGTACAGGTGGCAGTGTGGGAGAATGTATGAATAACCCTTGTACTACAGACAGTGTTACAAACATAATCACCAGTCACCGTGGTTTAGAGGTTAACGCAACAGATTTCAGACTGGAAGGTTGTGGGTTCGAATCCCCATCAGTCCCTTCAAAAATCAGTGTGGGATTTTTCTGCTCTAACTGGCTCCTACCCAGAGTTGAGCGTGATATGGGCTCATTGGGAAGACTGGGACCACACAGTTGAGTCTCATCCACTTCATAGATTAATCATTGAGGGTGTTGCTCTGATCTTCTTACCAGCGCTGTAGGTGTCTGTATCTCTTGGGCCTGGTTGACACCAGGATATATTATGATAGTAAGCGTAGAGTATAGCCCTGTCACGTAGTCTTAATCCTATATGGAACTCTATAGCATCATGATTATCATTGTCGTCGACATCACATTCATCGCATTGTAAGAAAAAAAAATGTACTAGTTTCTGCGGCCATTGAGATGGTGTAGAAAATGGGACGATAAAAAAAGTTGAGCACATATGTAACCTCCCTGGGTGTGATGATCCTAAAAAAGAAAAAAAGAAAAAAATGTTACCAACATAATGTACCAATGAAGATACCTGAACAGTTGGCAGTTTGATGGACTGTGACACCTGTTTGCACTATGACCCACAGGTACTGGTCCTCCCTGAGGAATCTGGTGGCTTCACTGCTCAACAGTATGCGATCTATTGCCAGTCTGTTGCTTCTGCTGTTTCTCTTCATCGTCATCTGTGCACTGCTGGGCATGCAGCTGTTTGGCGGACGCTTCAATTTTGAGAAGGAAGCCACGCCACGCAGCAACTTTGACACCTTCTGGCAGTCCTTGCTGACCGTGTTCCAGGTAAAGTGCATCATCATCATCATCGTCATCATCATCAATCATCATCATCATTACGTGCCCTGCCACATGGCGTTGGCGATCATGGCCCTCCATATGTATCTATCCCTTGTTGCCACAAGCACATCTTCCACCCTCTCTGCCCTCAGCCATCCTGCAAGTCCGTCCAGTATTTTTTCCCTGGGTCTGCCTAGTGCTCTCTTTCCCTCCAGCTTTCCTGTTGTGGCCAGGTGCACTTTGTCAGCACACTCAGCATTGGAGGAAGAACCATCACAAACCTTTGTTTCCCAGGTGATACTGATGGCCAGGCATGCAGCGAGCAAGAACTCCCATGCTTGTTAAAAGACTGGATGAAACATCAAGATATGGCATGGAAATCAGTGCTGGTAAAATCAAATTGATGGCCAGCTATAACCCCTCCATTACTGATGATATTAACTGTCCATGAGGGCAAATGGCACAACCTTGAGACAGGTTGATAAGTTTAAATATCTGGGAACGATCATCTCACCAGATGGCAGATGCACATCAGAAATGGCCAACATAATTGGCCAAGCCAAAACAGCATTCAAGAAGATGAAAAGCATTCTTACCAACAAATGCCTATCAATTAACATCAGGAAGAAGTTCTCGAATGTTGTATATAACCGATAATGTTATACGGTTGTGAGGCATGGACAGTCAACACGAAAAGCCAGAACAAGATTGAGGCAGCCAAGATGTGGTTTCATCATCAGGTGCCCTGCTGAATGGCGTTGGCAATCATGGCCCTCCATATGTATTTATCCCTTGTTGCCGCAAGCACATCCTCCACCCTCTCTGTCCTCAGCCACTCTGCAGGTCCGTCCAATATTTTTTCCCTGGGTCTACCTGGTGCTCTCTTTCCCTCCAGCTTTCTTGTTGTAACAGGGTGCTCTATTTCCCCTTTCTTCATAAAATGGCCTACAAATGTTGCCTGTCTTTTTCTAGTCTTCCTTATGAATGATCTTCTTGTGTCTGCCTCCATCAAGACTGTCTCGTTTGTTTTCTTTGCTGTCCATGGAACTCTCAGCATTCTTCATAGAAACCACATTTCGGCTGCCTCAATCTTGTTCTGGTTTTGCTTGTTGACTGTCCATGCCTCACAGCCATATAACATTATCGGTTCTATGTAACATTCAGGAACTCCATTCCTGATGTTAATTGATAGGCATTTGTTGTAAGATTGCTTTTCATCTTCTTGAATGCTGTTTTGGCTTGGCCGATTCTGCTGGCTATTTCTGATGTGCATCTGCACGTCTGGTGAGATGATTGTTCCCAGATATTTAAACATATCAACCTGTGTCAAGGCCATACAAAACAAGATCCAGTGGACTTGCTAAATAAATCCTCCAGAGAACTGTGGAGGGAGTGAGACAGAGGGGAAGATAGAAAAACCAGTAGACTGGCATCATGCAAAATGGAGAAAGAAACTTTTGCAGAAATCAACGTTTTGGCACACAACCAACATAGCTGGAGGAATGTGGTGAACAGTTCTTTAGTGCATTGCCCCATTGACTTTTCACAGAGTTACATATTTATGTGTACTTATTTTCTTTTTCAGGTTTTTTTTTTACACAGTGAAGTATGGTGTACTTGTTGAGATGGTTGTAGCCCTGATATGGCTCAGTGTAGCTGGCTGGGCTTTAACCCTTTCACCACCGATGGCGCGTTTTGGCGACAGTACGACCGACCGCCAATGTCGCCAAAACGCGACAACAATAGGGTCTGTTACTCTCTGACTCGCTGCTCTTAATTGTGCTCTTAAATCAGTCAGTTGCATAAACATACTTTATTGTTGCATAATCCCAAACTCCAGTCATTCTTCTTTCTTTTAAAAAAAAACAGAAAGCAATTTGGTTGAGAAACAGGAAAGTTACAGTCGTTTGAAATCAGTAGGTGCATTTTTCTTGTTTTTTCTGTAAAACAGCTGGCGCTGAGGACTTTAACATTCTAGAATCACTGGTGGTGAAGGGGTTAAGCAAAAAGAAGAGCTTTTAAGTCACTGTAATTTTTTCCAGTTTTCGTTTTTTGGGTTGTTTTTTTTTAGTTTTGTTTTGGGCTTTTTTATATTGTTATACATATTATTTTTAAGTTAAGGGAGGATGCTTTTGTTTCAATAAAAAAATTTGTGTTAGGTTTTATGTGAGTACTGTTTTTTCCTGTGTTTTTAAAACCTTATAGGTATGACAATGCTTATATGTATGGGTGGCTGTTATGTTCAGTGTTGTTATGATGACCATATGTGGATCAGATATTGACCGGTGAGGACTGGAATGTGGTGATGTATCACGGAATCCGAGCCTATGGAGGTGTTAGCAGTATTGGTGTCATCGTCTGTCTCTACTTTGTTGTCCTCTTCATCTGTGGTAACTGTATCCTTTCAGTGCCAAGTTTATTTGCTGAATTTTTGTATTTGATTGTAAATGTTTGGAGAGTGTAAGAATTATTATATGAACTTTTAAGATTTATGCATAGATTTACTTCAGCTACAATTAGTTTGCTGTTGCTTGCTAGATGTTTAGTGCATATGGAGTCATCCACAGATTTTTCTTGAATAAACTGAAACTTGGTGTGTGCATGTGCATGTACTGTTAGTTGTGGTAAACTGTGTGTGTTGTGTGGTGTGTGTGTGTGTGTGTGTGTGTGTGTGTGTGTGTGTGGTGGTTGGTGGTGGTTATGTGGGTGTGGATGTTTGTTAAAAAAAAGTTTGTCTGTGATTGAACAATATTCACAAAAGCTTAACTTAAATTGTGTATTTTACAGTAAATAGAAGACCACATGCACTACACTATCTCTACAAAACAAAGTGTCTCTTACTCAGGAATCCTTGGTATAATGAGAAACAGTGATCCCAGCTGTAGTGACGTAAAGATTTAGACCTTGACAGAATCAGATATCCTGCTGAATGTCTTCTTGGCTATCGCTGTGGACAACTTGGCTGATGCCCAGAGCTTGACTGAGATTGAACAGGAGAAAGAGGAGGAGAAAGAACGGACACGATCTATACGCCGCTCCAAGAGTAAATCTCCTGAAAAGGATGGCCAGGTTCGTACCGAGCGTGGAGCTAAGTCTCTGGCTGTGTGAGACTGCCTCTGAGATCATCTCAAGATTGTAGTTTGTATCAGTCTACAGTTAAATTTGTGCATCTCTTTTTTCGTTTTTGTTTTTGTTGTTTTTTTCTTTCATGTTCAAGCATGAACCAGAAAAAACACGAAAAAAGAATAAGAATGTGTATTTAATACAACAGGACAAGACAGGCGCAAATTTTCGGCCAACTGGCCTTTGTCAAGCGTAAGATCACAAACAAACAAACACCAGATACAAAAAAAAGAGCACAGGAAAGTTTCAGTCTTTTTCTCCTAATTTTTGTATCTGGTGTTTGTTTGATTGTGATCTTACGCTTGGACAAAGGCCAGTTGGCCGAAAATTTGCGCCTGTCTTGTCTTTGTATTAAATACACATTCTTATTCTTTTTTCCATGTTTTTTGTGGTTCCTGTTTACTTGAACGCGGGCAGCCACATTTGTTTTGAATGGTCAAGCATGGTTTTTGTTCAGATGGTAAGTCCAGTAGTCTGGATTGGATGGAAATGCTTCTTTGGTTTGTATATCTGTGTGATTCCATAACCTGACCTACTGATACCTGTGTTGACATATTTCATTTCATTAGTAGATGAAAGCTGAGATGGAATCATATTGTGAAGTAGATGGTTTACTCACAAAGTATTTGACTTGTATCATGCATTGATAGTGCAGAGTAAACATATGTGAGTATGGTTTATGCAACAGATATATGACTTTGTATCATGCATTGAGATAGTGCAGAGTAAACATATTGTGAGTTAGATGGTTTATGTCAAACAGATAAGTGAGTTGACTTTGTATCATGCATTGAGATAGTGCAGAGTAAACATATTGTGAGTTAGATGGTTTATGTCAAACAGATAAGTGAGTTGACTTTGTATCATGCATTGAGATAGTGCAGAGTAAACATATTGTGAGTTAGATGGTTTATGTCAAACAGATAAGTGAGTTGACTTTGTATCATGCATTGAGATAGTGCAGAGTAAACATATTGTGAGTTAGATGATTTATGTCAAACAGATAAGTGAGTTGGGATGTAGTATGTTGCATTTGAAGAGTAAATCTTTCATGTGCACAGGTCACAAAGACATGGGGGCAGTCTGTCCACACTTGACATATCTTAAAACCTTTCTATAAATTGGCAGAGACGAAAGAGATGAAATGTTACTTGCTGGTTCAGTTTGAAAATAAAAAGATGCATCAGATTTAGTGACATTGCTAATTTGCGCTTTTGCATTTTATTGTCTGAGATCTGTTGAATATGTATTCATTGTGTAAGTAAAACACATTCATATTTTTCAAGTAAATCATTAGATGAAATGTGTTCATATTTCTTAAGGAACTTACACTTGTATCCTTATTCAGAAGGCTCATATGTTAAAAGAACAGACAGACAGATGACAGTGAAAGAGGCATCTTTGGGGAGAAAGCTCATTTGACACATTACGTTGATTTTGATCATTTTAGATCTTACTCCTGCCAACTATGTGAAATACTTTCTTTTCAGAACAATGAAGAAGATGAAGGCGTTGATGTCAACGGCAATGATAACAATGATGAGAGCGAGACAAAAGAACACTTGAGTCGCCATCCCAGTAACAGAAGTCAGCGCAGCAGAAGGTGACTTATTAGCATTTTCTACATGGGCTACTCACTGTTCATTTGATTTCTGTTACAGCATCAGTAACATTAATGAAGAGATAGGGAAAAACAAACAACATTCATAGGATATTTTATGAGGCAACGGAAATTTGAAGTCCTAGTCACAACAGGAAAGCTGGAGGGAAAAAGAGCACCAGGTAGACCCAGGGAGAAAATACTAGACAGACTTGCAGAGTGGATGAAGACAGAGAGGATGGGAGATGTACTTACAGCGACAAAAGATAGATTTGTATGGAGGGCCATGATTGCCAACACCATGCAGCATGGCACATGATGATGACGATAATAGTATCATCATTTCTTCTCCTGTTGCAGTACATGTTTTCTGTAAACAGTGGCTTCAGATTGTGTATTAACCACAGACATCTAAGATATAGACTGCGCGCGCCTGTCTGCGAGCGTTGAGGCGAAATGGCCCCACTGC